>CM024244.1:52649352-53199022 GCA_013421045.1 Propylea japonica
CAAAAAATTATATGAGTAACATCTCCTGAATTAATCATATTATGTATAGTTTCATGACGAAGTGTTTTTCAGAATTCTTATTAGTTATTTAATCAACTAGGTCATTAAAGACAGCGACTAATGGTCGAGATATTTTAATACGTGAGGCGAAGCGAACGCGTTAATTGTTCTAGACCGTGGGTCGCTCTGATTAATGACCGAGTTGATTACAGATTTTCAGACGATCCCAATCTGAATTGTGTATGAATTCTTGATTCAAATACATTCTCATTTTGCACGAGACTTACATTTGACATGATAAAATTTCTATGTAATCTATGTTCCAGAGGGTTGTTTTGACATTTCTCGTAGTGCTTTGAATACTTTTATTGAACGGTTTCCATGAGGATTGCACATTATAAAAAGCAGAATTGACCATTATTGGATCAATTTCGTAGACATTTCGTAGAACTCAAAACAATTTTTTTTTCATTATTTCAGAGGTCTGAACGAAACATTTGAATGACTGGGTATTAACGAAACCGTTCGATTTTTTACAATTCTGTTTTCATATTCGTGATTGATAATTAAAGAAGTAAATTGTACAAAATTTCATCCATTTCGAGTGAAATTTTTTCATCGCTGTAGACATGTAAAAAAAAATTGTATTCGATTTTTGAAAAAATTTTTCAGAGAAATTCTTAGAAAATTTGTGTTCTGTCAGAAAACAAAAGTCAATTTGACAACCGCAAAAAAAATTTGGAACATTGCAGGTCTTCCGCCATTTGTAAATTTTTGTTCGAGTTCGTCAACTTTTCTGAATAGAGGACCCAAAAAATACTGAGATTTGACCAAAAACCGTTACTTTAAGTATTATACATAACTGACCACACTCATTAGAATCTTGCTCAAAAATGACGTTTGACACCCTGTATCTCTGCTTATGTGCTTCGAAAACGGGATATATTGTATAAGGCAAAAATGATTCTCTCTCCGTGTCGTCTACACGAAAATATATGTTTGCCCAGTTTATGATGAAACACCCTGTATACAAGAAGTTCAGTAAAAGTTGCAGATAGATATATTTTTTCAAACCCTGGAAGATTATTTTTTCACGTAAAGAAGACCCCAGATCCCAATCCAATATGTGCCCCTCGTCGTTTCTATCGGTCGAAAAGCCGTCAATATTTTCGCCGACGTTGACTAGGGCTGCAATTTCATCGGATTCGATGTTGTCGCTAATGGCGACGACCTATCCTGTTCAAAAAACGCTTTTCCGATACGCCACGTTTGCGGTTTTCCCCTGTTATCGAAGTTATGGCAGGTTTTGACCGAACGCGTATGCTCACGTTTGGCCACCGCGGATTGGCTTCGTGTTACAATCGTGCGTTCGGATATCCAAAGCGCCATGTTTGGTGGAGAGAATCTTTTTTGTGAAGGCTCACAGGAACATTGGATGAACTGATGCGTTTGATTTGCTGCGGTTTAACATAAAAGCATGCCGTTCGGCACAGAATTACTAGATTCGCTAAATAAAGCAACGAGCGAAAATTTCGATGGAAATTACGCTTCCTTCTTGCGAGCAGAAGTTACTGTACTTGTTCTTATGTTTGATTTTGTTTTAAGACATATCAGAGTGTCATCGAATTACATCTTGCAGTTTGAGCAATGAAATCTTCTTGAGATATCATACTACAGCAGTGTTTTCCTAGGCGTATAAAAGTCTGGAGAAAAAGATCTTCAGAAACGGTAATGTCAAATGGCCATCAAGATCAAATGATTTGACACCCGTTGGACTATTATATTCTTTGGGGTTATGAGAAAGCCAGGTCTATAAGAATAATCCGCAATCGATTCCCGAAATGGAGATGACATTTTCCGGCGATTTGTCAGATTTCGCATCAATTAGATATGTACAAAATTATGTAAAAAAATTTTATCAAACGAGTGGAACGTTCGTAAAACTTGTAGATTGATACTTTAATCACAATAAAGAGTTTTTGACAATGAATTCAAATTATGTGTTTCATCATTCTTAAAAAAAACTTCCAATTAGGAACACTTTACCTACACAAGATTCAAGATTCATTTAAAAGTAGCCTTGCATCACCACCAAATTTTAGTGCTAGAGATCAACTTTTCGATTGAAATATTTTCTTTGATGTGTTTTTTCGAAATTGAATGTAGCTGCTTTTTTTTTCATATCGAATTCTGAAGAAATTGTACAAATGCATATCAGGAACGTATTATAATACATGATTATTCGAAAACAGCGCAGAATGTTCAGCCTGACAGACCTGCCTTCGCCACGGTCTTGCAATACAGATGTCTGTAAGCAAATGCGAGGGAATTGATTCCGTGATTAAAATAGGCAGGGGTAGTTCATATAGTTTTTTTTCGAAATCTACCTCCCTTCCAAGATACGCCTATGGAAGGAGATGACGACTTGACAGTTTTAAAATGTTTTTTTTGAGTCCTAAAAACACTGAGTCTCAAAGCTAAACAGAATATGATTCATTAAGTAATGTTACTACTCAGACATTTTTTTTATCCCTACCTTTATTATAAGGAGTTGAAATGACACCCCTTTTTTTCCCTCAGAAACTGTTTTCGTGGGATAGATTTCGAAAAATGGAATCTTTTTATGGTTTTCTCATTCAATTCTGGAGAAAAAATGCCTCTTACAAAATTTCGATACAGTCGATACTTTCTCGGAAAAAATGAAAACTTAAAAGCATTATGATCACTATTCATTCCATTTTATCGTTGTTCCATAGAATGAAATTCTGAGATACTGTTTATGCTCAAAATTGGTTTTTCAATTATGCTTATTAATTGAAAGAAAGTTCTATTTGTGAAATGAAAAATTCATAATATAATTTTCTTCCGGAAATTCGTAATTAAACCTTCACAAAATTTATAGATCATCCTTATCTCCTGTCATCGATATACAATTTCTTAGAATATTTATTCTAGGAACATATTATTATATGATGAATTGGAATAAACAATGATCGTAACTGCTTGTTTAGTATTTATTTCTTGCGAGAAAAGTATCGACTTTACTGAATTTTGCAGGAGACTTTTTTTCTCCAAAATTTAATGGAAACCATTTTATTTTTCGAAAATCCATCCCACGAAAACAATTTTTGAACAACAATCATAGGAGATTGTTATTTTCAACCCCTAATAATAAAGTTATTAGATATTAAAAAATTGTGTGAGTAACATATATTATTACTTGATTATATAGTTTTAATAAAAAAAACTGTCAATTCGTCATCGCCTTCAAAGGCTGTATCTTGGATATAGGTCGAATTCGAAAAAAATGTATATGAACTACCCCTGCTCATTCTCATCTCCCGAAGTCCCTCGCCTTTGTTTACAGACCTCCTGTATACTGAGTTTCGAGACATCATAGGAGCAGCAGGATTCCATTTATTTAAGTAGAAAAATAAATGTCCACTCACCCTGTCCAAAGGACAAACTCAACGTTGACATTCTGCCTGGACTTCATCATGTGTGCGGCAGATTCGATAAGGTCCCACGAGGAGTCGCAGCTGTAATCGCCAAAACGTCCCGCAGGACCTCTCTGCAATCTGGAAGCGCTGTTGCCACCCTCGTGTTTCTGGCCTCCAGCAACCTGAAAGCAAAATTCAACTTGCATCTCTCTTTTTCGCTCGTATCCTAGATAGAAGAATTCATGTGATCTAGATTCTACACCAGTGCTGCTTGTCCTATGAGGCAGGTGAGGCAGTGCCTCACCAAATAAATTACGGAAATCACATTAACATTACACGTTACTGACGTTACGATGATGCACAAAAATCGGACATAACGTTACATGTTCAGGCGTTAAGGTCCGATTTTTGTACATTCATCTCACTTCCTCTCTCAAGGCGTAAACGGTGAGGTGAGGCTTGCCTCACGCGCTTCCTTGTCTAGCGCGTTATTCACATCGACGTGACGAGATCATGAACCTCCCCTTCGTTGTTTTATCTATGTATTGCGGCTTCTAAGGTGAATTTGAGGCTAGCCTCAGTAACAACTTTTAGAACATTTGAAGCGTTTTTTATCTTAGAAACGGTGCCTCCTAGGAAAAGAAGAAGATAATTTTAACATCTACATTTTGTTTGAATTAATTTTTTGAAGAAACTCACCGTTTTGCTGAAAATCGCGAAAAACTCATTTTTCGACCTTGAATAAATTTTTTGTCCATCCACGGAATGATTGGGAACTTTTATATATTATTTATTATTATGTTTTTGAACAATTTTAACCGATTTTCAGCTTGTTGGGATTTTAATGTAACTTCACCACCCTTGATCCGTGATAGTTTCGTTTCGTTCATTGGCAAACTCCACATATTCGGGTTAATCGTGAAGCGGAAGATAGTGAAATTTCACTCTGGTTTGGGTTATTGGGTTTGTGCAGTACTCGTGATATTGCAGAGTTTTTCAATAAACAGAAACATTTTTCGAGTCATTCCTATGAGTATAAAATATGTACAATTGAGGAAGTTATACAACCTATTCCAAATCTTGACTATCGGTGCGGTAGGAAAATCGAAACGGAGGTTTCAAAATGAGAGTACTACTGGCCTACTGGCAGTTGTAACTATAATCAAATTATTTTTTGGCAGTGTTAATAATACATATTTCGATAGGGTTTAGTGAAAAACTAGTTTAAGCGAGTTGAAAAACTTATCTCAGGGCAATTACCACCCAATAAAACGCTATAGAATCATTGGAGCATTAATACCGAAGGATTTTTTCCTATTGATAAGTATGCAGCTGACAAAAGGAGTTCATAAGATCAATATTTTTTTTTGATGTGCCTCATCACTTTATTCTGTCACAAGCCGTGACTGATACAGGGTGATGTTCATCTTATGGATGAAATTTCATAGTTCCATAGCTCTGCCACTAATAGACCGAATTATTTCAAATTTCGAACTGTTATCACTCCTAACAATTGCCATCTTTCAATATTTCTGAAATTGAATGAATCATATCCGGATTAAAAGAAAATTGTAGTTTTCCTATCTTCGTGAATAGTGGATCACCCTGTACATGAACAATATGATTCTTTGCGTTTCGTAACCACAAAGAATAAGTTCATGATAGATAAAAAAATAAAAATATAAATCTTTGTTTGACAAGGTCATACAGATATCTATTGAAATATAATCTGGGAGGATTCTGCATTTCTAAAAAACTTAATAGGTTTTCACTCTCAATCTCTGAAACAGAAATAATTGAAAAATTTCCCATTAAGATAAAGTGCTCCTGCGAAATATTTTCACTTATTTGTCAGGAGCAAATTGGTTTTGAAAAAATAATTGCGTAAGAGTAGAACTAAAAAAGGAAATAAATGGAAAGGATAATGTAACGTTTCGGTGTCTATAGACACCTTCTTGAGACAAACTAGTAAAATTTTCAGAATTGTGTTTTTTTTTTCATTTGAAGTTTAATTGACATTGAAAGTTGGCAACACATAGAGATGTTGATTCATTTGATTTTGAAATTTCCTGATGTAATTTCTTTTTTCAATTAATCAATCCAAATACGATCTATTCCAACGAACAATTGGCCAAATTATCTACTTCATCCAACAAAATACACGTGGATTCCTTAATTTTCCTTTTAAAATTCAGATTCCGTTATTAGGATCTTTGTGTGTTCCAGTTCATCATATTTTATGATTTTCGCTATTTGAACATAAGTACATATTAAGCGATTTGTGATCTTGTGATGTCTCTGTTTTTGATGTTGTTCTTATGTTTCCGTTTTGCTATCTGTAAAGGTCTTGATGTCTTTCCTGTATTAAATTTTCCACTTATACAGGGAATACTGTGAACACAGTATTTATATTTCTTAATTGAAAATGTTTTAATTATTTCTGTTTCAGAGAGAAGGAGTGAAAACCTATAAAGTTTTTTTAGAAAAAAAAAGGTCATACAGGTTGATGAATAAATAATCTCTGAAAAATTTCGATCTCAGAGAAAAATACTAAAATGAACAATTGCCTGGAAATCATACATTGCCACGCATTTTTATATTGAACGAGGTCTAAAACACCTCCATAACTTTTCGAGAAAGCTTCCTGAACAAACATTCAGGAATATTACAAACCTTTTTCTTTACTAGATCGAAATAGTTGCACCATTTTATAAAAACTACTTAAAAGGACAACTTAACCTAACCTAAAGAAAAGAAAAATTAATTTCTCTCTTTTCGATTTGAAACTCCAACGATAACTATTTTCATTTGTTTCAATGTTATTCTTACCACTACAACATTATTTGATACAGATGTCAGAATTTATATGGTGATAAAAAACAAAAAATCACATTCGTCGTGAGTCAAAAGAACTATGACAAAGAAATGTACTCCATCCAAAATTTGATTGAAGCAAATAGAATATACGCCAAGTATAGAAATGCAGATCTTCTTTCCATTCCCTCCTCATAATGGAAAAATCCTTCGAATTACCTTCCCCGGCTGCAACAACCCCTATAAGAACCACCCTTTCATCCGTTGGCAGAAACCCGGTCCGAACATCAAACGGAAACCCGAGAAAAACTGGTTTTAATTAGCTAAAACAAACGGTCTGCGAAAAAGTGTTGTTTGCCCTCTCCGACTCGACTTCCCCGACTTTTTCTAGATAAATAAAAGTGTGCGCTCGATGATGCCGCCCTCAAGAGAGTTAAAGTGGGACTTAAAAAGTCATAGTGGAAAAAGTTTGCCGGCTAGCTCGCTACCCCTTGACCCTTTGGAATCTTTGTCGCTGAGTCCGAATTTCTAATGGAGCAAGTTTAGCGTAATCAGAGTTGGGGGAAGGATTGAGAAGTTATGATCACTGCTTATTCCATTTCATCCTATGTTCCATATAATGAATATTCTTAGATATTGTTTATGCTTAAAATTGGTTTATCCTCGACTATTATATAATCTAGCCATTTTACGTCTGTGTGTCGGGCCAAAATAATAGCTATTGATCACAAGTGATCAATGAGATATTAATCACTGATGCTGTCATATGGGTATACCATGCCAATCAAGGGCAAAATATATTTTTATTATTCAATTAAAGCAATTTTTATTACAAAATAAACAATGACCAGTTCTCATATGTCAACTTGACTTTTTCCACACTTGTCATAGAAGGGTCTTGTCGCGGTTGCCAGATGTTGAAATCTTCAAGAAATATATTCAGTAGTCGTGGATGAAGTATAGTGTGCTACTCGCGTATAATGGCTATTATTCACTGCGTGATTTGGGCCACTCGTCTACGGCTCGTATAGTCTAAACTTCACCTCGTGAATAAAAGCTATCATTATCTGCTCGTTGTATATTATACTATCTGTCAATTATGCTTATTAATCGAAAGAGAGTAACTGATACAATTTTTTTTTCCGGAAATTGGTAATTAAACTTTCAGAAAGATTTATTGAACATCATTATCTCTTATTATATCCATACAATATCTTAGAAAGTATTCATTCTAGGAACTTTTATACGATGAAATGGAATGAACAGTGATCATAACTGCTTGAAAATTTTTATTTTTTCTGAGAAAGGTATCGACTGTATCTAAATTTCACAGGAGATTTTTTTTCTCCAGAATTGAATGGAAAACTATAAGAGAATTTAATTTTTCGAAGATATATCTCACGAATGTTATTTTCAACCCCTAATAATAAAGTAATGAGATCTAAAGAATTTGTGTGAGCAACATCTACTCAGTGCTTCATATTATGTGTAGTTTTATGACTCAGTGTTTTCAAGAAGCCGTAAAAAAATTTAAAACCACCCCTGCTTATTTTCTTCGAGGAATCATCCCTCCAAGTCCCTCGCATTTGTTTACTGACACCCTGTATACATATAGATACATACCACCTATATTGAAACAATTATAATTAATAAAAAAATACAAAAATTTACTGGGAACATACTGACATGAAAACCCGACGTATAAAAAACTCAGTTAAGTCATTCTCCCAAAAGATAATGAAGCAAACAGTCCTAAGCCTAAAAGTTGTTGGGCCTTTTCGGACCTAAAATAGATGAAAAATTGACTCGAAGAGGCGGGGTTGATTTGTTTCGGTTTAGAGGTATATATTGTATATATGGTAGATTTTTCACATTCTGTTTCCACTTATGAGACCGATATTGTTCAAATCATAGCAGCTAGGTCGATGCGAATGAGTCAATGAGTTTTCCGAGAGATGACTGACGAATTAGACTTCAATTTGTGAACGCACACTTGCATTTATCATCGAACTGTCATTTTCAATGCATTCAGTAAACTCGATATCTTCATCAAGGCAAAGTACAGGAACGAGCAATATCTGAAAATTTAAAAATTTCCAAGCGAAATAAAGGGTCGGTGACTGTAACTTAATCCCAGCATAGCCCAAATTTCAATCCATAATATCTCCAAAAAATTCATCTTAAAACTCGCAGAAAACTAAAACCTTCGCGCAATCCATCTCGGTCCATTCCTCATCGAAAACTTCCATTTTTCATCCCAATCAAAGGCACACTTTTCCTCAAAAAAAAGAACGCGAACGCGATAACATCTTCATTAATTAAGCAAGACAAATCGTCCGTTTCCAGTACGCCCGTAAATCATTTCAGCCGTACACTTTTCCTACGACTCTGATGATTAATTAACGATACCGAAACGTTTTGTCTACGAAGGAGACGGGCGGCCGCCATCGCCGTAGCTTCTGGTGCACTCGGACGTCTTAATAAAGAATGATTATGAGAAGAAGGCAGCTACGCATTGTTAATTACTCAATCTGTAGCTACGCGATACGCCCAAGGGATACGGTGTCAGATGGATCTCGACGTAAATCAACAGCTGCTTGTTTTCTTTCCGAAAAACACTAATGGACGATGTGAAACGCTCGAATTTCCCGGTTAGTGCCGGAAAATCGAGAAAACAGCGGAGAATAGCTAAACGATTTTAATCATTCAGATAAAAAGAGTGTTTCAGTTTTTTATTTGAAAATAAATAAAACACTAATCGCCGAATTCACAAGGCTTGATTGAGCAATCAAATCGTTGATTTCGCATTAGGTCGAAGGTTTATGTCAAAAATGAACTGAAAACTGCACAGAAGTGATGACATTTCAATAATCAAGCTGATTGGACTTTTATGGCTTCCTTTTGCGGCTACACAGACTTCCACTCACATTTTCCATGATATTTAGTCTCTAATAGCCACTTGTTTTGTTCTTCATTTATGCAGCTTCGACGTCCAGTGTCTAGCCTTCTTTGATTTCGGGCATCATCAAACCATGTTTGACAACATTATATCGCTAAAGACTCTAAGAAGGCAAGGGTGGAGGAATAAACGAGAGCGGTCCTGGAGTGAAAATAGAATCTCTCGATGTTGGGGTACAAACTTTACAATTGTAAACAACGAACACAGTAGACCTTTGACCACATATCAATGAATTAACTAATTCGATTGAAATCAATCAATATCCAATTGAACTCATCCTTGTTCGAAGAAAATACAAGGAAGTGGTATCAGACAGAGCATACATGGATAGCTATTTTCCTTTGTGGCACATATTTTGAGGTATTATTTCTTATGCCGAAAAACTAAACGCCATCTCTGGAGATCCATACGAAGTTGTTGTCTATGATAGTCATTTGCGAATATCAAACCGTTTCGATATTTCTATTCTGTAAATGAACGCCAGATCTGCTCGAATCTTGAACAAACCAATCTTCCATTCTCCTTCCATCAAAACCATTACCGTCCAATAAACTCGAATTTCCTTCCGGTTAAAAAAGCAGGATTGAAACACGCGAATTAATAAACAGAACCATTATCCTGTTAACGAAGTTTCTGTATCGAAGCGCCCCCCAACGCCCCAACTAAATCAATTAAAAAGAATTATCTCTTTTTTTCGCCTTCTGGGTAGCCTTGAAGTTTTCGAAAATACGAGTTAATACTTATGGACGATTATATCGCTAAGGAAGCTGGGTGGAGAAACAAACGAGCGACGGTCAGGGGTTGAAAGGAGACCTTCCCGATGTTAGGGTATAACCTTTTCAGTTGTCAACAACAAACACAGTAGACCTTTGACCGTGTTTGTCAATAAACAATGAGAGCAGAAATAATGAATCGATTTAATTCAATCCAAATCATCTTCAGGGCCCATTTTGCCCTCCTTTGAGTTGAATACAAAGAAGTGGTAGCAGACAGAGCAATCAGAGAATCCTTGGATAACTATTTTAGCCCTAATGAGGCTCATAAACATGGAAAAGAGTTCTGTATAAAATAGGGGCTTCTAGGATTTATACCAAGATCTGTCACATATTTTCAGGTATTATTTCTTACAGCGAAAAAAAAACGCCATTTCTGGATATGCATACGAAGTTGTCTGTGATTGTCAGTCGCAAATGTCAAACGGTTTCGATATTTCTGTTCTGTAAAGTTTAACAATTCATTATGAATAGTATGAATGCCAGATCAGCACGAATCTTGAACAAACCAATCTTCCATTCTCCTTCCATCGAAACCATTAACTTCCAATAAACTCGAATTTCCTTCCAGTTAAAAAAGCAGGATTTAAACACGCGAATTAATAAACAGAACCATTATCCTGTTAACGAAGTTTCTGTATCGAAGCGACCCCCCCAACTAACTCAATTAAATAGCATTATCTCCTTTTCTTTCGCCTTCTGGGCAGCCTTGAAGTTAACTTTAGAAAATCCGAGTTAATACTTATGGACGATTATATCGCTAAGGAGGCTGGGGTGGAGGAACAAGCGAACGACGGTCAGGGGTTGGAAAGAGACCCTCCCGATGTTGGGGTAAGTTTTCGAGAAAGTTGTAAGAGGGGGCGGAGGCTGTGTAAATGGCGCGAAGGAGTTAATGTTAAGGCTTATAGGGGTTGTCGGGATCTAGTTATCGAGTGCTCGTTATTATCTTGGGATGGGGTGGGAAAGGAAGAAAGATGGCCTGTTGAGAACTATGACTTAGTTGGGGTGATTCGTTATTCTGTTACGTCTTAGGGATATTTTAGGGTGGATTTTCAAGTTCCGATGAATTTTAAAATGGACAAGATACTCATGCTGTCGATATCGCAACTAAACCATATCCTTAGAAAGGTTGGATTCACCAAGTGAGAAAAACCATAAGCGGGTGCTTTTGAGCTCACGTTTATTGGTTGAGCAAAAAGGATATTACCTCAAAATTTTATAAGACACGTTAGACTCATGGTAAGTATATGAATGCAAAATCCCAGCATGATCGGATTACATTCTGGAAATTATCAGAAACTGAAATACCTAAGAACTTGACAATAAAAAATTGAATTATATATTTTTTTCTGTGACGGGAAAAAAATGTGACATTTTATATCTCTTGACAGGTCACAAAATATGACTTTTTACGAAATTACTTTTTTCTCTGTCAAAAAAATGATTCCCTATGTAGCCGGGAAAAAAGTACTCCCTTTTTTCCCGGGGAAAAAGAGTAATTTCGTGAACAGTTATATTTCTTTCACTATTAAATGGTCGTTTTTTCTGTCACAGAAAAAAATAGTGTATTATACACGGGAAAAATATTAGATTTTAGCTCTCGGCTTTTTGTCTCCCTCCGCTTCGCGTCGAGAGACAATATAACCTCGAGCTAAAATCTACTACTTTTTTCCCTTGTATAATAAATAACTATTTTTCTGTGACGGGAAAAAAATGTGACATTTTATATCTCGTGACAGGTCACAAAGTATGACTTTTTACGAAATTACTTTTTTCCCGGGGAAAAAGAAGTAATTTCGTGGACAGTTATATTTCTTTCACGATTAAATGGTCGTTTTTTCCTCTCACAGAAAAAAATAGTGTATTATACACGGGAAAAATATTAGATTTTAGCTCTCGGCTTTTTGTCTCCCTCCGCTTCGAGTCGGGAGACAACACAACCTCGAGCTAAAATCTAATACTTTTTCCCTTGTATAATAAATAACTATTAGATCATGCGACCTCTTGAAATTTTTGCATGAATATTCAGTATATCAGTCTTTAATCACGAAATAAATTTCACTCGATTCGGATATTTCGTTATGGAAATATAAGGATTCCTCCTTTCAATATTACAATTGAATTTTCCATGATTCTGTTAACGCCATGGCCACATTTATTTTCGAATGGTTTCGTTTTGTCTGAGATATTGAGGAACAAAAATTTTCAATTGAAATATTTAATTGAACACACTGTACGATTTGGCTAACGCAACCTAGGCATTTGTGAACCGAACTCACTCTGAATATCTCAGGCCTCTAGAGTCTAGAACATTCCCTTCCAAAGTTATCGTCCTGTCAGCCAGCCGGACGGCCCCACGGACAAAATTGAATTTGAGCACGGATTCGTCGTCAAGAATTCAAACCTTATCGTTTCGGATCAATATTCGAAAATTACAGACATTTAGGCGAAAGGGAATAACACTAGTTTAAGTAGAACGAGCGCTCAAAAAAAGAGTTAAGGAATTTTTTAATAAATTCGCTACATAATAATTTCTTTGTCCACCGCCATTATCTATACAGTCCCCCACATGTCTTGGCATGCAATTATATGGTATTTTTCCTCTTGTGGTATACATACATACAGTCATGATGTACTGAACATGCTTTATGGGTCAATTCTAAAAACCTTGAACCTTATGGGTTGCAGTTCACTTCGACCTCAAGGTCTATTCTGCCCACTAACAGAGCTGTTCTGACCAAACCCTTTACTGATAGTCTTCCAGTTCCAGAGATCTAATGAAATTCAATTTCTGTGAAGTTCAACGAGGCTAGTTCCTCATGGTGAATGATAAATGGGGGTTTTTCTTCCTCCTCTCCACAGAACCTATACTCGTCAGTGTCCGTGTTTCTTACCAAGATCCAAGATCCTCTGGATCTTGCTGTTTTTCTTGAAGGTAATGCAGTTACCTAATTGCACGTTCAATAGCTCCTTCTGAGTGTTACATTTTCTTTGTCTGTTACATATACAGGGTCCTTATAAATGATGGTAATAGCGCAGTTGGCTTTGGATTATTTATTGTTTGCCTCTACACAAGCAACGAAACCATTGATCTCTTGCGGAAAAAGTTTCCGGCCGTTTTATGTTTTGAAGTTTTCAATTATAATTGACCACCGAGATCTTGTGATTTAACACCTTGCGACTTCCTCTGGGGCCACGTGAAAGAGAAGGTCTACGCCAATAGCCCAGCGTCGATTCAAGACCTCAAAGATGGAATTCGTGAGGCTATCGAGGACATAGGGCAGCCACTTTGTGATTTGGTTATGGAAATTTTCATTAAAGGGATATGGTCCTGTAAGCGTAGTCGTGGTGGTCATTTGCCTAATGTAATTTTTTACTATTAACTGTATAGCTGAAATAAACTGAAATAAACATCCGATCATTTCTATTGACAAATGACATTTTTCTTTGAATATCAAAATAACACCTCTTATTGGAAAACCCTTCATTATTTTGATACTCAGATCAACAGAAATAAGCTGAAGTCTTATTCTTGAGTCAATTCGCAAGCAAAATTATTTCGAATGACTCGAGAATAAGACACCTTTTCCCTAAAAAAACCATAACATAAAGCCAACATCCGATAAGCCCAAGTTCAATCGATGAATCCACCAAAACCGAATACTAAAAATCGTAATGTCGCCATTAAAATTCGCCGCTTTAACACGATCACGATTTGTCTCGGCGTGTCGTCCTCTACTGAGTCCGATAAGTGGGCAATTTCGACGTGCAGTAGACTGGCGTCCCGACGGGTATCGGATGAATATAACCGCCGAGATAATCCGGTAACGAGGCGTGAAATAGCCGGACGTATTAAGTCGGTTTTAGCGCCGTCAAAAGGGAACCGCGAAGCGCTGTTTTGACCGAGATACGGCTGTAGCGTCTTTTGCATCGTAATGTGCATCATAATGCGGACGACAAGGGTTCAGCTTTCTATATAGTTTTGTGAAGGAATGATAATGGATATTCTGGCATGTTTTGACATCATTCAGTGGAGAAATTGGTTGTTTGATGGACAAATGAGTGTCAATTTATCAAACCATACACCTGCAGCTTACCATTTGTATACAGGTTTGGAAATTCACATCTGAAATATACGATATACAATGCATCAGACAGAGAATTCTTCAATCCAGTTGCACAGATGAATAGTCGAGACAATCACTTGCTGTAACACACTGAATTCAGTTGTCTTACTTCATTATTCGAGTCTTGTCTCTCTCTTATCGTTTTGAGGAGCGTAATTCTTTAGTATGGTAGGCAACAGTAAATACTTGAATCGAGTATTACGGGCAGCCTGACAAATTAAAAATTCTATACGTGCAGTGCGGGTTCCCTAACATACTGCGATGAGAGAGAGACAAGACTAGATTTTTGCAGTAAGACAGTTGAATTCATTCAGTTATCGCACTTGATTATCTCGCCTATTCATCTGTGCAACTGGAGGGAAGAATTCTCTGTCTGATGCATTGTATATCGTATGTTTTCGATGTGAATTTCCAAATCGGTATAAGTTGTCTGTAAAAATGCAAGGGCCTTTGGGAGATGATTCTTCGATGAAAATAAGTAGGGGTAGTTCAAATAATTTTTTTTGAGATCAGGGATGACGAGTTGACAGTTTTTGATTTTTTTCAGTACTTAAACCTAAAATACACTGAGTCATAAAACTATACATGATATGATTCATTAAATAGATGTTACTCACTACAGTTTTTCTATCCCATAACTTTATTGTTAGGGGTTGAAAATAACAACCCTCTATGATTTTTTTTCAAAAAAAATTTTCGTGGGATAGATTTTCGAAAAAGAGAATTGTTTTATGGTTTCTCATTCAATTCTGGAGAAAAAAAGTCCCTTGCAACATTTCTATACAGAAGATACTTTTCTCGGAAAAATAAAAACCCTCAAGCAGTTTTGATCACTGTTCATTCCATTTCATCGTATGTTCCATAGAATGAGTATTCTAAGATGATGGTTATTCTCGAAATTGGTTTTGTCAATGATGGTTATTAATCGAAAGAAAGTTCTATTTGTGAAATTGAAATATTAAGGATATAATTTTTTTCCGGAAATTAGTAATTAATACTTCCGAAAGATTTATAAAACATCTTCATCTCCTCATAAGTTTTTATTTTTTCCTAGAAATGTATCGACTATTTCCACTCGTATATCTATCTAACGACGCGTTGAAGTTAGAATATTTTTTCAAATTTTTCTCTCATAGTACCTACATAAAAGAAATTCAACTCAAATTTGTCACAAATATTATCAATTATATTTCACATCATGCGACATGACTCTTTTGACAGCAATTACACAGGGTCATATTTTCTCTGGAACACTTTCCACCGTTTTCCTGCAAATTTTCTGATGAAGCCAGTGTTAATTTAAAAAAAGTTTTGTCTTGAAGTTTAATCTTATCTGCTACCAATTTCGAAAAAGAAACTGAACGATTCTCTTAAAATCTTGAAAAAAATCCTAATTGTCATGAAAAATCCAAGTAAGCTGTAGTAAATAATCATTATTAGTTTTCATGGTTATTTTTAAGATCTTTAGCAATGATGATAGAGATTCGACAAACTGATATAATAATCATTACAAAAAAAGGTTCAAACTTCAACACCCTGTATTTCGAAAACAAATGAGAATTGTATGAAAACATATCCGTTTTGTCAATTATTTTCACGTTTACAATACGCTCCTGGAGTTTGGCCCGTTCCTTTCGACTCACCCTGTATTCAATTGAATTATTGAACACCCAAAAATCAATGAAATGAGAAATTGGTTGTAACAAATCAAATTTACAGAAAGTCCAACGATTCTTCTTTTCAATACAGTGAAAAAAAACACCCTAGCGACAAGTTAAACAATCCCAATTACATCAACCATCATCATCAATCGCGCCCGCTACGATACCGCTGTCGCGCCCGCTGCAATATCGCGTCCGTCTCGCGATAACAAACGCGGAGCGCATGAGCGTTCAAACCGCAAATTATTCTGTCATTTAGAACGACTCGTAATGAGTTCGGCCTCTTTGTGTGTATATTCATATTCGGGCTCTTTAATTGTTTCCATTGTTCAAGCCAATGATTGATTTCAATCGACCGACCAGCGTAGGCTCGTTATTATTATGATTATTGTGCGACAAAGACGGCTGCTGGTTTCAAATTGCCCGTTAATGACTGCGTGAAGACGGGAGAAAAGCGAGTAAAATCGAAATGCTAGGTTTATCCATTGTTTTCTCGGAATGGTTAGTTTCGCGCCGTGTTTCCTGGATTGGGACGATGTGGCAACAGTTTTGGGGGTCAGAGTTCAATGAATTCTAAATTATCGAGCGTCTGCGATCGATATGTTTCCTTATTTTATGTGGTAATCAAATGAGGAAACGATAGAAACATTGCGAAATCAAATCGTATAAAAATTGTTTCTAATACGAGGAGTCATTGACAGTCTTTCACGAATTAAAATTAAAGAACAAGGCGAACAAAGCAAACATTTACACCCTGTACATGTTTGCTATATGTTTGCTCTGTAAAGGAATGCGAGAGACTTAAGGAGATACTTCCTCGATAAAAATAAGCAGGGGTAGTTCAAATTTAAGAACTAAGAGTGTCTGAAACAGAAACAATTGAACTACAAACGAAAATAGACACAATTCCAAAGATTTTCCAAGTTTGTCTGAAGAAGGAGTCTGATATAGACACCGAAACGTTACGATCTTGTTTTCGCTTGTTTCCTCTTTCAGTTTTACTGCGTAACAACAATTTTTTCAGTATAATTTGCTCCTGACAAATAAGTACAAGGATTTACACAGGAGAAGTGCAGAATCCTCCCAGATTATATTTCAATCGATACCGGTATAATCTGAAGGATACAATTAATCATTGCACCTCATAAACAACAATGAAGTCCACGCCAACTGAAAAAACCTGTGAACAAACAGAGTACAGACACCGTCATAAAATCCACCCCTAATAAAAAATATGGCAGAGCCATATTTCTCGAAAAACATCAAAGCTGCAGCGCGTACCTCCATTATCCCCAATTAACCCCCCGAACGGCTTCCATAAATTAACCCCTAACGAAACATGACCGTTTCGCGGCCATGCTACCCCCAACCCCTCGCTAGATACACTCAGGAAAACGATGTTTCGTCGTTACAAGTCATTATTCTCCCAGCGGGGAGGTCTTTTTTCTTCGCAGGGTGCTTTCAGGCACACATTCTTAAAATTCCATTAGGGTTGGACCCGGTGCCCGGCTTGGAATCGTTATATTTCATTATTCCTGTCACAATCTGCCGGTCCCTGATTTCTCTGAGCGTTGAGCGTATGGAATTTTTCAGGGTGGAACTATAAGGGTTGAAGGAATTTTAAACGGTTCCAGTCTGTTATTATTATTATATGGTGTCGTTATTGCTAAGTCAGCCTTCCGGGAACTGTCTAAATTTTCTTCGCAATCCTAGTCCAAATTCGATTCTGGTATCTTTGATTATCTTCTTTCTTCTAATGTTAACTCATATTATTCAATTGGATATACCGATTTGGAAATTCACATCGACAACATACAATATACAAGGCATCAGACAGAGAATTCTTCCCTCCAGTTGCACAGATGAATAGGCGAGATAATCAAGTGCGATAACCGAATGAATTCAACTGTCTTACTGCATTAATCTAGTCTCGTCTCTCTCTTATCGCAGTATGGTAGGGAACCCGAACTACACGTATAGAATTTTTAATTTCTCAGGCTGCCCGTAATACTCGATTCAAGTATTTACTGTTGCCTACCATACTAAAGAATTACGCTCCTCTAAACGATAAGAGAGAGACAAGACTAGAATAATGGAGTAAGACAACTGAACTCAGTGTGTTACAGCAAGTGATTGTCTCGACTATTCATCTGTGCAACTGGAGGGAAGAATTCTCTGTCTAATGCATTGTATATCGTATATTTCAGATGTAAATTTCCAAACCTGTATATCGGGAAAATAAACCAGCCTTTGCTTGATTCATAATACCTTATACGACCAGCCTTTCACTAGATCTTGGTTTTTGTTTCAGGTAAGTTCGTTTTTACTTGAAATTTATTCAATTTTCTTTTCAGATTTTCCACTTCTTGATAATTTATATCGATTCTCAATTCGTTTTTTTATTCACTCAATGATGAATAATGAATTTTTCTGCATTGTTTCATTGAATTTTGTAATATCTCATGCTATATGGACTATTGATTTAGAAGGATTGATCCTTGACAAATTGGTAAGTGATATTTTAAATAATTCTGTTATTTTCTCTTCTTCAGCTTGGTTCTCTTCTCAAATACCTTTTTTCCTAATGATTTTCTTCACATTTTCTTCCAGTCTGTTATTATTATTATATGGTGTCGTTATTGCTAAGTCAGCCTTCCGGGAACTGTCTAAATTTTCTTCGCAATCCTAGTACAAATTCGATTCTGGTATCTTTGATTATCTTCTTTCTTCTAATGTTAACTCATATTATTCAATTGGATATATATCGGGAAAATAAACCAGCCTTTGCTTGATTCTTAATACCTTATACGACCAGCCTTTCACTAGATCTTGGTTTTTGTTTCAGGTAAGTTCATTTTTACTTGAAATTTATTCAATTTTCTTTTCAGATTTTTCACTTCTTGATAATTTATATCGATTCTCAATTCGTTTTTTTATTCACTCAATGATGAATAATGAATTTTTCTGCATTGTTCCATTGAATTTTGTAATATCTCATGCTATATGGACTATTGATTTAGAAGGATTGATCCTTGACAAATTGTTAAGTGATATTTTAAATAATTCTGTTATTTTCTCTTCTTCAGTTTGGTTCTCTTCTCAAATACCTTTTTTCCTAATGATTTTTCTTTACATAACTTAAATCTACCCTATAATCAACAAATTTTAAATTTAATGTAGGTAATAATTTAATTATTCTTTTAAGTTCTCCGATGCTCATCGAAAGCTAACAACAACATTTATCGAGTGATTACATGCTGCATTAATTTTAAAAAGTTATTTACTGTGAAAATCTTCTGGATTGTAATGTGAATGATTTAATTCGAAATGAAATATATTTTGGAATTTGAAAAATTTCACTTGAAAAGAATTGAAAATCTATGAAAATGATACGATGAGGTAAAGTATTGCTATTTTATGAGATTAAAATGGTTATTTATTTGCAAAATAAATGAAAATTTAGAAAACAACTAATGATACTACATATTACATTATATTTTCTAATAAAAAGTAGTAATTTCATAACATTAACACCCGAGGTTCTAAAAAATTCCTCATTCGGAGAAAAACACTTTTCAGAAGATTTCTGAAAAAAAATTTTTGTGATAATCCATCGAACCGCATTTTCAAAATACAGGTTTGAAAAATTTACTCGGAAACATGGTAATTAACGTGCTAATCTCAAGTCCAATCCAGTGAAATCGTTGAAGAATCGAAACATCAGTTCGATGCCATATCGAATATGCAGAAATGCGGATCGAACGCTGCAGTATTAGTGGGCATGCTTCAAGCGGTCGGTCCGCGATAATGATTTTATCATTTTTAACGTAGAGAGCGTGAAAGCATATCAGTTTGAAGATTAAGAAGATTCTCCGTTCATCAATTGTGTTCAGTTTGAAAGGATAATTTCAAAATATTGAAATCTTTTCTGTTCAATCTAAATCTGATTATGACTACTGTTTGATTTTTCGTCTATGACTATTTCTATCTTCATATCATCTGCGAACCTCCCTAGTGATGTAATGATCAAGGAAGTAAGCAATGAGAAAAACTTCAGGACATTGCTACGTGAAAGAGAGGAATGGGAACGCGAATACATCGACCATAACCTCAAAGAAAATACCGTAAAATGGTATACAGATAGTTCTAAAACCTCTACAGGAGCTGGCGCTGGGATATAAGAGCCAAGTACCTAGTGTGCACTGTCGATAGTCCCCTGTGTGAGCGTATTTCAAGCGAAAATCGGAAACGAAGAGGCCAATACACTTGCTAAAGAGGGCGCACGAATGTCACTTATTGACCCAGAACCCTTCTGTGGTATGGGTAAATGTACATATAAGAAGGAGTTTCTGGAGAAGGAGAAAGCTGAGAGGGAAAAACTCTGGCGGAAACTTCCAGGGATGGATCATTCCACTAAGTTACTTCGGAACTTCGAGACAGGGGGATCCAAAAGATATCTGGCTCGTGGTAAGCAGCAATCATACCTGCTCACTGGCTTCCTCACAGGACAATGTCGCCCCAAGGAGTGTGCGTTCTGCGGGGAGGAGGAAGAAATCCCATTCACCTAGTCACGGGATGCTTTGTCAAAACAAACTTAAGGAGAGAATGTCTTGGGCGAGAATCTTATAAGAGTGAGGAACTAGCCTTGTTGAAGCCTTCACAGATACATATAAGATTTCATTGGATCCCCGGAACTGGAAGACGAGCTGTGAAGGGTGTGACCAGAACAGCTCTGTAAGGGGGCACAATAGACCTTGACGTCGCAGTGGACTGTAACCCCTTTTTTAACTGAAACTGAAATTTCTATCTTAGAATGAGGATTCTGTGACTTCACCCCATTACCTCCATCCCCTATTTTTCGAATTAAGCGCCTGCTCACCTTGAAACCAAGATAAATCGAAACGATTTAAAATTCCCTCAATTAAATCGAAAAATGCATATGCGTTTCCTGAAGTTTATGCACCGTCGACATGCACGTTTGAGCGCACATGAAAACCCCCCATTTTGTGGCAAATCGGGGGGTGGAAATGCCCCCCAAGTCCCTATCGCGGGGCATTTTTCCGTACATGCAAGCGCATATTGAATACGTCGTATTTTATTATGAATGTACGCGGAAAAATAGGGCGATTAACGTTGCCTAGCGGGTGAAAAAAATTTCCTGATAAGACTGGATCTAGGAATTATTTTCTTTATTAATTCCGGGAATAATGGATTTTAGAGCAGTAATTTTCCGTTTGATAGATTGGTATTTATACGACATGTTTGCTGATATCTCACTTTGACGAAAACTGAAATATTTAGGGGAGAAAAGTTCGAGATGTGATGTGAGTTTTGTAGGGGTGTTTTTTCAAGAATTTAGCTAGTCATGTGGCCGCCTCAATCGTGAGATTAAACACTCCTAGACTACACTCACACCCAAAAAATAGATCTACTGAATAAATCGATTAATTATGTCGATTTACACATATGTTATTTCGAGTCTGACATTATTGATTTTTTTAAATTAAGGTAAGTTCATTCGACATCAATCAATTCATGGCGTATAGGTACGTCATTCTAAACTGGGCGGAACAGAATCTCTTTATATAGTAAATAATTACAAAAATAAAATTCTATGGCTCTGTTCTTGCGATCCCCTTAAAATTTTGCACGAATATTCAGTAGAATAGTTCTCATTTCCAAAATAAATTTCACTCGAATCGGATATCCTGTTATGGAAATATATAGATTTTTCTTTTCAATATTCCAATTGAATTTTCTATGGTTCTGTTAAAACTATGGCCATGAAATTTTGGATGCACATTCAGAATATCGATATCCATTCAGAATAAAAATAAAGTTTTTTTTCAATACTCTAATTTTGTATGGTTCTGTTCACACAATGGCCACAAAATTTTGCACAAGGCTTGTTATCAGCATCTTGCATTTGGCCGTAATATTTCATTCCGATTGGTTTTGTATTCTCTGAGATATTGAGGAACAAAAATTGCCATATGAATGGCTATATTTTATGGAACACCCTGTACGATTTGACTGGTTAACGAACTTAGCCGAGCCATATGGGACCCAAACTCGTCCAGAAAATTTCCTGTCACTAGGACAATATCTTCGAAAGTTATTGTACTAACGGACGGCCGGACGGCCCCACGGACATAATTGAACTCGACCACGAATTCGTCATCAGGGAGTCTAACCCTATCGTTTGAGTTCATTTTTAGATCAAAATTCGAATATTACAGACATTTGGGTTAAACAATAAAGCACTCGTTTAAGTAGAACAAGGGCTCAGCTTATGATGAAACACCCTGTATGTATCAGAGAAACAACACTACCTTGATAATCTATTAACTAATAGCGTGTTCCATTGGGAGTAATGGTGCGTACCACTGAGACCTGGGTACAGAGAACAATGAAATGCCCATTCAAATAAGAACCCGTGTAGTGCCGGTGCAACATTAGAGCAAAACTGATGCATCCAATGGACCACGCTATTAATCATTTCGATATTGTCATATTCCAATGAAATCCCGAAACAACTGTCGTGAGAAAAAAAAATTCAGGTACTGGGTACTGTACCCGATGAACATTCCTTCGAATCGCCATAGATAATCATCGTGTTGTTAGAGTTGTTTGGATTCAACCATTTCTTTTCTTTATAGCAAAAAAGTTAAGCGGGCCGTATGCTGCATAGAAAATAATATGTATAAATAAACGAATATGACTTCTCATCGAGACAGATGTGAACGAAGAATGTAGTCAGATAATATCGAGCAGTGATAGCGGTAAGAGTAAACGGTTTTAAGATTTCTTTAGTGACAATAAGTGAAATACCGCGAAGAGTAAGCACTGCAGCTCCTTCAACTAATTTCCAATTCCTTATAGATGTAAGTAGGCATAACATAAGCGTATTTCGAACTTAATTCGCCAAGCTGAAATATACGTATTACATAGAATCTTTTGAAATGCGCACAACAAAAAAATTAATTTTATGTAATTTACACAACATGTACGCAACTTCGCAATAATTCCTGGGCGCCGGCGTCGTATTGTAAAAACTTTGAATGTAATTCGTATATTTCAATTAATATTGACATTATTTTTTGATGAAAATGAAAAAGCTTGTTGAAACGAAATAGAATTCATTAGTCATAATCTCATGCTTCACATTTCAAATATATATACGTGTTTTTCTGAAAATTAAAGAATCACAAGTATCGCGTGAAAATTAACAAACAAAAGTTCATATTTTTCAGAATCAGAATAATCGAAAATTGATAGATTACAATTGAAGTTCGATTCAATAAATTGGTCGGATTAAAATATAAAGATTAATTGGCTATTTAAGTGAATGAGGAACTGTTTATCAACAAAAATATACATAATATATAGATTGCAATCATTTTTAATGATCGATTAATTGAAATATCATTACATACATAAAAAATTTACTGAATAATGACAGATTGCAATTGATTTTTGAAAAATAAATGAATTGTTATTGAATCTGATATAAAAATCCATTAATTTTACCGAGATTCACATTTAAAATGAGGTTTCCTAGAAAATATGAAACGCAGGTAGTTTGGTTCCAAAATAGTAATTTATTATACAAAGGAAAAAAGTATAAGATTTCAGCTCGGGGTTACGTTGTCTTCCGATGCGAAGAGGAATACACTATTTTTTCTACTACAGAAAAAGCGACCATTCAATAGCGCAAGGAACTTATTACTGAAAATTAATTCTATTTTTCGTTATATCCGTGTAAATACAAAACGATTTCAGTTTCGTTGTAACATTTAATTTTTCATGATATATTATCGAGAAAATATCATTATTCTAAATATTCCACATTTCATGTGGAACAACCTGTACATCTGGGGTCAGGAAAACACCGACTTCAGCAAGAGTTACAAAATAGAATTACGTGAAATGATGAATAATTTGTCATAGACTAGTTCTATATTTCTATACCGGAATGAATCACTTTAACGCGAACAAGGAGTACGGACGGTTCGTAGAATGAATCCCTTGTGCGAGAAAAATTTTCGGAAAATATTTTCGAGTGTTCGTGCAGTTCATAATGGAATTTTGAAAGCTGTGAATTCGTACGGCGAAAAGTGCGCGGTTGAAAAATTTTCGGGTTAGATATGGAAAGTACGAGATCGAAAATTTCACGGGTGTGATACGAAAAGTGCGCGTGTAAAAATTTAAATAGTGAGTCTATAAAGTGGATATCGTACAGTGCATCGTGGCACTAAACCAGAAGGGATTGTTTTATAACAAAACAGCAGAAAAATCGAGTGAGTTTGACTGCATTAATTAGGGAACAGAAAAGGTGGGTGGCATTTTTATTTCAATACGGAAAAAGTATATTTTCAATATTTTCATTTCGAAAAATTCATTACAGTCTCTTTGAGTAACTCACCCACGTTTATTACATCACAAATAAAATATATCTTTTATTATCCCTTATTTCGGCTTCAGAGTTAGGTTTATTATAAACTTATGAATACTTTCACTCAAAATTCATCAAATTCGGGAATTCTAGTAGTATTTTTTTTAATTCTCCAGTTTCAACTAACGTTTGGACAATTTTCTTACTACGTTTTGGAATTTCTGTTGGTAGTTTCGATTCTGCGATATTATCGAATTTAAAAATAAAAATATATATTTTCTTATCATCATCAATAGCGAGTAGGTATTTGGGGTTATTCTGAACTTATAAACTAATGTTCAAAATCAATCAATTTTGGAGATTTTAGACGAATTATATTCGAATTTTCCTATTCAAACCAATTGTTGAAAACACGTTGGCACAAAATTATTCGAATTGATTTTTTTTGTTCATATTTTGGATAGTGTAATATTATTGAAATGAATTCGAACATTGTTATTATTCTTATTAAAAGCTGATACACACATCAATTCTCAGTCAAATCCTCCTCTTAGTTCTCAATATTCAATCAAAATACCTAATTGAAAAAAGTTATGCTCCTTTACGATATTTTGAGAATTTTCTGGACATATGAATTTTGAGTTTAATCTATTAGAAAGGCATAATTTGCATAAGTTGTCTTCTAACGTAGTTCCTATAATATGTTGAAAGTTTATACGATAGGTTTTTCGAACATTTTTCAAATATCTAAGCAATCGTAGTAAATCTATTTGAGGGCTGTTACCTTATATCTTTGGTTTTGTTGGAATACTAATTTCAAGATTTAATTTTCTGAAAATTCTTTCGTGACCATCTGTCCTGCATTTCTTTTGTACTTCAGTTAGTTGACTGCTTCGAATTATATCTATACGCTGCCTCTTCGTGATTACAGTCCATAACACATTTAATATTATCGACCCATCGATGAATGTTGCTTTATAAATTTCAATCATCTATTTACTTGAGTTTGTTATATTGTCACGTTAAATTGTCATACTGCCACTCAATTTGAAGATTTTGAGTTAGGCTTAGATTTCCTAGTATGAGTTAGCAAAATTCAATAACGCTTTCCCTGAAGAAATCACAGGGAGTACATTCTTGTAATTTTCAGCTTTCCACAGTATTCCTAGTTTCGCAGTAACAAATGATGTTTCCATAGTGAGCATGACTGTGATTTGCTTTTCTTGGTCTTGTATTACTGTATGATCCCTATGTGCTTACTTACAGAGCGAATAATATTGCTTTATGATTTTTTCTCATCTATTCATTTTATTCAGTACTTTTCAGTATGATTTTGACCACTCCATGTAGAAATCTCTCATTATCTATCTATACAGGGTGGTCCAGATCGTAACCAAGAAATTTTAACCACCTATTCTACATCAAAAATAAGCCCTAGCTTGTCATGTAAACATACAGGGTTTTCCTTTTAAGTTGGCTTATTAGACGTTTTAGGAGAACTAGTGAATATTTCGTTCTGAAATTTTAGGTGCAGCCTTAAGGGTGGAGGAACTCTTCGCCTAAAATATTTTCAAGTCGACAGTGTTGCCACGTTTATCTTAAACGCATATCTACTTTCTTATTTGAAATGGAACTACCTATATTTTCATTTATGTATCGATTCAATACCAAATTCGCAGTAAAACCCACTAAAAAAAATTTCTCTGCTATGCACTGTTGCCAAGTTATTCACAAATTCCTGAAACTTTTGACACCTGCAATGTCATTTTGGAAATGCAATATCTCGATTATTTTTTATGCGAACGGAACCAAACTCAACAGTCTCATAGTAGAGACTCCATGCATTCATGTGGTATATTCAGTATTTTGATACATCGTAAGGTTTTTCGAAGATATTGCTCCAAAAATGTGAAACTCAAAATTGAAATATTTCGAGATTTTCAAATGGCAACCCCATATTTATTTTACAGCATTAAATTTGAAATAAAAAATGAATGGCAGTCTCCTTTCACACTAATTATATAATTTTGGATAGTTTTCGAATGAGATGAAAAATAATGAAATTTTTCAGTATTTATAGTTCATGATCTATGGTCCTGTTTACGATTAAATGGTTCTATGATTATGGCGTGAATTGTTGAAGTAGATTCTTCGGTTCAAATCATAAAAAGTATTCGATGATCATTGATGTCATAGAAAAAAGTTTACCCATATTATGTAGAACCTTTAACAATCGTTATTCACATTTGGCAAGAATGACTTGAAAGAAATTCCGAAAATTGTTTAGGTTTTCTGTAATTTTGGCCTTATGTTCACTTATTATTTATTTTGGGCAGTTTTCAAATGCAATGAAAATACTGAAATGTTTCAGTATTTATAGTCATGTTCAATGGACATAATGCTGTGTGATTATAGAGTGAATTATCGCAATGAATCCTATTGTTGAGGTCATGAACAAGGCGCCAGGATTACAGAAAGCCTAAACAATTTTTGAATAACGATTGTTAAAGGTCCTATAGGTCCATTCAATAATTTATTGGCATTCCCCGTGAATTGTGAAACAACTCGAAGCGGGTTTGAATAATATGGGTAAACTTTTTTCTATGACATCCATTATCGAATACTTTTTATGATTTCAACCATAGAATCTACTTCAATAATTCACGCCATAGTCATAGAACCATTTCACCGTAAACGGGACCATAGATCATGAACTATAAATACTGAAAAATTTCAGTATTTTTCATCTCATTCGAAAACTATCCAAAATAAATAATTAGTGTAAAATGAGACTGCCATTCATTTTTCCTTTCGAATCGAATGCTGTAAAATAAATATGGGGTTGCCATTTGAAAATCTCGAAATATTTCAATTTCGAGTTTCACATTTTCGGAGCAATATCTTCGAAAAACTTTACGATCTATCAAAATACTGAATATACCACATGTATGCATGGAGTCTCTACTATGAGACTGCTGAGTTTGGTTCCATTCGCATAAAAAATAATCGAGATAATGCATTTCCAAACTGGCAATGCAAATGTCAAAAGTTTCAGGAATTTGTGAATAACTTGGCAACAGTGCATAGCAGATACATTTTTTGTAGTGGGTTATACTGCGAATTTGGTATTGAATCGACACATAAATGAAAATATAGGTAGATCCATTTGAAATAAGAAAGTAAATATGGGTTTGAGATAGACGTGGCAACACTGTCGACTTGAAAATATTTTAGGCCAAGAGTTCCTCCACCCTCAAGGCTGCACCTAAAATTTCAGAACGAAATATTTACTAGTTCTCCTAAAACGTCTAATAGGCCAACTTAAAAGGAAAACCCTGTATGTCGGAAAATATTTCCTCTCCGAAATACGGGGTGTTAAAATTATAGAAAAAAAAATGTTTTTTATAAATAACTTTCACACTGCTTGAAATATTTTTATGAGATTGAATATTTTCAGATATATATATATTCTTTTGAAATCAAGAGCTAACATAATACAATACATAAAACAAAAATAAAAAATCCCTAACTGAGGTTGGTGCAAAACGGGGTACCATACTATTTTTCGTATGATACCAGAGCTCAGGGAAAACCCCAGTAGAAAAAACCCTGTCTCGCCGTTTAAAAAAAAATGACACTTAAAAACTATTAGAATATTCTTTATTCAGACCGAACGATAACCCTCTCCAGGATGCCTTCGGAATTCTGAAACGAGAAAATCAAAGCAGTAAAAAGGAACAGAAAAATAAAATGATTGAAACTCTATTAAATCGATTTAAAATTAATAACCCAATTCAAAAACGAATCGGTAATTTCATGTATAGCTCTCAAGCCATCCTGAAATTTATATATGGAACAGTTATTTATCAGGTGTTCAATTGTCTCCTCTGCTTCTCCGCATTCGCAACTAGGACTCTCAACTGAATTCCATCTGAAAAGCATACTATTGCAACGTCCATGACCTGTTCTTATACGATTAAGAACAGTCCATATTTTCCTTGGAAGATCAAATCCAGGAACTTTATTCGAGGGATCAGTTATTAAATCTTTGTTCTGTATATTACATAAATTCCACTCGGATTGCCAAATTGCTTTATCACTTTCATTTGAGTTCAGAAAAGAATTTGACCAAAAAGGTTTACGCGATTTTAATCGAGGAATCTTATTGTCTGGAATATATGAGAGTAAGGTAAATGTACCAATTATCGACACTATAGTGGAAACTTGGGAATGTACAAAGTTTTTCGGATAGTCAACAAATGTTTTTTCACACATAAAAGCCAGTTTTACACTCATTGTACCTTTAACTTCAAAAAACGAAGACGAAATCGTTAACAGAAAGTTTTGATATTTAAAAAAAATTCAAATCAAGTTGAAAGTCAGATGTCCCAATTATCGACAGCTCTGGAATTGAAATTACCAATTATCGACACACATGAGGACCAATTATCGACACTGTGAAATCAAGAAGAATAAAGAGTTGTATGGATAAGAGAAAAATAAATATTCAATCGGATCGATAAATTCAATTAATGAAATCGTGAAATCTGATAGAATAACGTTACCCAATGCCAAAGGGGACTTCTCAACTTCTTTTATGAAGAAAAGTTTATACAAACGTGGGTCCGAAACGGCTTCGTTACCGAGAGACCGGATATCAAAATTCAAGAAAAAAAATTTTTCTTTATATTTTGAAATTGACTATCGTTTTAAAATTTGGTGTACGCTAAACTCATTCAAAGTGCTCTGTGAAAATTGAGAAGAGATTAAAAATTTCAAGTCAGAGTCGTTGAATTTGGCAGTTTCTTAGTGGATTTTCGCCTATTTTCGTGACGAAGTAGCTTTAGTCATGAAAGATCCACATTTCGCGACGTAAACATCCATTTCACCAGCAACAGTTCATCCTTCTCTTTGGTTAAGACAGTCTCAGAACCTATCTGCCTTTCATAATGTGGTTCTGGTAACATCGAATTGATTGGAAGTTCTTAGAGCAGGCATTACGTTTTTCACATCCGTGACATTTTATTATTCGGAATAGACTGATAAATTAACGAAACCAATAATCGATAATGTAATGCACTCGTTATCGACATCTGCGAAAAAGTATGAAATAATATCATAAGAGTTAATCATCATTTGGTGTCGGTTTGTTTGGACTGAAACTTTGATCATTTTCGGTCAAAATGTTGAAAATAAATTGTTGATAGTGCTCATCAATTCCACAAAAAAAATACATTGAAAAGTCATGTCGAGGTGCCCTATGATCGGCAAAAATTTAACCATTATTCGACATAGAATTGAACCTATTATCGACATTGAAATATTTCATTTTCTAATTGGAAAATTTGAAGAAAATCATTATGTCGATAATTGGTACATAATAAATAATGATTGAATCGCATACAATAAAGTTAAGTACTTTTGTTCCGAAAAAAGAAGTATATAAGCTCCAGGAAGTATTTCAAATAACACCACACTTTACCCAATTACCGACACTTGTGTCGATGAATGGGAATGGTCGTGTTTCAGATGTACCTATTATCGACACCCTTTTTTTTAATGAAAATATCACAGAAAAGTTTATTTCATTGATAAAACTAAAATCATCAAACCATATGGAAGTGTGTTAATGTACAAAGAAACTTATATCACTTGAATCTTGCGAGTTTGCTTGGATATGATGAGGAGGCTTTTCTTACTGAATTGGTAACAAATAGGCTGTAAACTCGGTTGAGGCTGAAACTCAACTGAATGAGGGCACATTTTGCACTGAGGATACTCAGAAAAAATCGGGATAATATTCAGATATGCTGAGAAAACTATAAGTTACATATTCGCGAAGAAAATAATTCTATGGCTGGTCCCGAAACCTTAATATATGGAAAAGAAATGAAAAGTGTCGATAATTGGGGCACTGTCGATAATTGGTACATTTACCTTATTTGATATGAATTTGTCGAAGAATTAAATTTGTTCCAAATTTTCGAAGTAATGACATGCCTGCGGATATGTGGAGGAGAAATGTTTGAAAGAACTGGTAACCATGGAGTTGGTGTTGATTTTATTGTTCCAGTTACTATTCTCATGGAAAAAATGATACGCCACTGGATTTCCGATAATAAAGATAAGTATTCAAATTTTTTTTCAATTTGAAGCAAATTCGGTCTCTTGACTTTTTGCCGTACGAGGCACCATTTCCGGGCAAAAAAGGAAACACATGCATGAAGAAATCGCCAAAATTATTAACACTTTTCGTTCACAAAAAAAGTTTTATTATTATGTACCTACCTTATTATGTAACTACCTTACCGAATTTTGGCATTTCTTTCATGCATGAGAATGCATTTTATTTTTTAAACCGGAAACGGTGCCTCGTACAACAAAAATCAAGAGACCGAATTTGCTCCTACTTAAATAGAAATTCAAATAGTAATTTCTTTTGTCGAAAAAACCATTGGAGTATCATTTTTTCATCTGAAAATATACCAGTCCCGCTGCATTACGGACGCCACTGTTAAAATAGGAAAAAAATAATGCGAAAAGTGCTTCTTGACGCTCAAAACCTATGTCTCAAATTTCATAAAAATATTTCAAGCAGTGTGAGAGTTATTGATAAAAAAACATTTTTTTCTATAATTTTAACGCCCCGTATCTCGAAGAGGAAACATTTCTCGACATATGTTTATATGACAAACTGGGGTTTATTTTTGATGTAGAATACGTGGTTAAAATTCTTGGTCACGATCTGGACCACCCTGTATTATTTGATCTTTGATAATTATTCCTGGTATTGAAGGTGAAAGCAGAATTTCAAAATCACAATAAGGAAGTAGCACTTTGAAGAAGGAAGCAAGCTCCTGGAGTGCTCAATAGTTCAACCAAACTATTCAATGGCGAATACATAGGTAATCATAGCATGAAGAGATGCAAAGAAATTCTTCATTAGAATTGCCACATATTTCATCAATATTGAAAAACATTCAGTTAGTAGAACGCCAAAGACTGAAGAGATCTTGGCTAAATAGATGTGTATTTTGGCCCGGAGTGCATAAAAGCCAAGAGCCATTTAGTTTTCGTAGTCCCGGAGATCAAATTTTAAGATTTATTGTTAGTTTGACATCATTCCGAACCTGAAAATATCCGAATGCGTTTTGTAATCAATTCACTGATTGATAGTGCTGTTGCAATGCTAAAAATTCTGCAAACCCAACTTTCGTCTGTGAAGTGTTATTTGATTAAACTTATTGCCGTTATGACTTCAACTTACAATTTTTCATTATGAAAAATAACTTCCACGCATCTAATATAAATAATATATTTTGAGAATTGAGGTTTTTCAATCACAAGTTGTAGGCATATAGTCATAGTACCAATTAGTTATTAATTCAAGCGACACTTGAAAGAAAAAAACTTAGCTTCCGTAGTGCTCAATATTTCAACAAAATCACATATTCACCTTTGTATATGCAACCATATCAAAGGAGACATTACAGGAATATAATGAAAGACATCGTAAAGCTAGCATTTTCGGTCAATTTTGAATAGCATTCTGATATTCCCACGATCTTAATGATACCAACCAAGCAAAAAAGCTTATACTTTGGTATCAGTGATTACACCAATTTAATGTTTTCTTGACTCCCATGTATCTAAAAGCCTAAAGGCACTTATGATTAAAGCACACAATCACTTAATGAGATAGGAACTTTTCTGTTGAAGGCGCTGCGCTAACTAAAGGTTCCTGTCTCAATAAGTGATCGTGTGCTGTTAATCATAAGGGCCTGTGGGCTTTTAGATACATGAGAGTCAAGAAAACTTTTATTGGCGTTATCACTGATATCAAAGGATAGGCTTTTTTGCTTGGGTAGTATCACTCAGATCGTGGAAATACCAGAGTGCTATTCAAAATTGACCGAAAATTCTAGCCTTACGATGTCTTTCGTTATATTCCTGTTATGTCTTCTTTGTAATGGTTGCATATTCGAGGTGTATATGCGATTTTGTTGCGATTTCCAGCACTACGGGAGCTAACTTTTTCTTTCAAGTGTCACTCGAATTAACTAATTGGGCTATGACTGTATGCCCACATCTTGTAATTAAATTATCTCATAATCAAATAACACTTCACAGACGAAAGTTGGGGTTGCAGAATATTTAGCATTGCAACAGCACTATTAATCAGTGTTCAGGTTTGGAATGGCGTCAAACAATGAAATTCACAATTGATCTCTGTGACTGCAACAGCTAAATGGCTGTGGGCTTTCATGCACTTCAGTCCAAAATGCACATCTATTGACCCAATATCTCTTCAGTCTTTGTTGTCGCTCTAACTGAATATCCTTCTTCGATGAAATTGAAGCGTTTTGGTTGATATATGTTTTCTCCGGTTTGAAAGTAAGAAGAATTCAAAAAATGTATCCTTGAATAAATCACAAATCAGACTTGGTGTAACTTTTAAGTTTGATTCAAAATTTAGATGTGCTCAAAGATCGACTACATTTAATTTTTTTGGTCTTCATTTATAACACTGCATAATGTTATATTTTATGCTAACATTATAATCATCGCTTTATTATATTGATCATCTATTCATTTTATTTTATGCTCTTCAGTATAATTTTTCACACTACTCCTAAAATCCTTCTATTACTTATTCATATGCGGCTTTGAAAAGTATTGCTAAATTTTCCAGCACACAAGTTGTAGGCAGAATGTTATAACCAGAATAGCATGAGTAGATATTTCAGAGGTGCAATGAAGTTCTTCGTGAGGCTCGCCACATTTTCGGTCAATATTGAATAGTATTATGATACTTTCACCTTCTGAACGATATCTCATCATCCAATAATATCTACAGTTTGTAGTGATAACACCATTAAATGGGTCTTGACTTTCATGTTTTTCCAGGCCAACAGGCACATTTGGTTAACAGCACACAATCACTTAATGGGACAAGAACTTTTTTGTTGTAGGCGCTTCGCTGACTGAAGGTTTCTGTCTCAATAGGTGATTGTGTGCGTTTATCATATGTGCCGTTTAGGCTGAAAATACATGGTAGGCAGAATTCGTTGTCTACTGAAGAAATCTTAGGAACTATAGCAGCTAGAAGAAAACTGATAATACATTTTCGAGCTCTTCCTTCCTGACTAGTTCGAATATGAAAATAGTTTTAGCCTATCTTTCATAGATTTTGAGTTATGAATGATAACTGAAAAATTGTCATTTTCAATGATGCTGAATAACTTGCTTGTTTTTTCTTAGATTCGAAATCTGTTGTTACATTCTACAGGCACTTTTTTCAAGGGTGATACAAATATAATATAATTGATTTTTTTATTCTAGCCATTTTTGAGAAGAGAGTAGGATTTCTGATTTTTCAAATGTAAACTATGGTCGAAATTTCCTTCATTTGGTTGCGACATTTTTGCTGATTCGAAGAATTTATCACATGTCAATAGTCATATGAATATCATATAAAAAAAAACTTCTTTCGGTCTCAGTTCACTGTGGAATTATTAGTAGGCTGGCATAATTTTGTGAACTATTTCTTCTATGGTAGGAATCACCGTATGCCGAATAGTTATTTCTGCTGAGCATCGATATGTTCCAATAAAGAATGAAAGACTTTCATGTAATTACTGATGAAAAAATCTATCTCTATCGGTTATTCCAATCATAGAACTTCGAAAGATAATGCATAGTATTCAACGGTCACTATGGTAACGCCAGCCTACTCATAAAATTCCACAGTGAACTGAGAAGCCGAAAAGTAGTTTTTTATTTTTTTCTCATGCGATATTTATGTGAATATTGACATGTGATGCATTATTAAAATCAGCAAAAGTTTATTAATCAGACGATTGAACTTTCGACTATAGTTTACAGTTGAAAAATTGGAAATCCTACACCTTTCTAGAAAACAGCTAGCCCACAAAAATCAATCATATTATATTTGATTTACACTTCAGAAAATGTCTCTATTATGTACCAACAGATTTCGAATCCGAGTTCAAACAAGCAAGTTATTCAGCATAATTGAGAATGACGATTTCTCAATTTTAATTCATAACTCAAATCTATCAAAGATAGGCTGGAACTGCTTTCATATTAGGATTATTCAGAAAAAAAATCCCGTAATAAGGTTATCGGTTTTTCTTATAGTTGCAATAGTTCCTGAGATCCCTTCAGCACACAACGAATTTTGCCCATCCTGTACATGAGAGTCACGAACCATTTTATTGGTTTCATCACTGATATCGAACTGTAGATTTTATTGCTTATTTGATATTATTTAGAAAGAGAAAGTATCTAAATGCTTTTCAATATTGACCTCGGCTGTAGTCAGTTCCACGAAGCCTTTTTTTTTCTCTGCACCACCTTATGCTCAAATCATCAATTCACCGTCGATTATCTTTGTTGCCATTTAAATAACACTGAAACTAATTGTCTTCATTGAAATAACTCAAAATAAGTTTCTCTGGTTATGAAATTCTCCATACACTTTTACACTGAAAATAATAGCCTAGCATCCAGAGACCTGATTTATATAAAGATAAGTGATAAGAGCATTTTACGTTGGGTGGAAACCATTATACTGTAGAGCACAAAATTTAGTGAACAGATCATTAAAATCATAAACCGATATGCATTATTGTGTTGAAAGGCATGATAAAGATGTCATGATAGGCACGATAATGATATCATACATCACTACATGCAGTGAGCAGGGAAAGTCATTTTCATTATTCTCAATTATTTAGAAGAAGTTCAAATGTTGAAAAGCCAGCCCAAATAATACATACGGCAAACCTAATGCAATCACATATTAAATAAGGAGATTCAGTAAGCGCAACGCCTAAGACTGAACATGAGGCTTATTATAAGCATCTTGCATGTTACGGTAAAATTTCATAACGATTAGTTCTGTTCTGTATGACCATGTTACTTTTGAATGTCCATATTTTATAAAACGTACGATTTGGCTGGTTAACGAACTCAACCGCGGAATTTGGGTTCGAAACTCAGCCTTAAAATCTCAAATCTCTAGGACAAGAGATTGAAAAGTTGACGGCCGGCCGGAAGGCTCCACGGGCAGAATTAAATTTGACCACGGATTTGTCATCAGGAAGTCGAACCCTATCGTTAGACACCATTTTCGGTTCCAAATTCGAAAATTACAGAGATTTTGGCAAAACGATAGATGAAACTTTTCAGGATTTTACTTCCATTCTCTGAAACAGAAATAGGTAACTGAAAAAATTAATTCAAGATGAAATGCTCCTGCGTAAATGCTTGCACTAATTTGTCAGGAGCAAATTGAAATGAAACGTTTTGGTGTCAATATCAGACCCCTTCTTCAGACAAAGTTGTTGAATATTAGGAATTGTGTGTGCAGTCTGATTGACATTATCCTCTTCATTTATTTCCATTTTTAGTTCTACTATTAGGCAATAATTTTTTCAAAACCGATTTGATGCTAACAAATTAGTGAAAGGATTAACATAGGAGCATTTCATCTTAATCAATTTTTTTTATTATTTCTGTTTCAAAGACTGGAGGTAAAAAGTGCAGAATCCTACCAGATTAAATTTCAATCGATAAAAACGATATAGCACTTGTTCAAGTAGAACAAGCCCTCAAAAACAGATTTCGTTTCACACAGTATAAGATGACGTACGCTAAGTTTTCTTGAAAATCGAAACTAGTGATTGATTTCGTATGAACTTACCTACAGTTGAGAAAAAATCAAGCCAATCGATTTCAAAATTAACACATTCGTGAATTAACAAAATTCATCGATTCATTATGTTGGTCGATTATTTTGCTGGTGTATTTTCTTTGGGGTGAAGTTAAGACAATGGGTCATTCCTACAAGCTGATGAGTCCAAAAGAGCTCAGTGCAAACATTTAACGCGAACTAGCCGCCGTTTCAATAGAAATGTGTGTCCTAGTCATCGAAAATTGGGTCCAATGAAAACCATTGCAAAGGTGCCAACGGTGGCCATATGAGCAAAATCGAATTCTATTCATGAATGTTTTGGTAAGTAAATCATTGAGATATCCCGAAAGATTTGCGTTCTACTCAAAAAAAAATAACGAAAATCAAAGCGAATAAATCAAATAAAAAAATGTATCTATGAGTTATGGGGATAAACTTGGATGGTGTTCAAAATATCTGTTTCTGCGACTTGACAAGATTAAATTATGACTCAACGAACACGTGAGATATCAGTTTGGATTTCACGTCCTGAGTCAGCACAAGGAATACAAAAAACTGATGATATCAGTAAAATTGAATCATCGAAAAAACTTTGTTCCCGTATCAGCACCAATACCAAGGTGCACATCCCACTAAATCGAAACTATCCTTTCTATCAAAGAATAAATTCTGTTTTCCTTGAAGGAACACGCAGTTTATCTTCAACCTCGATGTTTTCACGCCTACTGGGATCTACGAGCACGCAATCTCTCGTTTTCTGTTCAAAACAAGACACTAAATCGTTTCTCCTGGGCGTAAAACGATAAATAAGAAAATAAGCGCCATGTTCAGAACGAGCATAGTTTGGAAAGTTTGTGGAGTCCTGACAAATTTTAATGTTTTTTTAGGGGTTGTTGATTACACCTACCTTTTCTGGCGCCGTTGTGGTATAGTGAGTCGTAGTGAATGTCTGTTATGTGCCAGAAATATCCTGAAACAAAAATAGAGACTGTAAAAACATTTATTGGGTCGTACAAATTGAAAAAACAAGAAGAACATTCTGAAGTAGTACAATTCTTGTTTGGTACCAATATGTCTTCTGCGAGGACAGTATGGATGACTAAACACAGCCATTAGACGCTTAAGCCTTGTTCGCACTATGCTAGTAGTTTAGTCGAGTAGCTAAAAATTTAGTAACTAAACGTGTGTGTACACCGTAGACTTATGAAAGAATGGACAGAACGTTCGAGAGAGAATATCGACTTCAGACAAGGATAGAATAATATTAGTGCGAGGCACAGAACTTATTATATAATAAAAACATGGATCGCATTAGATATTTTTATGTTCTGTCAGTTTTCCAACAATATGAGAGAGATATACTGTGAAGGGTGGAGTAATATTAGTTAAGTTTAGTCTATGCACCACACTAATATTACTCCATCCTTCATAGTATCTCTCTCTGTTATGTTGGGAGCACGAAACTTAGTGCGAAAATCACGTGACGCCCTGTCCATCCTTTTATATGTCTATGGTGTACAGTAAGAATTAAGTCGAGTAGTTTAGTGCGTAGTTTAGTCGAAACGATTCATTTGGTTCTATTTTATCGAGCGAGTAGAGTGCCCCACCACGCGATACTCTTCACTCGCTGACGAACTAGACAGGTCCGAACCGATCAGTTTAGTTGAGTGCATTAGTATTATTATTTGCCGCCGACATGTCCCATAAATAACCTAAAATTATAGAAAAATATTTGTTCTATGCCGAAAATGTCTCTCCATTGGAGCGAAGAAATCACCCTTAAATTCCTAACCAAATATCTCGAACACGAAAGTTTGTGAAATACTAAATCTCAATCATACAAAACAAGCAAATGGAGCAGTTGGCATACCAGGGTACACATTTCATCAACCACCTCTTCTGAAATAGCTATCACAATTAGATTCACAAGTTTATTTTTTTTATTACGTTGCAATTGTCCATCTCACGAATGATTTCGTTTCGCTTCGAAGAAATCGCGTAAAAAATTGTTCGTTGCGAGTTGTTCATTCGGCAAAGCGCTTCTCACTTCTTAACTCTACTCGACCAAAGTGTGAAGGATTGGATGGACAGTAGCTATTTCTCACTACTCGACTAAGATACTAGCGTAGTGCGAACAAGACTTTAGGTATTGCCCCTGCTTCTTCAAGGTGGAATCAATTTGGTTTTAACACATTTAAGTACATTTCTTCTGCTACTTTGCACATTACCGAAAAGTGGTTCAATAAGAATAAAAAATAATAAATGGCCGCCACGGCTTTCCTGGCAATTTGAGTAGCATTTTGACGAATGTTTCAATACCGTTTTTGAGCACTAGTTTCACAACGGGTGCTATTATATCATATTGCCAAAATGATTGATTTGGAGCTGATAACTTTCGAAGCGATTGTTCTAGAGACTTGAGATTTTCAGGATGAGTTCGTTTCCCAAAATGCCGCTGTTGTGTTCGTTAACCAGCCAAATTGTACAGGGTGTTCCAAAAAAATGGTCATTCAAAATTTTTGTTCCTCAATATCTCTGACGAAACGAAATCAATCGAAATGAAGTTTTGCGGCGGCATGTGAGTTGCTTATTGTAAGCTCCCTGCGAAATTTTATGGCCATAGTGTAAATACAACCATAAAAAATTCAATTAAATTATTGAAAAGGAGAATCTGCATATTTTCATTACAAGATATCCGCTTCGAATGAATTACATCTTATCGATGAAGATTAATATACTGAATAATCATGCAAAATTGAAAGAGGATTGCATCATCTGAACCATAAAAAATTCAATTATTGGAATATTGAAAAGAAGAATCTTCATATTCCCACAACGAGATATTCGATGAGAATAAAATTCATTTAGTAGGTATTCTCTAAACAAATAAAAACATACAAGCACTACAAATATATTTTCTTCCTCTGCTAATAATGTAAAACACATCTACTTCATCGATTGATATACAAGTTTCATCCACGGGTAATATTACGATGTATGATAACCAGTTGATAGATATCCTTCGACTGTTTTTGGTCCAGAACTAACATAGCTTATCTACCAGCAGGTTTTACCAACACTCAACTAGTTACAAACTAGATGTCCGGAGCGCACAGACCTGTATCCATACCATCCTACAACTATCCAGTAGTCACCAGCCAATTCCCAACTTTAAATTAAAGGCCCCTGCAGATCTCGAGAACCAAACGGAACCAATCTTTTTCGACCCATTAACTTCCAGGATATTTAACCGTAGATAGTATCTAATACACGAAAATTTCACTATATTTTCTGAACAAATCAAACATGCACTTCACTTATACTCTGCTAATATGTTAAACACACATGCTATATTGTTCGATATATGAGTTTCATTCATGCGTACTCGAATGGAGTTTGTGAACCCGTTGATGGATATCCTTCAAAAGTCTGTGGTCCAGAATCAACATAGCTTATCTACTGGCAGACCACCAGCGCATAATTCCAACCAGTTTTTACCAACATTCAACCTGTATCCATACCATCCTACAACTATTCTGTAGTCATCAGCTAATTCCCAACTTTAAATTAAAGGCCGCTGCAGATCTCGAAAACCAAACGGAACCAATCTATTTCGACCGCTTCCAGGATAATTAACCGTAAATAGAATCTCATGCACGAAAATTTCACCTTATTCGATAAATAAATCAAACATTCACTTCACTTATACTCATAAATTCCTCTGCTAATATGTGAAACACAAATGCTATATTGTTTGATATATGAATTTTTATTCATGCGAATTCCTACGAAGTTTGTTAACCGATTGATGGATATCCTTCAAAAGTCTGCGGTCCAGAATCAACATAGCTTATCTACTGGCAGACCACCAGCTCATAATTCCAACCAGTTTTTACCAACATTCAACTAGTTACAAACTAGATATCCCTAGCGCGTAGAGCTGTCTCCATACCATCCTACAACTATCCCGTAGTCGTCAGCCAATTCCCAACTTTAAATTAAAGGCCGCTGCAGATGCTGCAGATCTCGCGTACGGAACGCAGCCGATCTATTTCGACCGGTTAACTTCCAGGATATTAATAGGGACCTCCGTAATAATTATCTAGCGCTCGACTTTGTGTTTATGCATTATTGAAGTTCCTGGCTGTACCAGTCTTGTGCATGCAGATGCTTATCATCGCCAATTTCGGGCCAACTTGCTCTTAAGCGATTGCCTTCGGGATAACCGCAGTTACTAGCGTGAATCGGGATGGATGTCTAGAGCAAGGAATAGCGATGTGTGTGTCGGATATAATGAGAAAATTCGCGGTTCGTTATTGCTTATTATTGAATCAAAGGGTTATTATATTGAGCGACTTTCATTATATGCATAAAGAGCAAACGCGATAAGAGTGGATAACTCAAAATAATGCCTATGGATATTATATTCTTGAGATCAACAGCCACTCTACAGCGAATTCCTACCTAAGATAAACAGCTGCATACCTACAAAATATAACTAATGCAATATTGACGATCTCGCAAGTTTTTCATATTAGTAGTGTCTTTCTTGATTTGGTAACCAGAATTGTCCTCAACTATCTTGGATTTTAACGCCTCTGGACCTCTGGCTGTGGAATTATCTGAAGAAGCCAGCATCCATTGAAGCATAGGTCGCTTCAAAAAAGTTCAAACCAACTTTGGCAATATGGTGACGAGCATTATCTTGCTGAAATATTGGATTAAGCCGATTAATGTGAAGGAGGACATATGACGCCAGTAATTCTTGAAGGTGAAGCAGCGCTGTTATGTAACCTTGATTGAAGACTAAAGGAGACCTACTTACGTGTGCAATTAATAGAACCCTACATTATAACGCCGGTGTACATCACGCTCAATATCAAACAGAGATCTACGTCTTTTTTCCCGACGTGAACTCAAGGAGAAGCAAGATTCATCAAATAAGATGAAATGGCGAAAAAACCACTACAATATTCAAAAAACGAAAAATATTCACATGAAGAACCTTTACGTTTTAATCTTCCAATTTGAATAATCCACTCCGTGCTTTACTTAAGGGTTTTCCAATAAGAGGTGTTTTTTTGAATAGCTCGCTATTCGGTAGATGTCACGTTTGAAGCTGTCATTTTTCTACATTTGATAAGTGAATACTACGCCATTTATAAAAATAGAACGATACACGCTTCAAGAACGCAATGAAATTCTCTATAAAACTGGTAAAAATTTGGCAGAGACGGTTCGTAAACTAGAACACCTTGTCGGACCTCAATAAAGAAAAAGGTGGAAAAATTCGAGCCTTTGAGACAGGTTAGTGATGTGAAGAATAAAACCTGTGCACGTCGCTCAAAAACAGCCGAGAATATTGCTGCTGTAGCCGAAAGTGTTGACGAAAATCCCATTTTGTCCATTCCTCGTCGTTCTTTGGAATTAGTCATTAGGGCTTATTAAGTTCTGTAAACACAGGAACTCAAGCCGGCCGATCATCAACACGTCGTGTCTTTGTTGATTGGGTCGTTGAAATGCATGAAAATTATCCAGAATTTCATCGAAAAATCATCTTGAGTCATGAGGCCCATTTCCACCTCGCTGGCTTCGTCAACAAGCAAAATTATCCTATCTGGGCATAGGGCAGCCACTCTGCGATTTGGTTATGGAAAATTTCATTAAAGAGCTATGGACCTGTAGGCGTAGTCGTGGTGGTCATTTGCCGAATGTTATTTTCCACTATTAACGGCATAGGTTCTTCTTTATAATGAATTAAACATCCGAACATTTATATTGAAATATGGCATTTTTCTTTGAATATCAAAATGACACCTCTTATTGGGAAACCCTTTATCTATTTTTCACAGAAATGATTTCAAAATTCCTTTCGGGTGTTGCAGTTTTTTGTCACTTATCTTTTTTTTGCTTGAATTGTATCACTTCCAATTTTCCATATGATAAACCATGTGAGTAATTTTTTTTCTTGTATTTCAAACATTCTTAAAGAAAAAATAAAAACACCTCAATAACAGAAAACAATTCACACCCAGATTTTTACGTAAAATTCCAACCTCGCTCACTATGTAAAAAAACCCTTAACATTTATCCCAATCTACCCCTAAAAACTGAATAATGTATCCTTTAGGAAAAACAAACCATACGTAATGAAACATACTGAATTTCATTAACGCATTAATGCACGACCAGGTAGTATTTTCTCTCTCCCAATCCCTCGAGCACATCCTTCTCTTCGTTTTTCCCGTAATGCCCCGTTCTCATCCTTTAATTCCGCATATTTATACGGAGCACAAGTTGGCAACGTCGGATTATTCGTCTGCAGTGTCGTCCATTTATTCTTCATGGGAATATTTGGATGTATTGTCCCTTTGGCACCGATGGTTAGAGCGCGGACAAAAGGGATGTATTAGGGATAACCCCAGTGCAAATATGAACGAATGGGACTTTTATGTATAGGAGGATTGGGGGTAGTTTTGGAGGAACTCAAGGGGTAAGCTGGGGATTGAGAATTTTACAGCGTGAGGTGGGTGTGGATGATTTTGGGTTTGATCGTCGTTGACAAAAATTTTGTTACGTTCTTATTAATGATGTAGAATATTTTTGTGGAAATTATTATTGTTCTCATCAGGAGATGAAACTTATCGAAATAAACCACTCGCTGATAAGTTACTGATACCTATCTGAAAGATATCGTTGAAATGAATTCGTCTGTATTTATTAGATCGGTATATTTCTGATTTGTAATATGGAATATCATGAATTTTATAGAAAGAAAAGAATATTTTTTCGACTGCAGAATCTGAAAAGATTCAATTTTAATGGATGGAGACATTTTAATTTCAATGAAATATGTTCGGAAGCTATCAGTATACCTCATCAGCAGATGGTGATACAGGCCCTTAATATGAAAGCTACAGCGTGAATCCTAAAATTGAATGTAGTTTATAACTTCGAAATCTTTGATCGAATAAGAAACATACTTTTTATTCGCTATTTTGACAAAAAATGATATATGAATTAGTCTACTACTTGTTGACCTGCAGCTTCATCATTATATTCAGTTATGATAATTGTTTCTTTTTATGATTCTTCATGGAAATATTTATTCATTTATTATTTCTTGACAAAATTTTGCCTTTTATCAGATTGAGTTCATTCATTCACTCCTGTAAAAAATGTTAGAAAATATCTTGTACCAGTTATTTCAGAAAAACTCATTTTTGTGCAGTATATTGAAGAAAAAAGCTAATATATTACAACTCATACACGCCCAGGTGCACATGTTCACATGGTATCGCTACATGCCTACACACATATACCTACATCTATACACTATACTTCTACCTATCGCAACAAGTTAACATTTTTAACACTAGGGCCACAAAATTTTGCATCAACATTCAGTGTATCAATCTTCGTTCATAAAATAAACTTCATTCGAATTAGATTTTTTATGGAAATATTAATTTTCTTCTTTCAATATTCCAATTGAATTTTCCATAGTTCTGTTCACACTATGGCCATAAAATTTGCATGAGGCTTATTAAGAGTATCTTGCATGTGGCCGCAAAAATGTGTTTCGATTGGTTTCATTTTGTTTGAGATATTCAGGAACAAACATTTTGAATGGCCATATATTATGGAACATCCTGTACGATTTGGCTGGTTAACCAGGGCATTAGGGAATCTCAAGTTATTTCGATTGGTTCGTTTTATCTGCGATATTGAGGAACATAAACTTTGGCCATATTTTAAGGAACACCCTGTACGATTTGGCTGATTCACGAACTCAACCGCGGCATTTGGAACCAAACTCACCTTCATAATTTCAAGTCTCTAGGACAATCTCTTCGAAAGTTATCGTGGTAAAGGCCAGTCGGCTGGACTTTATGCTCAAAAAATTTTGCACAAGGACTAAATCGAATTTGACAACGGATTCGTCGTCAGAAAGTCGAACCCTTTCGTTTGAGATCATTTTTGGCTCAAAATTCTGAAATTACACACATTTGGACAAAAACGATGTAGCGCTCGTTTGAGTGAAACGAGCGCTCAAAAACAAACCAACTGAAACAGAAAACAACAACATAATATTTTATATAGATATAAACTCAGGTGCACAAATCGCTGTCACCTGCAAACTTCTCTTGAAATTTCTTCGGAATTCAAAAGATGCTGCCCTAAAGCCAGAAGATACCAAGTCGGGCTCTCCAAGTGATGATTGTTCAGAACCTCTGATGTTCAAGGAACTATAAACTGACTCATTATATATAGGGTGTCTCAAGGTAAGTGGCTCAGAGGAAGAAGTTCACTTCTTCCTCGTAGGTGAGTGGCCTATTAGATTATTATGTAAACTATTGGTGGTGATTTCAAATTTTGTGGATCGATATTTGGCCGTGTAAGGTATATTTTTGAAATAATTTCCAGACTTGCCGAATGTAAGACAATTTGTTATTTTGTAACTATCTTTGACGATTTTTGAGTTTTCATGTATTTCCCGAAAATTCTGTTCAAATTTGGCAAGTCATTAGACATTGATTATCTATGTCTATGCATCATTAGCCAAGTTACGAAATCGTTGAAATAGGTATGGGGACGTAAATAGAAAATTGTAGAATATGCTGTACTGATTCCAACAATTGAAAAAATATACTAGGTGTCTAATTTGAAAAAGAAGACTTCTTCACGATTTTGTAATTTGGCGAATGATGATTTTTTTGGTTCATCTTGTATAACTGACAACTATGATTCAAAGCAGTGACATAGATCAGATCAATATCTGATGACTTGCAAAATTTCCGACTTGAATCTCAGATATTGAGCGATAAAGAGTCATTTTCGTAACACGCCAATTTGATCCCAAATTTCCAAAAATAATTTATAACTGAAAAACCGTTAAAGATGGGTTAGAAAAAGTTAGAGTGAATAGATTGAATATTTTATTGAATATAATAAAAAAAATAGTAATACCGAATGTCCCATCTGGAATAAACAAAGTTGTTGCCAAATTTTCGTACATCCGGTAACACTGGCATTTCAAAGTTATTTTAAAAATGCACCCAACATGGCTATCTATCGATTCACAAAATTTGAAATCTCTACTCACCTTGGTAAACCGATATATTTATAATCTCTTTCAAGATATCGAATGAAGCTTAATCGAAATCGTAACATTAATTCACAATTCACAATAAAGCTCGTTTCAAGTTCCAACTTCCACCACAAACTTAATCTCCAACAAAAACCATCGTACATCGTCCAATTTGCCGCCTTATAACGCGGTTTCACAGAGGGCGACACTCTCGCAACGCCTGAATATCCGAAAATTAGATCTATGGCACCCTGGTGTGAAACCGACCAAGTTCGCGAACTTTATTAATATGATACAGTTCCAGGTAATTTGTTACCTGCTAACCGACGGGGCGAGAAAAGGGATACGACTCATCCTGGTTCTATCCCGAGGGAATGACAAGGGTAAGGGCGAGGAAACGAGAGTTGGTTAGATTGAAACATCTGAAGAACCTGCGGATCACACACGCGATCGAGTGCAGTATTTTCCTGTTGTTTTCATCGATTCGAAATTTCTTCTTATACTGATCCAATCCCTGGAAGTGGAGGACTTGTCCAGATTTCTCCTCTCTGATTAACATTTTGTTTTTTTTTCTCAGTGAAGGAAGGAGTAATATAACCACCTTAATTAGTCACTTCCAGTTCTGATCATCAGCATCTTTTCACTCATTGATCAAGAACCCTTTTTTAGCATAGGTAAATGTAGGTACCTATAAGAAGGAGTTTCTGGAGAAGGAGAGAGCCGAGAAGGAACAACTCTGGCAGAATCTCCCAGGGATGAATAATTCCACTAAGTTATTTCGGATCTTTGAAACAGCAAGATCCAAAAGATATCTGGATCTTGGTAAGAAACAATTACACCTCCTCACTGGCTTTCTTATAGAACACTGTCGCTTCAGAAAACACCTGTTGAGGAAGGGATCATCGGACACTGTCGCTTGTAGGATCTGTGGGGAGAAGGAAGAAACCCCCTTTCGCCTATATAGATAGAATGCCTTGGGCGGGAAACTTGTAAGAGTGAGGAACTAGCTTCGTTGAAGCCTTCACAGATATTAGATTTCATCAGATCTCTGGAACTGAAAGGCTAGTCGGAACATCTGTTGAGGGGGCACAATTGACTTTGAGGTCGCAGTGAACTGTAACCCTTATTTAAACTTTATTTTCACATAAATCGAAAACCTGGAGAAATTCAAAACCAAAAGAATTCAATCATCCGAATCTAATTAATAGTAGTACCATACATTTTTAAGAATGAAACTAAATATATGGGTTATTTAATAGAGCGAGTTCCTCCATAGTTATCATAGTGACTACAACTAATGATCTCAACATCGATCTGAATCTTTTTCTTTTTTTGGTCAAACATCCGAAAGAGAAGGATTTTTGTAGATTCCTCCCATCTGATCCAATTTCTGATTTCTTATCTCAGCTTTGATGTCTTCAACTGGTCTTCTCAAATTTTGTTTTATTTTTTCATAACAGTTTAGAGTATTTCAGTGAAGGAAGGACCAGTATATCCAACTTTGGTAGCCACTTATTCCTACCATTGACAATTCTGATCATCAACATCTTCTTCTTCTAGACGTTCCTCAATTCATGCGACAAACTTAAGGAGATAATTGCTCTCATGAAATTGAGTTGGATATTTTCAACAACAATATTTCCTCAGCTCACCCCTTTCCCAGATAATAATAATAATAATAATAATAGTTTATTTTACCCAACAGGAAATTTCCCAATAACAGGGTAACATATCAAAAATGAAAAATAACATTATACATTCTATGAAACACAACAAACAGCAAACGTCCCGACTAAAAAAATAAATTAAATTTAAGTTCATCAGCACTTTTGCATATCCTATAGACCGGAGCTTGCTCGAGCATATTAGTTCGGTGTCTTGGGAGGCGAAAGGTTGATACAGTCCTCGCTTCGATCCTCGGTACACGGAAGTCAACTCTGGACAACAGATAAGGTGAATCAATTCTACCAGTAACCAGTTTTTGCGCGAACTTAGCACACTGTCGCCTCTGTCTCTCCTGCAAAGTTGAAACTCGCATTTCCCGCATGGTTTCAGACAAATCCGCACCTCTATCAGGATACCTACCGGTCTTCCTGTATTCAGCACACTTTAAGAATTTTCGGTGAATGCGTTCCAGCGATGTGATATGCGAACCGTAGATCGGGAACCAGACCAAGTTGGCGTACTCCAACTTGCTAACGACGAGAGAGAAATAGAGAGTTCTAAGAACCGAAACATCAGTGAATTCCCTGGAACACCGTAACAAAAAGCCCAAAGATCTACTAGCCGAAGAACAGAGCTCTTCGATATGGGGAACAAAACTGAAATTCGAATCAAATAACACCCCCAAATCACGAAACCGGTCTCCACTAGCAATATGGCTATTACCAATAGAGTAGTTAAAGATAAGAGGATGCGAGCTTCTTGTGAATGTCATCTTGAAACACTTCTCTACATTCAAATTGAGTCCATTACGCGATATAATTATTTGATTAAAACTCCATTTTCATCTATTTTTCTCAAGTTCTAGTGAAGCTAGAAACTTGAAATTTGCAACCCTTACTCAATGTAATATCAAAATTTCTTCTCGAGATGAAATTTCATGAAATAAAACTATAAATGAAATCCTTGTTTTGTGTAAGTTCAGTGGAAAGCAGTAAAGAAGTGTAATGTGAAACGATTCATAATAAATGCTAGAAATGACCACCTACAGCCAAAATAATCGAACGTAGTATACTTACATCTCATGGATTGTCGTGAACGTTCAAAGATTTGAGGTGCATTTCTTATGGTGTCATAAGCTCTTCTAACACGATATTTCAAATCGCCACTCTTCAGGGGTGATATCTCTAATAGGGGTAGGCTGAGAAAATTTTGTTAGGGAAAAGACCCACCTTAATTGCATTCAAGCAAGCACCTCCTGAAATTTGTCACATGAATTTAGGAACACCCGTACATTAGGAAATGGAAGAATTTAAGCCCAGAGGATTCACAGATCCAAATCTAGATATCGATTGAAGTTTATTCTGTGAGGATTCTGCATTTCTGAAAAACTTTATAGGCTTTCATTCCCAGTCTCTGAAACTCTGAAATAACCAAAAAAAATTTAGTTAAGATGAAGTGAATTGGTCTTGAGAGAATCGTTGCCGAACAGTAAAACTAAAAAATGAAATAAATGCAGAGGATACAATAACGTTTCGGTGTCGATATCACCTTCTTCAGATAAACTTTTAAAATCTTCGTAATTGTATGTTATTTCATTTGTAGTCTATTATTTGATATTGAAAATTGTCAACACATAGAGATGTTGATTATCATTAGGATCTTCGTGATCTTGACAACAAGATCACAGATCGCTGATCATATATGTTCAAATAGCGGAGATCATATTATGATGAAATGGAACAACACAAAGATCCTAACGACGGAACCTGATAATCATAAAATGAACCCACATGTAGTTTGTTACATGAAATAGATAATTTTAATAAAAAAAATTAATTATTTCTGTTTTAGAGATCCTAATCTAGGTGGTAAATTCATACATCTCGAATAAAAACAATTGAATGTTACTAATCGCCTCAATTTACCATACCTATGCAGGTATAGGACAGGTATGTTCATAAGTCTTTCAATGAAAATACATCATGACCTTGAAATCCATAATCGTGAATATTTGTTAGCTATAGGACAAAAATATATGTCAAGTAAGTTCCTCAATATGATGCAAATACTAGTTATTAGAGTTCAAGTGAACCTGTCCAGATAAAGAACAGTTGCAGGTTCTTGTTGGGCGCCAATATCACGCCAAATAATTTAGTTTTTCGCTTTTATCTCAATACAAATTCTGGACATTCTGCATCAAAATCCAACTCATTCAGATTGATGAACCACCGAAACGCTGTTAATATTTAACAACCATTCAGATACGGCATTTATTGTTTCATTAATATTTCAATTTCCGGATTCTCAATTTATATTCTGAGCTTCTCGCTGGTTGTAATAAATGCTAGTTTCATAAATTCGAAATTCGGTTTATCCTATTTCCCTAATATATTCACTCAGTATGGACCACTAAAGTGACGGCTTGAATATACATGATTCAGTTTCAATGCGATATAATTCTCTTGCGTTTCTAATTTTGCATCATATTCAGCATTGGTATTGGTACTTGACATCTATGATTATACTGCACCTAGTCCTGTAGTGCTGTAGTTCATAATATTCAGTTTTTTTTCACATTTTTCCAAATGAAACAAGTGCCTCAGTAAAAACCTCTTACTACGCGCATGTGTGTGTAGTGCTCCTATATTTCAATTTGTTTGAAAGATGAGCTTGAGTATTCTTGTCGTATGCCATTTAACAACTTGTTTTTTCCTTTCGTTCGATTTGGCATCTTGAAATTATACCCGAAAAAACACGAAACAGTTTAAGAGAAACCAGGAAAACGTTATAAGTAGTACAGGGTGTTTCATTGGAAAACGGAAATATTTCACAGGTGCATAGGTGGCACCAAGGTGGTTCTAGACATACTCCATTTATCAGGTCTTACTGTCTTCGTAGCCGAGATACAGGGTGTTTTATGAATTTTGCTTGTTTCATTCTGAGGCCATATAAAACGAACCACCTGGTATACTTTCTTCATATTCGGTTATTATATTCATAATTTAGAGCCCAAACGTATCATGCAATAACCGCCTTAAAATCCAGGTCCGGGTTAACAAAAAATTATGACCACTTAAAACTAAACTGAGACGTGTACTTCAAATTTTCGCGCAGTCTTCAAGAAATCAGATACCTAAAAGTAGTTGGAAGAGACTTTTAACGATGAATTATCAAGTATATTGACTGCATAATTGATTCAACATTACTAAGTAATTCATTTTTCATTGATGATAGTTTAGTTCAAAAAAAGGTTACAGTTCAATGCGACCTCAAGGTCTATTGTGCCCACTCACAGAGCTGTTCTGGCCACGCCCTTCACAGCTCGCCTTCCAGTTCCAGAGATCTAATGAAATCTAATATTTGTGAAGGCTTAAACGAGGCTAGTTCCCCACTCTTACAAGTTTCTCGCCCAAGGCATTCTCTTCTTAGGCTCGCAATGCCAAAGCAATCAGTGACTAGGTGAATGGGGGTTTCTTCCTTCTCCTCACAGAACCTACACTCGTCAGTGTCCGATAATCCCATCCTCAACAGGTGCTTCCTGAGGCTACAGTGTCCTTCGAGAAAGTCAGTGAGGAGGTATAATTGCTTCTTACCAAAATCCAGATATCTTTGGATCCCGTTGTCTCAAAGTTCCGAAGGAAATTAGTGAAATGATCCAACCCTGGGAGATTTCGCCAGAGTTTTTTCCATTTCGGCAGTCTTCTTCTCCAGAACTTCTTCTTATAGGTACATTTACCTATATCACAGAAGGGTTCTGAGCCAATGGGTGACATTCGCCCTCTTGGCAAGTGTATTGGACTCTTCGTTTCCTTTGATTCCGGAGTGGCCAGGAACCCAGATTAAAAAGATCTATTTTACTTGCCTTCCTCATTGAGTATGTTCCGACACTCCCAGATCATTTTTGAGTCGATGACATATGAGTTCTGTTCTTTTAATGCAGCTTGACTATCTGAGTGTATGGCTATATTGCACTTCTGATAGTTTCTTAGATGGTTTTATATCTAGACATCTTTCAATAGCTAAAATTTCTGCTTGAAAGACGCTCAGACAGGAGCCTAGCGACAGTGCACACTTGGTACTTGGCCCGTTTATCCCAGCGCCAGCTCCTGTAGAGGTTTTGGAAACATCTTTATACCATTTTACTGTAATTTCTTTGAGATTATGGTCGGTGACTTCCCGCTCCCATTCCTCTCTTCACTTAGCATTGTCTTGAAGTTTTTCTCAGTGCTTACTTTCCCGATCATTACATCACTAGGAATTTTGCATATGAGATGTAGTTGTTCAGGGAGGACCAGACTCTCTCTGATTCTTTATTGTCTCATTACCTGTATTGAATTGATGATACGAAACGTGTGAAAAACTCAGTTTCAATGAGTAAAATAACCAAACCACCTTATTCACTGCAACTTTTACACTTTCATCCCAGTTACTTACCAACAGTAAGCATTATGAAAATGCAAGAAATTTTAATCACCATCTCATTCGATTTCCAAGTTGAGTCTTCGTGGAATTCAGCCACCAATTTCAACCTAACTTATTTCCTACCGACGAATTTCGAAACGTAAAATTCATTACAGCCCGGCTAGCAAGTTCTCGAACTTCAGAAATAACAAGTACCCTGAGGAATCGAAGAATTACCGGGTCTCGAGCAAGTTCTGGAAGGCGAATTCTGCCGAATATATATATTAATGAGGAATAAGGCGTATTTGTGAGAAGATAGCGGAGTTTTGATGTCTCGCTTGTGCTACCCTACGATAATTCTGATGAATATGTAGCTTGAGAGTCCTGGAGTTCTTGATTACCACGGAGTTTGTTTCTGGATTGATCCTCGGGCGTGGATAGGATGGGAAATAGGGTAAAGTTGCTAGTAATGTCGGAGTAATGTTGACGCAAATTCTTTTGTGAACTTAATATGGTTGTCAGAAATTTATTCGTGTTAAACGAATGGAATGTTGGAGACTATAACGTTTTTTTAGCGCTCGTCCTACTGAAACGAGTGCCATATTTTGCTCAAATGTCTGTACTTCTCGAATTTTGAGCCGAAAATGGTCTCAAACGGTAATGTTCCACTAACTGATGACGAATCCGTTGTCAAATTCAATTCAGTTCGTGGGGCCGATTGGCTGGCCGGCCGTTAGCACGATAACTTTTGTAGAAATTGTCCTAGATACTTCAGATTTGCGAGGTAAGTTCGGTTCCAAAATGCCTCGGTTAATTTCGTTAACCTGCCAATCCTACAGGGTATTCCATAATATATGACCATTCAAAATTTTTGTTCTTCAATATCTCGAACAGAATGAAACCAATCGAACTGAAATTTTGCGGCCACATACAAGAGGCTCATGATATACCGTATGCAAAATTTTGTGGCTCTAGATAATAAAAATTCAATTGGAATATTGAAAAAAGAAACTCTATATTTCCATAAAAAATATCCGATTCGAGTGAAATTTATTTCATGAATGAATACTGATACACTGAATGTTCATGCAGAATTTTGTGGCCATAATGTTGACAGAACCATAGAAAATTCAGTAAGAATATTGGAAAGAAGAATCTTCATATTTCCACAACAGGATATCCGATTCAAAAGAATTTTTTTTGTGCATCAAAACTGACTACTGAATGTTCTGGCAAAATTTCAAGAGCATCGTATCATCCGAACCATAGAATTTAATTCTTGTAATCATTTATTTTTTACATATTTAATTTTCTGAATGATTATTCAAAATATCATTCCGATTGAGCTGAGATTCTGCATTTATAATAATAATAATAATAATTGACTTTATTTAGTAGGGAAAGATACAGTGCTGATACAGGAATAGAACATAAATATATTATGCACATATATACATATTAACCCTACCAAAAAGGCGAAGTCTAGCACAAAGCTAATCAACTTAACCTTGCAAATTTAATACAAACGATAAATGATGGATATTTGAAAAAAAACAAACAAACAGAAAGAAAAAAAAAACAAAAAAAAATTTACAGTAAGGTGTGCCACATATTTAGGTTTCAAAACACAGCTGGCTAAAAGGCTCCGAGGTAGGTAAAAGAACCAAAAAAACTATTGCAAGTCCATTAAAAACTTCCTAAAGGCTGATCTGAAAGAGTTCACTCCCAATGTTCTGAATTCAGGTGGAAATGTGTTGAAAGCTGAGACAGCATTATAGGTGAAACTTCTTTTGAACAGAGATGTACTGAAACGTGGCATCGACAGATCATGCCTGTATCTAGTGAAACGAGAGTGCAAAGATGAACTAGAATTAATTTATCATGAAGTGACTTAGGATAGTGAGTTCTCTTTATATTGTGGACAAATACAGCAAAGTGAAGGGTGCGTCTATTCTTCATGTTTAGCCAACCGAGCTCGCGAATTTTGGCTCTTATACCAGGATCAAACTTCCTCATGCCAAAAATCAACCTAACACAGCTATTCTGCACCTTCTGAAGTCTGTTCTGCTCAATAACGTCCAAACAATTACCATATATCACGTCTGCATAATTCAATCGTGAGAGAACTAAGGAGTCACACAACTTTTTTTTGAGGTCGAAGTTAAGGAGATGTCTGCTAGCGTACAACACCTTGAGAGCACCATAAGCCTTACCCACAATATCCCTAACATGTGATCTGAAACGCAAGTCAGAATCAAATTTTATCCCGAGATTTTTAGCACATGGAACGAACTGTAAAGGCTCATTGTTAACATGAATCGCTCCCAAAAGTGGTTCCACAGCTGCAACCTGAATCACACTTCCGAAAATCATGGCCTGTGACTTGGAAGCATTCAAATTGAGACAGAACTTAGAGGCCATATTAGAGATCTTCAAGAGGTCAGCATTGATCTTCTGAACACACTGAGGCGCATCAGCTACTGAAAAGCTAGCATGCAACTGAGTATCGTCAGCGTACGCTTCAACTTTACAATTTTCAACCGATTTCAAAATTTCCGCGGTATATATAATAAAGAGCAACGGTCCTAAAATAGAGCCCTGAGGCACCCCACATGTGATTCCCACCTTGTCTGACATTTTATCTCTGGACTTCACAACCTGGAACCGCTCAGCCAAATACGACTTTATCAGTGCCACCGCCGACTCATCAAATCCATAATAATGTAACAGAGCAAATAAAAGTTTGTGATTGATGGTATCGAATGCTCGCGAAAAGTCTAGAAGCAACAACACGGAAACCATCTTTTTATCAGAAGCTCTAAAAATGTTATCAGAAACATTAGCAAGGGCAGTCATCGTACTCAAACCCTTTCTGAATCCATTTTGACATGATGGTATCAAGCTATGACAGGTGAAATAATCATACATCCTAGTTGACAAAATTTTCTCGAAAACTTTAGAGAGGGTGGGCAAAATGCTTATAAGTCTTAAGTCAGAAAAGGTCTCGGGAGAGCTCACCTTAGCCAAAGGAATTCCAATGCTAGCCTTCCAAGAAGAAGGAAAATAATTTGTTTCAATACAGCAATTGAAAATATGCATCAGATAAATGTCTATTACAGGACTACATAACTTAAGCATCGTGAGAGATATACCATCACTACCCACAGCATTAGATGACAAACTATGCAGTACTTTGTTAACCTCTTCAACGTCGGTGAGAGAGAAATTGAAAAGCGGGTGATCACCCATTTTGTTTTGAGTGTAATAAGATATCTTCTCCTCACAAGCCTCAGTCGGCAAATGCATAAGGGATGAAAAGTGTTCATTTATTTTATCACTATCAGCAAGATGAGAAGGAAGACTATATTTACTATTTTGTTTTATATTAAGTTCACTCAAAGCACCCCAAAGCTTTCTAGAATCACCCCGCTGACATAGTTCGTTCAGGTATTGTTTTTTATCTAACCGAACCCTGCCAACCACCTGATTACGAATTTTCCTATAAGATTCCAGAAGTGCAGAACACCTATTCATCTTGTATTTAGCAAACAAACAGTCCCTTTGCTTCATCAACATTTTAGCTGTTTCAGAAATCCAAGGTGCCCTGGGTTTACTTACCCTGACAGTTTTGAGCGGAGCCCATTTATCGAACAATTCCAACATCATCTTATATAATCTCTCTATTTTAATGTCAACACTTCTAAGCTGAAAAATATCGCATTTATATAATTGGTATTGATCTCAAATCTCATATAACATTTGAGGTAAAAGTTTTATTGCCTCACCAAAGAACGAGCAATTTTTTATGTAGAAGCTGAATTTTCACGCTTTTCAGGCCACACCGAATCGATGATCTCTGAACGTTGCAATCATGAGAGGATAATAGTGTGATGGTCGTTTCTAGAGAAAAGCAGCCGTTGACTGCAATTTTCTATCTTCCCCCATTTAGGAGTTGTTGTCATGAAAAATGCGAGTGATTTTTTAGAACCTCAAAAAGGCAAGGATCTGCAGTAGGTATCCTTCAATATTGAGTTATAACTTGATTTTCTATCCTATCTAGGTGCGGCGTTTATAAAGAAACGAACCTTGTGGTTACGGGGAGACAAAGGACTTCATTATTCACTAACATTTTTTGCTGTGCTCTTGTAGTATTCGCTGAAATGTATGGTGCGTCGCTCACATTTTCTCTTCTGATGAGGTGAAATGTAAATGAGAAAGGTTGTTGCAAATCGCGCGTTTTTTTTACGAATGAATAAAAGACATGATTTGCATTCATTTTCAAAATATTTCTGTTGGTCATTCTAGTATCAGTTATGACATTTCTGTGCGACAAGCAATATCTGCCTAGTGGCCTCGTTCTGAAATTTTACAGATGTTCACTCTTTTGTTGAAATTTTCAATAATATTTCGACATAATTTGAAGCTATATGTAACTGATGACACGAATAATTTCATCATTCAGTTCAGGAATTGATCGATAATTCTTATAAACCTGGCGTTAATTTTTATAAACCTAGCTTTTCACATAACCTCAAATAAAATGGTTCAGCAGTGTCAGATCACAACGTCTTGGTGGCAAATTGACATCATCGTTTCTGAAGTTTATTCGTCCTGAAAATATTTGTCTCAAAAAATAATCCCTGCGTAAAATACGATATATTGTGGACTCACGAAGTCCAACTTGTTGTTAACGTCTTCTAATGAACATTTCTTCCCACTAGGACTTCTATTTTACACTTTTTTAATCCGCCACTGGACCGATCTCTCGCAATTATTCAATAATTCGACCAATAGTGCTTTCAGATGGACGATAACGTTAACCATAAATTTCACGAAATTTTCTAGGATCACTTTTCACAAAACGCTGATTTTCATGAAATAATTCAACAAGTTCAACGCGTTATTGTATCGTGAACGAAGTAATTTTTATAAAAGTCATTAAATATACTTCTTGAAGTTCAAAATACCCATACGAAGTTAGTGCGTTATCTATCTTAATATATATATTTCTTGTGTGCGTGTGTATGTGACTGAACTCCTCCTAAACGACTGGACCAATTTTGATGAAATTTTTTGTGTGTGTTCGTGGAGATTCGAGAATGGTTTAGATTCACAAATCAGCCCGGCAGGTGGCGCTGCAGTCGGTATCTAGGTTATTTATAATTTATAAGGCAAGAAACGGTTGCCGGATCAGCTAGTATTCTATATATTCTCCAAAAAATCCCGCAATGCGAAGCCGATGTATTTGGGAAGAAAAATCGGTGTTTAAGTCTATGGCATATGATATGACGTCTTCCTCTTCTCTTCGACATTCAATGTCAGATCCCGATTAACGTTCTCACACTCTCTGATGTACATAAGACAATGTTATTTATCTAATGCATAGATACAAACACTACACCCTGTGTTAGTTATGGGTATTCAGACTGTTTCGCGAACCTTCGAAGTCATTTTGACAACTGTCATACATCACACTTTAGAAAATATATCATAATATCAAAACAGCCAGAAAAAGTCAGTGCAATTTGGAACACTTTTCATATTATATAACCTCATCTAATTCCACAAAATTTCTCGGAATTTTTGTAGACAAAAATTTGAAATGGTCGGCACATATCGACCATGTATGCAGAAAATTAAACGCTTCGTTTTATGTGATAGGTTTAATAAAAAACTGAATGCCTATCAGTTCTTTGATAAGCGTTTATTAAATTATGATTTATAGTCACTTGACATACAATGTTATCCTCTGGGGTAACTCCTCTGATGGTTCAATAGTTTTTGTTGATCAGAAAAGAATCATAAGAACTATTTTTAAATTGAGTCCTCAAACATCATGTCGTACAGAATTCATTGGAAATGAAATTTTGTCACTGCCTTGTATTTATATTTTTAGATGTTTATTGTATGCTAGAAAGAATGATGAGGAATGGTCAGAACTGTCAAACCATCATGGTTATGTCTCCAGACACTCCCCTTTTTCTGATACCCAAGCATAAAACCCACACTTTTGAATGTTCGCCATTATATCAGGGCATAAAAATGTATAACCACCTACCATCTCCTTTAAAATCCTTAAGTGTAAATATGTTCAAAGAAAAATAAAAATATGTCATTGAAAAAGTGTTTTTACAGTGTCAATGAGTAATTTTCTGATAACCTAGCCATGTAGTATGAAATATTCACGGGGTATTTATCATTATGACTTATGCAATACACTATAAGTGTCCCATTGAATTTAATAAACCATTATTATTATTTTTATTCGATATCTGAAAAAATTCTTGAAGCTGTATCTCAAAATATATAGAAAAACTGCGATATTTCTTCGCCCAAAAAATCAACCCGAATGTAAGAATATCATGAAACACATATGAGATCCTTATCGAAGTGACATAAGCAAAAATTCATATCGCAATTTTCGCAGAAAATTGAAAAAACCATATAAAATTTCCGTGAATTGTTGAACCATCCAACCAGTGTGAAACTACCTGGAAACATATTTCGCTTTGACGAAAATACCACAAATTTTTGATGGAACGCGTAAACCGAAACAATCCAGCTTATTCAACTATACAAAAACTATCCGAGCCGGATCGTAAAAAAAGTTTTATCGCTTTGCAACGAATATTCGACAGAGAACGCCTAATTGGAGATAACAGAGAGATTCCGCAAAAATAATAATATAACTTGTCGATAAAAAAATTACAAAAACGGAATAAATTCGCTTTTACGGTCGACACGAATCATAAATGCGAATATATTGCATTTTGGAAGGTTTGATAGCGCATATATAACGAATAATTAATGATCAGCGTAATATTGAATTTAAAATCGTTTATTGTGATGCAAAAACAAACGGTTGTAGGTTTCGGTACCCTGAATACGGGGGCTGTATTGGCCACTGGTGAACAAACAAAACAAAGGAGATTTAACTAAATGGTGTTTCAAATTTTGCGTTCTTTTATGAATAAAACACATGATTTGCATTCTATTTCAAGTATAGGTAACAATGAAATTTAGGTGACCAGCAGATATCGACCAGATTTTGGTATCATTGAGTCTTCCTGAACAACATCAGTGAAACCAACAGGTGACGGTCTGTCTCAGTTTAGAGACTATGGACTCCCAAAGTTACAAAAATGTTCCATCTTCACTATAAAACCACAATTCAATGCTCCAATTTAGTCTATAAATCACCTTCGAACATTCGAATAACTATTTGAATAGTTTCATTTCAGTTTTATTCAAAAATTAATGCAAAAACATCAAAATTCTAGAGCTACCACATATCTATAAATTCTGAGGAAAGCCTGCCGTTCTTCATGGGAAGTTTGGCACCACTGCTCCGTCCTTCGGCGAGTGACATATCAAATGATGGCGGGAATTACGGGAAGGCATCGTATCATATTCGCGCAAAAAAATATGCGGCAGTGCCAAATCTAATATTAAAAACAGCAGGCTTTCCTTTGAATTTGGGGATATGTTGTGCGTCTAGAATTTCGGTGTTTCTGCATTAATTATCGAATTTACATACTTTAAATGAAACTAATCGAATAGTTATTTGAATATTGGAAGATAATTTATGGACTAAATTGATGCAGTGAATTTGTGTTTTCATAGTGAAAAAATCGACAATAAGATGAAACATTTTTTGAACTTTGGGGTCCATATTTTTCAAACTAAGACAGACCGCCACCTGTTGGTTTCACTAATGCTGTTCAGAAATACTCAATGAACACAACAACATCAAAATTTGGTCGATATTTTTCATTCACCAGTAGTTCTGATATTTATGTACGAAAATTTATATCTGCTTACTGGCATCCTCTTGTAGCTCTACAGAGGTCCACTCTTTTGTTGAAATTTTCAATGATATTTGACGTAATTGGGGCTCTATCTCGCTATAACACAAATTCAGGAATCGATCGTGGATTATTCTTATAGACCTGGCTTTTTACATAGCCGTGAGGAAAGTAGTCCAATGGTGTCAATACGCATGATATTGGGGGCCATCAACGTTTCTGGAAATAAGTAATTCAAAAAATTGACGATCTAAAGACTTGATTTCTTGCGTTATTCGAAACTTTTATGCCTGCCGAGCTTAAATCCTTGTGTAAATTACACCATGTTATGGTTCTCTTAATTATATGGCTACAAAATTTTGCATAAACATTCAGTGTATCCATTTTCATTCATAAAATTTTCATTCGAATCGGATATCTTTTTATGGAAATACGAAGTTTACTCTTTTCAATATTCCAATTGAATTTTTTATGGTTCTATTCTTACCATGGCCACAAAGTTTTGCTTGATGCTTATTATAAACATCTTCCATGTAAAATTTAATTTGGATGGATTTCGTTTTGTCTGAGATATTAAGGAACACAAATTTTGAATTGCCATTTGTTATGGAACAACCTGTATGATTTGGCTGTTTAACGAACTTCACTGAGCCATTTGGAAACCGAACTCACCCTGAAAATTTCAAGTCTCTAGGACAGTCCCTTCGGAAGTTTTTGTGCGAACCGCCAGCCGGCCCCACGGACAGAATTGAATTTGACCACGAATTCGTCATCAGGGAGTCTGACACTATCGTTTGAGACCATTTTCAGCTAAAAATGGTAAACGAACGGAACAAAAGAAATTTTACTGATATTACTTATTGCTTTCAATTGGGATTTAGGGAGCATTCGCTTAAATCAGGTTACCATTTATTGATTCAACTAACTTGAATCATTAAATGGTACACTGATTTAAGTGAATTCTTGAAATCTCTCCAAATCCTAATTTAAATGAATAAATAATGTATAAGAGATATACAGGGTTTTCCTTTTAAGTTGGCCTATTAGACGTTTTAGGAGAACTAGTGAATATTTCGTTCTGAAATTTTAGGTGCAGCCCTGAGGGTGAAGGAACTCTGCGCCTAAAATATTTTCAAGTCTACAGTGTTGCCACGTCTATCTCAAATACATATCTACTTTCTTATTTCAAATGGAACTACCTATATTTTCATTTATGTATCGATTCAATACCAAATTCGCAGTATAACCCACTAAAAAAATTTCTCTGCTATGCACTGTTTCCAAGTTATTCACAAATTCCTGAAACTTTTGACATTTGCATTGCCAGTTTGGAAATGCAATATCTCGGTTTTTTTTATGCGAACGGAACCAAACTCAGCAGTCTCATAGTAAAGACTCCATGCATTCATGTGGTATATTCAGTATTTTGATACATCGTAAGGTTTTTCGAAGATATTGCTCCGAAAATGTGAAACTCAAAATTGAAATATTTTGAGATTTTCAAATGGCAACCCCATATTTATTTTACTGCATTCGATTCGAAATAAAAAATGAATGGCAGTCTCCTTTTACACTAATTATTTATTTTGGATAGTTTTCGAATGAGATGAAAAATACTGAAATTTTTCAGTTCGTGATCTATGGTCCCGTTTAAGATGAAATGGTTCTATGATTATGGCGTGAATTGTTGAAGTAAATTCTATGGTTGAAATCATAAAAAGTATTCGATGATCATGGATGTCATAGAAAAAAGTTTACCCATATTATTCAAACACGATTCGGGCAGTTTCACAATTCACGGGAAATGCCAAAAAATTATTGAAAAGACCTGTAGGACATTTAAAATCGTTATTCACATTTAGCAAGAATGACTTGAAAGAAATTCCGCAAATTGTTTAGGCTTTCTGTAATCCTGCTCTTATGTTCAATAATTATTTATTTTGGACTGTTCAAATGAGATCAAAAATACTGAAAATTTTCAGTATTTTTAGTCATGTTCAATGGACATGCTGTGTGATTATAAAGTGAATTATCGGAATGAATCCTATTGTTGAGGTCATGAACATAGGGCCAGGATTACAGAAAGCCTAAACAATTTGCGGAATTTCTTTCAAGTCATTCTTGCTAAATGTGAATAACGATTGTTAAAGGTCCTACAGGTCCTTTCAATAATTTTTTGGCATTTCCCGTGAATTGTGAAACTGCCCGAATCGTGTTTGAATAATATGGGTAAACTTTTTTCTATGACATCCATGATCATCGAATACTTTTTATGATTTCAACCATAGAATCTACTTCAACAATTCACGCCATAATCATAGAACCATTTCATCTCAAACGGGACCATAGATCACGAACTAGAAATACTGAAAAATTTCAGTATATTTCATCTCATTCGAAAACTATCCAAAATAAATAATTAGTGTAAAAGAAGACTGCCATTCATTTTTAATTTCGAATCGAATGCTGTAAAATAAATATGGGGTTGCCATTTGAAAATCTCAAAATATTTCAATTTTGAGTTTCACATTTTCGGATCAATATCTTCGAAAAACCTTACGATGTATCAAAATACTGAATATACCACATGAATGCATGGAGTCTTTACTATGAGACTGCTGAGTTTGGTTCCGTTCGCATAAAAAATAACCGAGATATTGCATTTCGAAACTGGCAATGCAAATGTCAAAAGTTTCAGGAATTTGTGAATAACTTGGCAACAGTGCATAGCAGAGGAATTTTTTTAGTGGGTTATACTGCGAATTTGGTATTGAATCGATACATAAATGAAAATATAGAAAGTAGATATGTATTTGAGATAGACGTGGCAACACTGTAGACTTGAAAATATTTTAGGCGAAGAGTTCCTTCACCCTCAGGGCTGCACCTAAAATTTCAGAACGAAATATTCACTAGTTCTCCTAAAACGTCTAATAGGCCAACTTAAAAGGAAAACCCTGTATGAACATTAATGAAACACTAATTTTCGATATACAAGAAAAGTCGTGAAAAACTGTGATTTGAATGGCCCCAACAGTTAAACAGAATTTGGGAATATTCATAAAAAACCTATAATATCCATGTCAATGCCATATTAACGAGAATTTGATAGCGCATATAGGTATAACGAATAATTGATTAGAAGCGTTATATTGAATTCAAAACCATTCATTGTGCTGCGAAAACAAACTGTTGTATAGGATTAGGTACCCTGGATTCATGGGCTGTAGGTATTGGCCACTGGTGATCGAACAAAACAAAAGAGATTCAACTAGATTGGCAATTCCTTGTAATTAAAATGCCACGCGTAAACAGGGTGTCATTTTTACATTTATTATACCTGGACACAATGACATGAAACGGCTTTCAGATTAATAATTTCGATAATAATGAATGCACACAAAGCGACGGTTTATTTTTGGAACGACTATCGAAATGGCTTCTGTTATTACAGTGCTGTTTTGCATAATTTTCGATAATGAAAAAATAATTCGGGTTGGCCATACTGATTCAGAATGACAAATTTGATAAACCATAAAGCTGTAAGAATTCCAGCTTTCGAAAGTAAAGGTGAACCATAGAGTAGGTGGAATTTTTTGGGAAGTCATGATTGTGGATTGTATAGTCCGTTGACGAAAGGTTGAGCACATAGTAGGCGTTTCTTCATTTATCTGAAGTTGGCAGTATTTGCTGACATAACGTAAAATAAAGTCAACGTTGCCGAATGTACCCGACCACGTGCGACGAGTGACAACTCTATGCAATATTGACAACATAAACTAAAATTTTAATATACACAGTGGCATATGGCAAATTTCCATGGCCAACCGACGGCTCAACCTGTCGTGAATGGACTATAGTTAAGAGGCTTATACAGTGTGTTTGGTGATGACTTAGCGATAATTTAATGGCATCAAGTATACCTAGTATTATCGACAAAAACACCCACACTGGACAGTTCACCCCCTTAGTTTCGGAGCAGCCCCCATTTTAAATTTACTGCCCTGACGTGTGGAAGCTTGCCAAGGTTATTCCTGTATTGAAGAAAGGAGATCGATCACTGATTGAAAACTATAGGCCAATATCTTTGTTGTGCAACTTCTCTAAGGTTTTCGAAATTATTTTGTGCAACGAAATCTATCCAGTTGTAAAACATCTAATAAATATTGAGCAGCACGGGTTCATGACCGGAAGGTCTTGTATTAGCAACCTCTGGTCTGGTTTTCTGAGTTTTTAATTCGTAATCTGGATGGAGATCATCAAGTGGATGTGATGTTTTCTGATTTTCAGGAGGCATTTGATAAGATAAGCCACAAGTTTCTCATAGAAAAGCTCAAATCGAAATATGGCTTCTCGGATTCATTGGTGGCAGTAATTGAGTCCTACCTATTCAACCGTCGCCAGTATGTTCACGTGGGGGGCTCCCGATCAGAAGAGTATACCTCATCATCTGGTATTCCTCAAGGTTCTAATCTCGGCCCACTGTTGTTTATACTCTTCATAAATGATATTATTGATGTGATAGAAAGTGAAAAGCTTGTCTTTGCTGATGACGTAAAGATTTTTCGCAAGATAAATAGCTTGGATGACTGCGGTAGACTTCAGAACGATATTGAAAGACTGAGTGAGTGGTGTGACGTTAACAGACTCAGCCTCAATATAGACAAATGTAATATCATGTCTTTCACGAGGAGTAAGCAGCCTGTCATGTATCCCTATTCAGTGGACAGCAAGCTATTGCCAAGGGTGGCTGAAGTGAGAGATCTGGGTGTGATTTTCGATAGTGCTCTCACATTCGTTCCCCACATCGATCAGTTGGTGCTTTCAGTTTCGAGGACTCATGGTTTCATAATTCGCAGTTGTGGATGCTTCCTTGATTCAGCAACATATTTATGCCTTTTCAAGGCATTTATACGAAGTAGGTTGGAGTATGGCTCTGTGATTTGGAATCCTCTTTACAGCTGCCATAAACAGCGCATTGAATCAGTACAGAAACGTTTTTTAAAATATCTGTCTTGGAGGGAAGATGGCGTGTACCCCGCGAGAGGCTCCGATTATGGATTGATGTTGGAGAGGTTTGGTTTGTCCTCTTTGGATGTTGGACGCAAGATATTGGCTGTGAAGCTTTTATACAATATTTTAAATAACATAATTGATAGTCCCTCAATTCTGGCTATGCTTAACTTCACAGTGAGGACACCAGGCTCCCGATCTCAGGACCTTTTTTATTTACGTACACCTAGAACCAATCTGTTGTTGCAGTCTCCAGTTGAATTTATGTGCCGTACCTTCAATCCTTTATCTACTGTTTGTGATGTGAACTTTGATCCGTTGTCGTGTATTGTGGGCCTACTCTCATCGCACTGTAGTGTTTGAGGTGCATATGAATCAATTTTTTTTCCTGCACTATGTTTCACTTTTGAAATCAATTTATTAATTTCTGTTTGTTATGGGCTTTTTTTGTAGATATGATGTAATACTGAATAATTTCCTGTAATTGGGATTTTTCCTGTAGGAAATAAACGGCTTATTATTATTATTATTATTTATTTTCGTTGACCCTTTCAAATAATATCGATTTCTTTGGACATAAAGGTCCTACAGATGTAAAAAAATGTTTTCTGAAAGATGATACTACAACCTACCATTAAAGTAGGACAATATGAACACATTCAACTTGAAGATGCCATACAAAAATTTGTTAAAAAAATTGTAGTGATAAAATGTACCGATTTGCTTAGTAAACCCGCAATAGTAAAAGAAGTAGCAAATTGAAGTATAATTTTTTCTCGATGATTTAACATGCAAGGATATACAAAACAACACCCATATAATTTCTCTAAGTCACATAATTTGAAAGTTATTGCTGTTCGAACATGACCACTACGCGAGTGCCCCAATATTTTTTATGTTGCTACAGGTCGTCATGAGGGCCACTGCCTGTCTACGAAGCAGAGGCGGCCAATTTTTATGATTAATTTGTTTGTTTGATCATTCAAAATGATCGAAAGTTCAGTACTGAGTTTTATTTTATTTAATAAATTCTCATAAAGGTCATGTTCGAACAGCAATTACTTTCTAGTTATGTAACTTACAGAAATCATGTTGGTATCGTTTTGTAGCTAATATCCTTGCGTGTTAGCTCATTTAAAAAAATTATAATTCAATATGCTTGTTCTTGTACTATTGTGGATTCACTAAGAAAATCAGTACATTTTCCCATCATTTTTTTAATGAAATTTTCAAATTAAATATTTTCATATTGTTCCACTTCAATAAGAGGTGGTAGTATAATCTTTAAAAAACTTTTTTTCACATCTGAAAGACCTTTATGTACAAAGAAATCGATATGGAGGGTCAACTAAAGTGGAAAGGTGAACTAGAAATTGGGGCCACTCCAAAACTGAGGGGGTAAACTCCCCAATATGGGTGTTTTTGTCGATTGAGTTAGGTATATTTGATGCCCTTATTATCTCAAATTATCATGACCAAACACACTGTATATCACTGCGACCTAAAGATCTATTTTGTCTCCCCATCAGAGCTGTTTTTAGAGTTTTGTGAACTCCAGCATCTATAAGAGCTTCTGAGAGGCTAGGTCCGCGTTTCAATTCTCCTGCCAAGATAATATTTGAGCATGCAATCTACACTCGTCAGTTTCTGTTAAGCCAATTCTCATCATATGCTTTCTTAAGGCGATAATGTCCTGTTAGTAGTGGAAGTTACTCATTTTAAATGACATCCAGAAGCTTCTAGGACCTTGCAGTTTCAAAGTTCTTGTAGGAATGGTCAATTCCAGAAATATTTCTCCACAGTGCTTCTCTTCAGTTTTCTTTTTTATCCAAAAAATTTATTATATAGGTATTTCTACCGAGATCTCAATACTTTTTGGACCTTGCTGTGTTGCTTCGAAGAAATTTTTGGAATGATTTTTTTCTAAAGATTGCTCCAGAGAGCTTCTCTTTCATTTCCTTAATTCTTTTCAATGGCTGGTTCTACTCAACTAGTGTTTTGAAGTTTTTACCAAATGTATGTTATTTTCGAATTTTGTGCCGAAAATCATCTCAAACTATAGGGTTTGACTGCCTGATGACTAATTCGTGGTCAAATTCAATTCTGTCCGTGGGTCTAGCAGTAGGCACTATAACTTTCGAAGAGATTGTCCTAGAGACTTGAAATTTTCAGGGAGAGTTCTGTTCCCAAATGGATCGATTAAGTTCGTTAACTAGCAAATCGTACAGGACGTTCCATAAATTATGGGCATTCAAAATTTTGTTCCTCAATATCTCAGACAGAACGGAACCAATCGAAATGAAATCTTGCGGCCGCATTCAAGATGGTGGCACTAGTGCTGAACGAACCATTGAAAATACAATTGGAGTATTGGAAAGAAGAATCTTTATATGTCCATAACGGGAGATCCGATTCGAGTAAAATTTTATTTGTGAATGAAGACTGATGTACTGAATGTTCATACAAAATTTCAAGAGGATCATCTGAACCATAGAATTTGGTTTATTTTTATATATAGATTTCTACATAATTATTTCATATAATTTTCAGAATATAATTTCGATCGTGCTGCGATTCCTTATTCATATATCACGGTGAATCTCAATTCCTGTACATAATTTTGGGTTCTATTAAAAGCACTTGCACAAGGGTTCTCTTAAATTTTTTATTATTATTCATTTATTCATTCCGTAGGTGTAGAATATCAAGCAGTTGACCTTGTATGGCTTTCGTAACGGATCCCTTTTGTTATTCATCCTTCCTTTAAACGAACAAACCTATGGCATTTGGTCCTGACAGCTCGCATTGGATATCCTCGTCACCAATTAAAACGAATTAACGTAAAAAAAAATTCCATGACGCAAATGTCATTCAAACCTGCCTGATTGCGTGCTAAATTCATAATAAAATCGAATAATTCAAAGCTTTCGAGCCTTCAACGCTGGATTGAAATTTCCCAGAAATCAGTTCTGAAATTAGGCCAGAACTGATAATATAGGTAAATACCTACGTCACTATGGAACCTGACGTTCGTCTGTTTTTGTCAGCTATCTGTTGACCTTTAGATATAACATGATTTAATTGAGGTTAAGGTAAGAGTAAAGGAGTGACGAATGAAAGTAAAAGGATTTGCTTTGAATAAATGTTAGAAGAGCCAGATGAAGGATTGAACCTTGGTCAGGTTGTTTATGACGATTATTGTTGAAAAATCATCTTCGGGTTTTATCTCGAAAGTTTGATGATTTTATTAAGGTTCAATTTGAGTTTATGTAGGGTTTGCTCTCTTGAGTTCTCAAGGTTTTCCTATTAAATCCTTATTCTTCTTTTGAACTCACGATTATCAACTTGAGCCTATTAGCTTAGAAAGGCTTAGATGCTTTTTCACACCCCCTAGCGATCGGCTATCACACTTTCCCCTGATAGCAAGTATAAGGGGGATTGAGCTCTGAGGTCTTCGGTGTCCTGGATTGTTCGTCCTTCGTTACTTGGTCCTGGATTACTTCGTTGGTGTCCTGATAGTCGGTTTCGCCATGTTTCCCACCATGGTTGTTCCTGTTGTTCGACGTGACCTAAACACTTCCTTACCGTTCTAGCGGTACTCTAGTATTATTATCGACTTGAGCCTATTAACGTAGGAAGGATGTAATGTCTCACATCCCCTAGCGATCGGCTATCACACTCCCTACTAAAGGAGAGCGTCCACCTATCGGCAGCGAACGCAGCGGACGAAGCGGATTTTAGAATTCTTTGTATGGAATCCGATTAGTTCGGTGCGGGTAGGTGGACGCGCTTGCATTAGTTTCTATACAAAGGATTCTAAATCCGCTGCTGCCGATAGGTGGACGCTTACCTTAAGGGAAACGTTCACTCACCCCGGAAGGGCGATTGAGCTCTGCGGTTTTCGGTGTTCTTCTTCTACTGGGTCCTGGGTTGTTTGTCCTTCGTTGCTTGGTCCTGGATTTTTTGGTTGATGTCCTGGTAGTCGATGTTACAATGTTTTCCTCCATGGTTGTTCCTGCTGTGACCTACAGACTTCCTTACCGTTCTAGCAGTATCGAAAAGTTCTGCTTTTTGCATTAATTTCTGAAAGCTTTCATCTAAATCTAGCTCCTTGAGGTTGGACTTGAGGCTCTTAGGAATAATTCCCGTGGTTGATATGAGAATGGGAATGGTTCTGGTACAAGACTTTCCTAACTGCATTTTGATCTGAAGTTCAAGCTCTCAATATTTCGATATTTTCTCAGAGTATTTTTGACGTAGTTTGTTGTTATTCGGGATGGCTACGTTTATAAGTATTGCTCTCTTCTCTTTCAACAACTGTTATTAGCAACGGTTAAATTGTAAGTTTTGTGCGATCCCAGTATTGCCTGTAATGGTTGTTCTCCAGTAATACTTTAGGCTGATACTTTTATTATATTATGGAATTGTTTCGGGTTGCAGCATCTTTAGTTGGATGGCGAGTTCCTGATGAAGTATTTTATATAAACTGCAGCATGCCGGCTCTTATATACATTTCCAGAAAACATTTGGCAGCCTCCTGTAATATGTTGGATTGTTTCTGATGTTTGGCATCCGTAGCGTCATAGATCGTCGGTGAGGCTCCTATCCTTCATGATATATTTCTGATAGTTTCTAGTTTGCACTACTTAATCTTGAATGGCAAGGAAGAAACCTTCTGTTTCAAAAAACAATCTTACATAAGTCAGTCAGTAGTTCGACGCAGAAATGTCGACAAGTTCCTGGGTGACCTTGTTCAGGTATCTTTGATGTAAGGGCTTTTCTCTAACAAATACACTCCCACCAACTAATATAGGTAGCACCCTGGAAAACAACAGGGTTCTTTAGAGTTTGCTGTCGTAATGGTTGACAGCGCGGTGTTGTACAATATATCGTGAGGTCGGGGTACTGCGAAGTCTATTTGACTTTTTTGTCCCTCCTCGAATCTAATCTATTTCAATCAGGGTAGAAAGTATTTGATAGTGTTTTTACTATTTCAAATTGTTGTGCTACAAACTGGTTAACAAGTAGAAACAATGTAAGTAGATTATAATACTTATCGATTAAAATCAACCAATATTAAACTCATACTTAGAAGCTTAACTCTTCCCCGTTCAAAGTAAACACAAGAAATTGTAATGCACAATTTTGTGGTCATCGTGTCAACAGAACCATAGAAAATCCAATTGGAATATTGAAAAGATTCCTTTTATTTCTATAACAGGATAACTGATTCAGGTGAAATTTATTTTGTGGGTCAGATACTGAATGTGCAAAAGTTTAAGAGGATGGCATTATCAGAATAGAATAATTTATTTGTTGTGATTATTTATTATTTTTACATATTTAATTTTTTTAATAATTTCCAGAATTTAAATCCGATTGTGCTGAGATTTTTCATTTGTTATCAATCTCAAATCCCATATAAATTTATGAGGTATTTCTTTTATTGCTCCACCAAAGAACGAGCGCTCAGAAGTTTCTGCTCAGGACATTTCTTCTTAATTTTTTTTATTTGGGTATAATATAAAAGCAGAAATTTGCGAAAGATTTTTGAACCTTCTATAAAATAGTAAAAATAGTTTATTATGTAAAGAGCGTAAAATGATTACTATTATTCACAAGCAGATGTTCAGGATACAACCCACAGGCGACTGGTCTAAATCATCGAGAGAATTATTTATAGCCATTGTAAGCGAGTATAACACTTTACTTCGTCCACAACTACTGAATATTTTTTTGAAGTTCACCTACTAGAAGCTAGGAGTAATGTCGTTGTATATTATGTAATCGAAGTTGATTATATTCAGAGTAGATTTGGCCCTCCATTGAATAAGTAGGTATTCCCACCTTTTTTTTTCAGTTAGGGAAAAAACTGAAGAAATAAATATCAATATTAAAAATTAAATATTATTATTACATCAATGAAGCATCTGACAGCAGTGAATAATGGCTCATTAATCACTAGTGGGTAGTAAGTATAAATATGGCTGAGCAATCAGACGTGGGATGGGTAGATTATTGTGAAATAGTAGTGGAGAAAATATTTATCCCAACATTTCAATATAATGATCACTGTACTTCGTATCGCCCCTAGTTGGTAAGTCATAATTTATCCCATTGCATCTGTAATATTTAGTATCATTAATACATAGTGCTCGTACCTAAGTTTCCACCGAATTTCACTTCCTACTTTATGAGCTATGTAAATACCTTTTAAGCGCCGAAAAGTCCGTTTCTTATTCGAAATAAAATGAACAACGGTGAAACAGACGAATGGAAATTTGAAGTAAGTATACACACATCATAAATTATGTACGACCTCTAAAATTGCACTTTTGAATTCCATGTAAACTGCAATGTTCAGTGCGAGGTACAGCGTCGTAAAAATAGCGAAAAATTCAAATGTGCATGTACACACTATAAAGAATTATTCTTCTATATGCTAAACTGAAAAACTTCGAATGGCAAATTCGTATAAACCTTGTTGATCGAATTATTTTTCCGCGTTCTCTCAGTTTTTTTTTGATGATGAAAAATACGAAGATTAGACGATAATTTCAAGTATTAATGTTTCTTTTAGTTAAAAGGAAACATATCTATTGTTTGAGTACACCAAGATAAACGATATTGTGCATTATAAGGATAAAAATTTCATACTTATTTTTATACCATAGTTTTTTTTGTGGTATTTGCTGACATGATGAAAATTTTGAGTAAATATCTCATACTTAAATGACAAAACGTTTCGACATAAGAAACAACCTTTCATTTTTATCGGAAGTTGTTTTTTAAATCGGCCTGACGACATTTTCTTTTTGCTATAGACAATTCCATCCTATTTCGATATATTTAATATTCTGTTCTGCCAAATTGAGTATGGAAATAGCTATTTTACGCAATCCTAAGAATTGGAAAATAAATGAAAAATCATCGAAAATGATCAGGAAAATAACTTTCTTCAGGGATTTGAACAGGTAAACTAAACTGGATATAATCCCATATGAAAACATATCTGATTGTTAAGGTGGTTAGATTCCACTGAGAATTTGAGGTCTATTGTGCTACCCATCAGACCAATTTTGACAACTGCTCTACAGTTCTAAAGTCCCAATGAACCCCACTTTCTAAAAGGATGCATTCCGTAACTTAGTGAACAGGAGTTTCCTCCTCCTTCCCATTGAATCTACACTCATCAGTTTCTGTTAAGCCAACTCTCATCCAATGCTTCCTAAGGCGACCACGTTCTGTTAAAAAGCCAATATTCTTACTGAGATCCTCATAGTTTTTGGACCTTACAGTTTTCGAGTTCCTTAAGACTTTTCGGAATGATCCTTTCTCGTAAGATTCTTTTTTCTTATCGATGCATTTGCCTATACAGTAAATTCAAGAAAAGCCTTGAGCAGGAGCTTTTGAGCGCTCGTTCATTGGTGGGGCAATAAGACTAATACTTCAGAACTCAATATGGGATTTGGGATTGATAGTAAATATACAGGGTGTTCCTAAATTGAACGTACAAACGAAAAGGGGAGATTCCTTAAGTGAGTTTAAGAAAAAAAAGTCCCATAAACATGGGGTCGCAAACGTTTCGTTTTCGAGATACAGGGTGTTGAAGTTTTAATCAAAAACATGTGTTGATTATACGAGTTTATCGAATCTTTATGAATCATCGCTACAGATCAGGAAAATTTCCATAAAAACTGACACTGAATTCATTCACCACAGCTTACAAAGTGGCCTTCCCATCATAATTTGGATTTTCACGAGGATTTCGAGAGAATCGTTCAAATTTTTTTTTCTCGAAATCGTTGGTAGATACGACAAAACTACAGGAGACCGAAAAGTTTAGTATAAGAACAAAGCTTCTTTTTACATTTTTTTTAATTAACAGTTGCTCACCAAAAAAAAGTTCTGCAGAAGAACAGGTGGCAGTGTTCCAGAAAAAATATCACCATGTAGATTTTCTATCGAAATTGCCATGTCACGTAGTGAGAACTCTCAAATGTAATATCTATGCCAAATTTCAGTTGAATATCTTGTGAAGTGTAGATACTATGAGAAAAAAACTTGAAAAAAATACAAACTTCAACACTCTGTATCTCGAAAACGAAACGTTTGCGACCCCATGTTAATGGGACTTTTTTTCTTAAACTCACTTAAGGAATCTCCCCTTTTCGTTTGTACGTTCAATTCAGATACACCCTGTATAAATGCAGATTCTCAGCAAAATCAGAATTGTATTCTAAAAATTATTCAAAGAACGAATTATGTCAAAAATAAATGAGTTACTATCAATTTCTATGGTTCTGATGAAGCGATCCCCTCGAAATTCTGCTTGAAGATTCAGTAGAGTATTTTTCATTCTCAAAATAAATTTCCCTCGAATCGGGTATTTAGATAAAATTGAATTTCTGTGATTTTGATTATGCGATCCTTTTGGAATTTTGCATGAACACTCAGTATATCAATCTCAATTCGCAAAATGAATTCCACTTGAATCAAATATCTTGTTATGAAAACATGAAGATTCTTTTTTTCAATATTCCAATTGAATATTCTTTGGTTCTATTCACACTACGGTCACAAAATTTTGCATGAGGCTTGTTATCAGCATCTTGCATTTGGCCGTAACATTTCTTTTCGATTGGTTCCGCTTTTTCTGAGATGTTGAGGAACAAAAATTTAGATTAGGCATTTTATGGAACACCCGGAACGATTTGTCTGGTTAACGAACTTAACCGAGCCATTTGGGACCCGAACTAATCCTGAAAACTTCTGGTCTTTAGGACAATCTCGGCCAAACAGAATTAAAGTTGAGTACGCATCCGTCATCAGGGAGTCTAAGTCTATCGTTCGAAATCATTACCGTCTCAAAATTCGAAAATTACAGACATTTCGGCAAACGATATAGCAGTCGTTTAAGTAGAACGATCGCTCAAAAAGGGTTCTGGGTCGGTATGTGGTGTTCGTGCTCGTCCTCTGGATAGTGTGTTAGCACGTCGGTTCCTTTGATTCCTGAGAGACCAGGAACCCAGACTAAAAATACTATACTTTGTCTTTTTTTTCTACAACCTAGAGTGTTTTCGGCATTTCCATATCAACTTTGAGTCGAGGACATGGAAGTTCGGTACTTTAATAGAAGCTCAACTATCAAACTGGATCACTATGTTACATCCTTGATAGTTTCTTTCCAGGTTTATATCTACACATATGTGTATGTCGGAGAATTAGAGATTTATTAGATTGTAGATTATTAATTAGGGCCAGGCAACGTTTTGTTTGTTGTCTGACGTAGCTGTGGATTGGGCCCGTAGTGCTAGATTGAGATACCTAATTTAGAAGTTATGGAAATTCTCAGTTGATGAGGCAGAAATCCGTAGATTCGTGCGTTGATGAATAAATGCTGAAAGGAAGGAAAGCACTTCGAAATTGTGGATAATAAATAAGAAAGCAGGCAGTCTAATTTGAGAGAATGATCGTGCTTGATCCACGGATTTGTCGGCCACGTATCTTAATGGATAGTTTTCTTGAGTTGTCAAATGTAACTTTGCTACAATTCTTCAAACAATATGATGAGTAGAGTAAATAATTCGACATGTACATATATAAATAATAATGAAACTCAGTCCTTATCAATCACATAAACGGAAAAAAAGATATAATCCAAAAATAATCACTTGCAAGTAGGTAACACTTACTTAAAATAACAGTAACAAAAAATAACTCATTTCCTCAGAACCACCCGAAATCTAAATCTCTCTCACCACCCATATAAAACCGCCTCTAAGCATGCCGCCAATCCCTATCGTCGGCTTAGATCAAAGGCGTCGAAACCGAAAACTAGAACAATTGCAACAATCCCTTCCGTGCTCCAAAGAGCCGCTAAAACAAATCAACAAATTACAAAGTAAGTTCGCAGTAGGTTGCGTGTGCCCCAACGCTCACGCTACGCGTCCGTCAGCGGCGTCTGGATTTCTTCGTCCGGCAAGTTAAATAGTGTACCGTGATAATCGAATTAACTGGAATTGATACCGTGAGCCGGGGCGACCAGCAATTTGCGACATGCATATCTGTTTCGCTATTACCCCCTTATTAGGGAGGGAGTGGGGATAGATTGCGACGTTGCCATGATTTTTGGCGATTTTCGTGACGACTGGTATTTTGATTATCGATTTCCGTTATTGCGGGAATGAGAGGTATCAATTTACGGGTTGAGGAAGTGAGTGAGGAAATTGATGCCGTTTTCATTCTGGGAATGGCCAGGTTACTTCAGTTGAATAAGAAAATCTAGCAAATTCTCTCCGCGAATAATTGAACTTTCTTTCAAACCCAACTTGAGAAACACTCATAACCATTTGTATTGGAATCACACTACCAGGGGGTCTCTGGGAGTGCCGTAACATCGTAAAGCAATTGGTACGGAAAATGAAGTTAATATTGTTGAAAAAGAGAAGTCTGAAGATGAATCGATCTGTGGAAAAATTATGTCAATCAATATACACCCACCGGAAAAGTAATCGATCCACTCAAAAAATCGATGAAGTTTGTTGATTCATAAATAGGTTATTTCGAGTCCGATTCGATTGAATTTTTTTCAATTCTAGGTATGTTCATCCTTAATCAATCACCAGTTTTGAATTTCAAGAAAACTTGGCGAACTTCATTTTACCCTAACTTTAGAACCACCCCTGCTGTGTTCAGTTGTTCCACCGTGTGATTTCTTATTCCATCATCATAACACATCTTCTCTTGACAATTAAATTCTTCATTCATAACAATAGCTCAATTTTTGTCAAAAGTACAGGGGTTTCAGAGCAACATTAACCTCCACTATAAAAGCTATAAAAGTACTCTCACAGATTTAACTTTAAATCCGAACTTTATGAAAATAAACTGAAACTGAGTGAAAACATAAAACAAGAGAAGTTTTAGCGCGACATTTTGTTTGGTATGCACCGTTTATTGGAGACGATTTCGTGCCAATGCTTTATAATGTCCGCCCGCATGTGGCTAGGATTGCCAGGAGGTATTTATTTTAGCAGAGGTTGATATCCAAAAATTTAACTGGCCTGCTCTAAGCTCAGATTTGAACCCAATTGGACATGTTTGGATGCTCTTGGCAGAAAAATTCGATCTCGCGTACCAACTCCTGAAAATTTGCAGCAGCTCAGTGATGCCCTAAAGGATTCAAAACCTTAATGAGGACATGCCGAGACGAATTGCACCTGTTATCTGCGTCTGGGCGGAAAACACGTTATGTTTTTACTTAGTTTTCAGTTTCTTTTCATTGGGTCAGAATTTTAGGTTGAAATTGTTGAAGTACTGTTGTAGCCTTAGCGCTTCAACAAAATTGAGCTATTGTTATAAATTAATAGTTAAATAATTGTCAAGAGAATACGTGTTTTGATGATAGAAACAGAAATCACACGGTGGAACAACTGGAACACACCAGGGGTGGTTCTAAAGTTAGGGTAAAAAAACAGATAATGTTTCACCCTGTATAAAATCACGTACGCCGAGTTTTCTTGAAATTCAAAACTGGTGATTGATTAAGGATGAACATACTTACAATTGAAAAAAAATCATCTGAATAGGACATGAAATAACATAATTATGAATTAAAAAACTTCTTCGATATTTTGGGTGGATCGATTATTTTGCCGGTCGGTGTATATTAAATTAAGGTATAGCTCAACAATTGATAGGGATCACTTACTTGTTCTAAATTTATTTCTGCAATATTCGCTCCAAGATTATAAATTTAGTCAGATATCAGAGTATTTTCAGTTGATAATATGGTTCACTTGAGAAAAGAATGAAAAAATGGAAAGTTGGAGAGAAAAAAAGACTTTATTAGGAACACTCAAAATTCTGTGTTTGAATAACATAAAAATTTCATGATGAAACCACAAGAAGGCTGAAGTTTCGGTTAAGCTAGTACCTAGTTGGTCCCCCACGAGCTCGTCTCAAGCATTCTACCCTACGAGGCATACTTTCGATCAAACGATTTATAAAATTTTGGGGCAAATTCGTCCAAATATCCCGTAAAGCGTAAGAAAGGTCCTCCAGGTTATTGATCGGTTGTTCTAAGGTTGACAATTGTCTAGACATCTCAGACCAGACATGTTCGATGCAATTCATGTCTGGAGAGCGAGCTGGCCAGTCCATGCTATCAATAGCATGAGTTTCTAGCGCTTCATTAACCAGACGACTACGGTATGGACGGGCATTATCGTCAATTAAAATGAAATTCTCGCCCACGGCAGCTGCAAATGGAACAATTATGGGTTCAATAATCATATCGCGATATCTCTGGCTGGTCATGGTGGTGTTCTGCAAAACAACCAACTCTGTGCGTTGGTTCAAACAAATGCCTCCCCATACACATATAGAACCTCCGCCAAAAGCTGTTGTGGGTACCATAAACTGTTCTGCATACCTTCGACCTCTTTCCCTCCAAGCAAGAATACGTCCATCGGAGTTGACCAATCAAAATCTAGACTCATCCGTAAATAAACATCGGCTCCAATCTTCAAGTGTCCAATTGCGGTGCTCCTCAGCCCATTGCCGTCGATGAACCCGGTGTTCCCTATTCAAACGGGGATGTTGTACCCTCCTACGTGCTCTCAAACCACGAACATGTAGTCGTCGTCTTACAGTCTGGTTCGAAATTAGAACTCCTGTTGCAACTCTCAGTGATCTATTGAGCCGCGACGCCGGGTAAGTGGGATTTCTCCTAGCATTGAGGATCAAAAGACGATCTTGGGCAGCTGTTGTACTGCGCTGCCGACCTCCCCCATGAACATAAGCTACTGAGTCGTTACTCGTTTTGTATGAACCTATTCCAAGCCCGACTCACGACACTTTGCGAAACATTCAACCGACGGGACACTTCTCGCTGGGACAAACCTTCCTGTATCCACCGTATGTTGGACAGGAGCCAAACATCTTCTCGGCATGACTGATAAGCTGATATTGTTCTCATTTCTTCAATTATTGTCACCTTATGTGTTTGAACGAGAGAAAAAACAGATTTAATAACAAATACCACATTGCTTTTCACTCCACCTGTAACAGCCTACAGATAATAATCGATTTTGTGAACAAGAGCCGATGAAGTGAGGAAGACTTTGATATAATCAACTCAAAACATCTTACTTTTTCCTTAGAGAACATATAATGTACAGATATTCACGAGATAACTTGAAAAAAATACAAATGAAGAGAAGTTCATAAGTGATCCCTAGCAATTGTTGATCAGTGTATATGAAGAAAAAATCGGAAAAGGACTACCAGTAAGATCCAGTCTGTAAAACATTTAGTTTGTGATGAATTTGGTGAAGATTGTTTTAAAGATAAATATGCTTGTGATCATTACAAATTGAAACATAGGAGGCAATAAAGTGATTTTTCTATGGGTGCCAGGGTATTGTGGTGCTGAAAGGAATGTAACAGCCGATTAACTTGCAAAAAGATCATCAAAGCTAGATTTAGATTTAGATTAGATAGTGGTTGATCGGCACGTTGATTACCCTTCTGCACTGCGACCAATAAGGTCTTTTGTGCGTTACCATGCTAAAACTACGTTTTTCCCAGGAATCTAACCTCCTTAGCAAAGCTGGTTACTTCCTTAGGAGACTTCGCTCTTATGTCGGCTGGCGTTAATAACCCGCCACCTAGTAGAGTAGGTCTGGTTTGCGCCAGCGCAATGCATTGGCATATTATGTGCTCGGTGGTTTCAGTGGCCGATTCACATAACCTACAAATGTCGGAGTTTTCTTTACCGATCTTCTGTAGGTGATATCTCACGAGACAATGCCCTGTGAGAAGGCCGATTAGCAGCCTTAACTCGTTTTTTGACAACGATAGAGCTTGTTGAGCCTTCTCTTTGGAAGGTTCGATTAGTCTCTTTGCTTGTCTTTGACCGGATGTGTTTATCCAGTAAGAGTGTTTCTCCCTTTTTTCCCAAACGCCTACCTCTGCCCTAATCAGTGTAGGTGATACCCAACAGGAGGGCACGGGTCCGGTGAAGGGTGTGTTTGCTCCTCTTTTTGCAAGGGCTTCAGCTCTTTCATTTCCCTCAATGTTCTGGTGGACAGGTACCCAAGCTAAAACTAGCTTGTTGTACTTCGCCAGTGTTTTGAGGGACTGTTTGCAGCTCCAAATGGTCCTTGATCTACAATCAACGGCCATAAGCTGCCTCAGTGCCATCTGACTATCAGAGGCAATGCAAATTCTGGCTCCCTTGTACTGTCTGGACAGACAGACTTGGGCGCATCTTTCTATGGCCAGAATTTCAGTCTGGAGCGTTGTTATTGGCTTTCCCAAAGGCTCCGATTCCCTGTATTTGGGACCGTATATGTATATGCCTGCTCCTCGTTCCCTTAGGGACCCATCTGTGTACCAGATGAGATGATTTTTACGAAGTCGAGACAAACCTTCCACACTTTCTTGACGATCACCTATGATCACTTCGTAGTTGGCGTCAAGGTCATACTCGATTGGCATGGAATCCCTCGGTAGTAAAGGGAGTTCACCACCGAGTGATCTTAAAATATTTCCGTGTCCCTTGCCAGGCCCAATTTGGTCCATTCTTAGGGCACTTATGAGACCTTCTTTCTTAACATAAATGTGCAGCGGGGTGAGATCCAGTATTACCTCTACTGCAGCTGTAGGAGTTGTATACGCAGCTCCTGTAATGCATAGACAGGCCAGTCTTTGAAGCTTATTCAGCCTCTGCTGGCTTGTGTTTTCTTCAGTTTTAGTCCACCAAACTAAAGAGGCATATGTGATAACAGGTCTCACCACCGTCGTATAGATCCAATCATCAAAGCTAACACCTGATGAACCTAGGCCTTTCTGGTGGCATAAAAAGACCAAGGTAAGGAAGCGGCCCAACAATGAGAGTTAAATAATAGAATAACCCTATGGAGAGAAAATCCTCCAGAACTCGCTCAGGCCAAAAAAATGCGTGATGATTTCACCTACCTATACCAGAAAAATTCTGAAGCTGTAACGAGCTTGAGCTTCGGGAGATAGTTATACTGCTGACGAGACACTGCCGTTACAAATCTCATTTGTATTGGCTAGGAAAGTCAGCAGATGAGACTTGCAGGATTTGTGAATCAGAACCAGAAACAGGATTTCTGAATCAGAACTAGAAACAGTTTTGGAAAAACTGATCGTCTACGTAATTCGTCGATCAATTTTCAACTATTCATACGTGTTTCCTTTGTTCCTTCTTAGTTTTTGTGACTACCTATTTTGAAAAAGTTTGAAAATTGATTATGGCTCACACAAACTTCGTTTCACTGAAATTTGAACATAGAAAGCGCTAGATAAAATACTTTATAATAACTATCCAAAATTTCTGATTACCCGTATTGTTAACAAAAACAAGAACTTTGTACAGAAACTACATAATCGTGTTAGTTCATTGAGCAATGTTAAACAAGATGACATACAGTACTGTAGGTTCCCGTTGATAGCAAGAATATTTAGAAGTTTGAATTGTAGATGCGCTTTTTACAACACAAAAACCGTAAATAGTATATAACCTTACTAGCAAGGTAAGAGGGTTTTTACTGGCGAATGGAGTTACCTCCTTGAGCCAGTAAAACCCGTTATCTTGCGTGTATTGTTTTATATTTTATTTGTTTCTAGTTGGTAAAAAGGTTACATAAATTCCAAAAAAATCTCAAAAATTTGGCGCAAATGTCGTAAGCTATTTATGATTATTTATTACATCGGAAAATTATGACAGCTGTCAGTGGCTTTACGAGAGGGAAGTCCTTCAAGAATATTTGCTCATTTCTGACGAAAAGGCCAGATCCAAATGAAAAAGGTATGAATATCGTTTTTTAATACTTTTATAACGTTTATTACTAAAAATATTTGTTTCAGGAACGATGAAATTAGAAGGATGAATGAAATTAGAAGCAAATACGTGAAAAGGAAAACAAATAGATACGAATAAAACAAGGTACGAATATTGTTTTTGAATAGTTTGAAAACGTTTATTGAGAAATACATTTGTTCCAGGAACTCTGAAATTAGAAGGATGAATGAAATTAGAGGCAAGTACATACTTGACAACTCTCAATGTAAATAATACTACTAACTTGTGAAAATTTTGCAAGTTAACTGTCAGTTTTACAAGTTAATGACTTGATAAAATAAACTTTTTTGAATAATATTGTGTTTTTGGAAACTGACGTTTACCAATGAGAAACAAATAAAAGATATTACACACTATTCAAAGTTAAAACACCTGAAGATCTACAATCAGAATAGGTTTACAAGTGCCTTGTGAAAATTGTGACAGTGTTTATATTGGACAGACTAGACAACTTCTTGATGACATACTGAGACAACATAAAACTGACGCAAACAACGTAAAAAACAGGGATAAAACAGCTTCAACATTACATACCTTTAAAAAAAGACACAAGTTCAGATTCGATGAAGCTACAATACAGTAACGGATCTCGTAGAAATGTTAGTGATGTGATACATATAACACTCAAAAAAACAGTTAATTTTCGGGAAGATACCCACAAACTCAGCATTATTTATAACAATTTATTACTTTCCTTAAGAACTTGATACTACCACATCCCATATTATAAATTGAGATATTCTGTGTTTACAAATCATGTTTTTTACAATTTGTAAGGTTAGATGTTTTGTTATAATCATTAAATGTCATTTTAATTACTTGATGGATAAAGTTCACAAAAGTCCGTTAACGAAAGTATATTGTCAACATAAAATAATAGTATATTATTCAATGAGCGGTAATGCAGGTCAAAACACACGCCGATGAATTTTGCACCACGAGCCGTCAGGCGAGTGGTGTAATTCATCAAGTGTGTTTTGAGCATTACCGCGAATTGAATACTATACTTTATCCACGACTTCTTCAGTAAAATTCGAATTAAACTGCATTTAAAAAATTTTGAACAGTTGTCAAAAGCATTGACAACATTTCGTCTAACCGTCAAACCTCTGTACTCTGTAGTCGGGAATCAAATCAGAGTCTCCAACTAATCAAATCAAGTACTTTCGCAACTTCAAAAATTTACGTTTTCCAAAAATAAATCTGGAATGAATCGCTAGAACGTTATCTTGATGGCTGAAATAGATTTCCGGATCGATCCTACTTTTTATTAATTTTTTTTGTGAACAATTTCATTTTCCTAGGTATTTTTATTAGCGGGAGTTATGGGCGGGTGTTATTATAACACTCGCTTTTGGTTTATAGAGACGTCTATGGTTGTGTTCTAGCTACTATTACACATAGAAATTAGTTTATAGGAGTGGATAAAATTATTATTCAAAATATGATACCATGATGTATGTCCACTTCTGTAGGAAGTTTCATTAATGTACAAAGAACAGTTGCAAAATTATTCAGGTTTAAATTCGGATTTCATACAATTTTTCTTTAAAACTTATCTGTAGTTGAGATTGCTGTCAATTAGTATAATTATTATGATAGGTCGGTCCAAAGAAGTTTTTTCAGGAATGTACAGGATGGACATAATGTGGTGTCACTAATCTCCTCATATACAGGGTGTTTCATCATAAACTGGACAAACATATATTTTCGTGTAGAGTAGAGGACATCGGGAGAATAATTTTTGCCTTATACAATATATCACGTTTTCGAAGCATAAGCGAGATACAGGCTGTCAAACGTCATTTTTGGGCAAGATTACTATGAGTGTGGTCAGTTATGTATAACACTCAAAGTAACGGTTTTTGGTCAAATCTCAGTATTTTTGGGTCCTCTATTCAGAAAAGTTGACGAATATTCTAGATGAATACAATACAAATAAAATACAAAAAAAAATCAGTGAAACTTAGTTGGGACTCGAACCGATGTAGGTATTAAATAGGGAAATGACACTGTTTTAAGGATATTAATATTCGTTGCCAATAATTTAATTATTTTGACACTAGAACTCAAAACAAATTTCCTTTCATTATTTCAGAGGTCTGAACGAAATATTTGAATTCCTGTAGTAACGAAACCGTTCGATATTTTACAATTCTGTTTTCATATTCGTGATTGATAATTCAAGAAGTACAGTTGTACAAAATTCCATCCATTTCGAGTGAAATTTTTTCATCACTGTAGACAATTAGACATGTAAAAAAAAATTTGTGTTCGATTTTTGAAAGTTTTTTTAACAGAAATTCTTAGAAAATTGTGTTCATTCAGAAAACAAAAGTCAATTTGACAACCGCAAAAAAATTGGAACATTGCAGGTCTTCTGAATAGAGGACCCAAAAATACTGAGATTTGACCAAAAACCGTCACTTTAAGTGTTATACATAACTGACCACACTCATGATAATCTTGCTCAAAAATGACGTTTGACACCCTGTATCTCGCTTATGCTTCGAAAATGGGATATATTGTATAAGGAAAAAATTATTCTCCCGATGTCCTCTACTCTACACGAAAATATATGTTTGTCCAGTTTATGATGAAACACCCTGTATATGAGGAGATTAGTGACACCACATTATGTCCATCCTAAGCATTCCTGAAAAAACACCTTTGGACCGACCTATCATAATAATTATACTAATGAAAACCTATATTCCTTGACAGCAATCTCAACTACAGATAAGTTTTAAAGAAAAATTGTATGAAATCCGAGTTTAAACCTGAATAATTTTGCAACTGTTCTTTGTACATTAATGAAACTTCCTACAGAAGTGGACATACATCATGGTATCACATTTTGAAAAACTCAGAGTGGTCCCAAAGTCACTAACAAAGTTACATTCAGTTACTTATACAGCTTCATGGAACAGCCTGTATAACGAACCTTAACGTGGTGGGCGGTGTTTGGATATCTGTCACATCTTATTATTCAGAACCCAAAGCATCATGATAAATTTTGAAAATTAGAAGAATTATCATCAAAATTTAAAGATTCATTTTTCCGTAGCTGCAATTTTGGAACGCCCTATAGAACAAACCAGATGTAAGACCTTCGTGAAAATCTGATATATTGTTTTTAAGGTTGGTATAAATATAATATGTTCCTTAATTAAATATAAGTTGAAAATTAATGTAGAAGAGAATATGAATACATTTATACTTTCTTCGTTCTTAATGGTTTCGTTAATAATCTTTGTTTTATTTTATTTATTTCATATTGACTTGTTCTTTTTGTTTGTTTTATATTTGTTGTGTCCATTTACTTGGATCTGTTATATTCACATTATAAAAATTTTTTAGCCTTGATAAAGACATGGTGTCGAAATGATGGTGAACATTCGTTTGTAAAAACCGGAAGAATAAAAATAGTCCACTTGCGTGATTATTTTTTTTATTATTACTTAATAAAACACTTTCGACTCCTACAATGTCTTGAACACCCATTATGGCAGCCAAAAACAAATAATCCTTAACAAACTACGGAGATTATACAGACTCAGAGCACGCTGAACCAGATATTCCGATGTAGGTACATGTACATACTGCAGCCTTACATAATAACTTCCTTTACGATGTACGTCAGTACACCAAGTTAGTTATGGTATCAGCAATAACCTAAGGGGATTACCCGATCAGACACATAGCGTCTCCTAAAGGGGGGATCAGACATGCACAAACTCTCTTGGCGTCCCTGAGGCCTCAAACGTTGAATTATTTTCCATTTAGCTGCGATTAGACGAGGCGCATCTAGGAGCTGAGCAATTTGGGGTAATTTGCTAGATCGGTTTTCGCATATCGGAGTTCGAATGGCTGAGGTAATACAGGGTGTTTCATAGGGAAAGGGAAATACTTCACAGGTGCATAGGTGGCACCAAGACGGTTCTAGAGATACCCCATTTAATGGGTCTCACTGTCTTTGTAGCCGAGATACAGGGTGTTTTATGAATTTTGCCCGTTTCTTCCTGAGGCCGTACCAGACGAACCACCCGGTGTATTTTCTTCATATTTGGCAAATATGTTCCTAATTGAGAGCCCAAACATATCATGCAATAACTGCCTCGAAAATCTAGGTCCGGGTTAACAAAAAATTATGAATAATGTATAAAGAACGAGCTTTGTGGGGTATTTGTGGAAAAACAGGGTGTCTTGAGAGGTTTTGTACTCGATGAAGAGTTCGGAATATCATAAAAATAATACCTATTAATCACTAGTGAATAATGAGTCATTATTCAGTTCTGCCAGATGGTTTCTTGACTGAGCTTTGATTGATCGTTGAGTCTTGTTTATATCACATCTTCTAAACAACCGGACTCCACGATATTGAAAGTGATACTTTAATGTTTTTTCACACTCTGCTCACTTTGGTTAGCTTCGGTTTTTTTGTTGAAGAAAACTATATTTCGTAGTCGTTCACAGAACCAGCAAGTGAATAATATCATCTCGAGCATCCAAAGACAGCTGTTTTACACTGAGCTAACTTACGCGGCTCATCAGTGCAGAGATACCTAGCTCGTCAAAATAGTTATTTAATCCACTAGGTTATTAAAGACAGCGACTAATGTTCCCGAACTATTAACGCGTTTGCCCCGCTCACGCGTTAAAATATCTTGACCATTAGTCGCTGTCTTTAATAACCTAGTGGATTGAATAACTATTTGGACGATCTAGGTATCTCTGCACTGATGAGCCGCGTAAGTTAGCTCAGTGTAAAACAGCTGTCTTAGGATGCTCGAAATGATATTATTCACTTGCTGGTTCTGTGAACGTCGACGAAATATAGTTTTTTTCAACAAAAAAACCGAAGCTAACTAAAGTGAGCAGAGTGTGAAAAAACATTAAAGTATCACTTTCAATTTCGTGGAGTCCGGTTTTTTTAGAAGATGTGATATAAACAAGACTCAACGGTCTTATAAATTAATTCTTCCATAGTATGTTCTCTTGAGATTAAGAAATGTAAAATAAAATAAAACACACTATTATTGTTCATTGAAATCTTCGGCTATCGATTTCGGAATTATTCCATCATCAGGCCAACTGAAAGTATACAAATGTAGAACATGTATTTATTTATGTGAGAGTATGCAACTTACTGTCGTGAATTAAAATGAACACAAACTGTTTAAAAACATTAAAAATGGTCCTCCTCTGTCAGAATTGTTAGAATTTTTGAATTCTAGTCAACCTTTATTACCGATATATCTTTCTTGTGCGAATGTCAACATTGTCAACTGAATATGGAACTATAGGATATGTGCGAAATGTGATATCTAATAATATGTTATTATAGGTGGTCTATTTGTGACGGGAATTTTTGAATTTTATATTTATTATTTTTTTAAGAATATATGAATTTGAAAATGCTTCTTCTGTCGAATTCTATATTTTCATTAAGTAAAAATTGGTTGTCTTTATTTTTTAAAACTTCTAGTTGTTCGAGTGATACTATTTTATGGTAGTTTTCTTTATGAAGTATTTTCAGATTATCTAATGTGATATGATGTCCGGTATCGTTTAAATATGTGTGCCTAAAGCGGAATGGGGTTGATTTCTTTTGTGTACTTTGAATCTTTTTTCTACATTACGAATTGTCGTTCTTTTGTAAAATGAAAGGCAGTTTGTGCATGTTATCTCATAGACTCCGCTGGATTGTTCAAGTTTAGATTTCATTTTATTATTGATCAGTTTATCCGCTATTGTTCTGTGTCGTTTACTGGTTAGTGAATAATTGTATTTCTCTAAAGTATGTTTTAGTTTTTCATGTAGATCTTTGTAGTATGGTGTTGATATAAAATTTTTCCTGATGGGTGTTGGGGTAGATCTTATCTAGAATTATTTTTCTTTTCATTGATGTTAGAATTTCGTCGATATATAATTTAGAATATTCATTTTCCCTGCCTATTTGGTATATTATATCCAGTTCTTTCCTATAATTTTCTGGTGTTGAAGGGGTGTTAAAAAGTCTATGAAATAAAAATCTAAATGCGGCTCTCTTCATTGTGGGTGCGTGGTATGAGCTTAAAGGAATGATGGTGTTAGTTTGTGTTGGCTTCCTGTAGATTTCGAAACGAAAAACATTATCATCTTTTAGTGTTATGCTCAGATCTGAGAAATTCAGTGAATTTGCTATAGCGTGTTCAATGGTGAATTTCATTTTATATCTGGAGTTGGTTTCTTGGTAGAATTCTTCAAGTTCTGTCTTTGTTCCTTACCATATGAAAAAGATGTCGACTACGTATCTTTTCCAGGTTACTATGTTTTCATTATGTGGTAGGAGCATTATTTGTTTTTCTACGTGATCTACATAAGTATACGATCTCTTGTTAACAATTCCCCCTGAATTTTTCGGATCTCCAAACCATCTCCTCCTACCCCTCCCACAACGTCACCAGTTTCGAACACACCGCAATTAGACCCCTTCAAACTTCCGGAATCACCCCCACCCCTCGCCTTATCCGTCCGCTTCCGGTTTCCGGGCAAGACACAGATGTTGCGCCCGTCCCAAGTTTAGAATAACAGGATCCAAGTGGGCGATTCGCAATCGTAGGAAGCCGATATTGGAAACAATAATTATCGCGCTACGATCCGGCCTGGGGCCCTAACAATGACCCCAGGCTTACGTTGTCGCTATCGCTGCTCGACTGTTTCCTTCCGCGGTCGTTATTGATGGACCAGATTGGGTGCTAAGAGGGCTTTGAATGCTTGAAGTTGGACGGGAGGTCGAGGGAACGGGTGCTGGTAACGGCGACGACAGGACTGCGGTTCCCTGGGGATTGAAAGTGGTGGGGGAGGGTGCTAGTATTGAATTTGGGGTGTGAATTGTTACGGTGTTGATGAAAGTTGGTAGGATTAGAGGATGAGAACGCCTGGAAATGGTCATCATCTCCTATTATGGGACCACACGTGTTTTATTATTATTCAGAAATTGTATTCGATATTGAGTAAAATGTAGTATGTATCACTGCGATTGGTCTATATAAATTTCCTACGTAAGACAGCAAGGTCTATAAAACCTCACGTCAGCTCAAAAACTTGTCTCAGGTAGATACAACCGATATTGAGATAACACGTTTCGGTGACGACATGACTGCGGTTCCCTGGGGATTTAGAGTGGTGGCGGAGGGTGCTTGTATTGAATTTGGATTGTCAATTATTACGGTATTGATGAAAGTTGGTAGGATTAGATGATGAAACCGCTTGGAAAGGGCCATCAACTCATTTAATGCTCCCAGAACTATTCTCTGGAAGGAAAAAAACACCTATAAAAAAATTCTAGATGAGGTATGTGCCTTTTGATCAAGGAAATCATCAGAAACGAAGATATCTCATCTCTGAAACAACTCTAGTTTGTGAGGTTCAACAAGACTCTCAAAAACTCAAGGTATTGGGGAAACAATTAACCATTAGGTCACAATGCACGATGTAACTGTCTTTAAAGGAAACCTGTAGGTACTGTGCGTTTGAATTGCCAGTGTTCACTCTATATCTTTGGTCTACCTACTCTCCAAAACAGTTCTGAGAACACCTGAGGTTCAGAAAGATCATCACTTGGGAAGATAGACCTTGTTTGATCATATCCTGGCATTAGAGCCGATGTTTTCGAATATCGAAGGAATTTCAAGAAAAATTTTGATTGTGACTTATATTACTCAATTTCTTTCTTATGTTTTTTTTGTTTCTGCTGATTTGTGTTTCTTTATGTAGATGCCTGAGGCCCCTTACAATGACCCCAGGCTTACGTTGTCGCTATTGCTGCTCGACTGTTTCCTTCCGCGGTCGTTATTGATGGACCAGATTGGGTGCTAAGAGGGCTTTGAATGCTTGAAGTTGGACGGGAGGTCGAGGGAACGAGTGCTAGTAACGGCGACGACAGGACTGCGGTTCCCTGGGGATTGAAAGTGGTGGGGGAGGGAGCGAGTATTGAAATTGGGGTGTGAATTGTTATGGTGTTGATGAAAGTTGGTAGGATTAGATGATGAGAACGCCTGGAAAGGGTCTTAACCTCCTAATATGAGACCACACGTGGTTGATCATAATTTTGATTTCTTTGAAATTGAACTCGATATTAAGCACAATGTAGTATGTTGCATTGTGATCGGTCTACATTATCCTCAAACGTAAGGTCTGTATGCAGTGTGTTTGGTCATGACTTAGCGATAATTCAAGGTCATAAAATATACCTATCGACAAAAACACCCAAACTTGGAAGTTTACCCCCTTAGTTTTGGAGTAGCCCCCATTTTAAATTCACTCTTTTATTTTCGTTGACCCTTCCAAATAATATCGATTTCTTTGGACATGAAGGTCCTACAGTTGTGAAAAAAATGTTTTTTGAAAGACGATACTACCACTTTTCATTAAAGTATAACAATATAAAACTATTCAACTTGAAAACGGCATAAAACAATTATTTGAAAAAGTTCATAATGAAAATATGTACTGATTTTCTCAGCAAATCCGCAATAGTACAGAACTAGCACATTGGAGTATAATTTTTTTTCAATGACTCAACACGCAAGGACACAAGCTACAAAACAACACCCACATCATTTCTGTAAGTTACATAATTTGAGAGTTATTGCTGTTCGAACATGATCCTTATGAAAATTGATAAAATAAAAAAAACCTCAGTACTGTACTTTTGATAATTTTCAATGATCAAACAAATTAATCATAAAAATTGCCTCTGCTCTGTAGACAGACAGTGGCCTTCATGACGACCTGTCTTGTGTCTTTTGCTTGCGTAGTGATCATGTTCGAACAGCAATAACTCTCAAATTGTGTAACTAACAGATATGATGTGAAGGCTGTTTTGTAGCTAATATCCTTACGTGTTAAATCATTGAAAAAATAAATTATACTTCAATGTGCTAGTTCTTGTACTATTGGGGATTTACTAAGAAAATCAGTACATATTTTTACTATGAACTTTTTTAAAGAATTTTTTATGGCGTTTTCAAGTTGAATATTTTAATATTGTTTTACTTTAATGAAAGGTGTAAGTGTCATCTTCGAAAAAACATTTTTTTTACATCTATAGGACCTTTATGTGGATATTATTTGGAAGTGTCAACGAAAATAAAAAAGTGAACTTAAAATGGGGGCTACTCCAAAACTAAGGGGGTAAACTTCCAAGTTGTGTGTTTTTGTCGATAATATTGTTTATTTGATGATCTTAAATTATCGCTAGACTAGAAAACTTCAAAAAAATTATACGAAAAGATCGCGAACTTTCATGAAATAAAGAAAAAATAGCATCTACCTTTTCACGGGGTTTTCTACGGGATATTGCCATATCAGGAAACATAGAATTCTATGGAGAAGAAGAGAAAGCTTCGGAACTTCTCGTTACTGAATTTATGGCCATCTGTTGCTAACGGAGAGAGTGCTTTGGGTCAAGGAAATCATCAGACATAGATATCTCATCCTGAAAATCACTGTGGTTTGTGAAGTTTATCAAGACTCTCAACAGCTCAAGCTATTCGGGGTACAATTCACCATAAGGTTGCAATGCACAAGTACTCCTTGAATGAATCATCAAATCTGATGTTACTGTCTCTGGAGGAAACCTGTAGGTACTGTGCGTTTAAATTGCCAGAGTCCACTCTATCTCTTAATCTACCTAGTCTCCAAAACAGTTCTGTGAACACCTGAGGTTCAGAAAGATCCTCACTTGGGAAGCCCGACCTGGTTTGATGAACACCTGGCATCGATTGGCCTGATTTAGGCGAAAATTATGTACGGAAAATTATCTATGATAAATGAAAAATATTTACTATAGTCCATTCACGAAAGGTTGAGCCGTCGGTTGGCCATGGAAATTTGGCATATTCCACTGTGTATTTTAAAATTTAAGGTATGATGTTTATTTTCTTGTCAGATTGATACGCAATGTTGTCAATATTGCATAGAGTTGTCTGATAACTCGCAAGCTCGTCGGACGAGGCCGAGTACATTCGGCAACGTTGACTTTATTTTACTCTATAGCAGTTAATACTGCCAACTTCAGATAAATAAAGAAACGCCTACTATGTGCTCAACCTTTCGTGAACGGACTATATGAACATTGTCTGTGGGTTTCACAAAGCTTGATGGGGCAATCAAAACGTTGATTTTGGTTTAAGTCGATGGTTTATGTCAAAAATGAACTGAAAATATCACAGAAATGATGACATTTCAATAATCAAGCTGATTGGAGTTTTGTGAAACCCGGCTTGAATGTGTCAACAACAAAACACATTTTTCACACAAACCTAAAATCTGTTATATCAGATCAGGTTATAGTGCATTGCCCGAATAAACCACGTTTCTGCAATGCAACCAATAAAGTCTTTCGAGTTCGATCATCTCGGAATCCGAGGCAGCCTCCTCTCTTGGATCGAAGCCTTCCTTACTGAGCGTCAATTCTGTGTTCGGGTTGGTAAATATTTTTCCACTCCAAGACCTGTGATAAACGGTGTACCCCAGGGATCGGTGTTGGGGCCACTTTTGTTCCTCCTCTGTACATCTGACTTGCCTGGGTTGCTCAAATCCTGTGTTTCCATGTTTGCTGATGACACGAAACTGTATGCTACTCCAGGAGCCGATAACGATTCCCTTCAGCAGGATCTGATCATCATCGAAAAATGGTGCAATGACTGGATGTTACCCCTAAACCCAGAAAAATGTGTTGTCTTACACATGGGAACTAGAAATCCTAAACAGCAATACAGTATTAATGGTGTTACACTTTCTCGTTGCTCCAGTCACACTGATCTGGGCGTTGTGGTAACAGAAAATCTAAGTTGGTCGGATCACATACGGTTGACCTGTTCCAAGGCCACCAGAATTTGCTACCTCATAAAAAAAGTTTTTGGAAGGTGTAGCTTAAACACATGTCGCTCCCTATACACAACTTACATACGACCTATACTCGAGTACGCTGGTCCTGTTTGGGATACGAGACTGATTGGTGATAGAACTTCTTTAGAGAACGTACAAAGGCGAGCCACAAGAATGGCCTTCGGTTCCTATCGTCCAAGTTACGAGAATCGACTCGATATCTTTGATCTACCCCGTTTCGAGGACCGTCGCTTGCGAGGTGACCTAATAACAACTTATAGGGCATTAAGGAGTCTGTTCGGCGTTGAACTGTCAGGTTTGTATCATCTAAATTGCGATCAGCGACTGCGTGGCCACCAATTCAAGCTGTACCGCGAAAATTTCCACTATGCAGCCAGAGAAAACTTTTTGCCTAATCGCATCTTCAACACCTGGAATCACCTTCCGCCCGTGGTAGTGAACAGTGACAGTGTCAATAACTTCAAAAACAATTTAGACCGCTTCAACCAATTCAGTTTGTAAAATTGTGCGCTGTAACTGTCTTATGTTTTTTATGTATTCTGAGCCCCACTTGACTCTTATCTTCAATAAATAATAATAATAATAATAATACCACAGTTTAAACAGGAATAAATTCATCATAATCAAGAATGAATAGATACAATTCTAGATGATTGAATGAAAAAATTGAAATATTTCGCAACAACAGAATGGAATGATCAAGTCTTGTTTCATTATCATATATTGTATCAACCAGGGATATTGTTTGATGAAAAAAAAGTTGCTATGATTCACAGAGTTATGTTTAGGCTACAAACCGCAGGCAATTGGACTAATTCATCACTTGGATAAAAGTCATTATACGCCAGTAGAATACGACGTACTATACTTCATTCACAAACACTGAATATGTTTTTTCAGTATTTTAAATTTGACGGCCGTAATATGTCGTTTCTGTCACAAGTGTGAAAAAAATCAAGTTGGAAATGAGTTTTTTTTTTATCAACTCGCCATTGTTTATTTTGTAATAACAGTTGGAAAGTGTCCCAACACCATCATTTGAACTATTTCCTATTCATCAAGCACTAGAATATCCTGAAATCCCCCAAAATCCCTATTTCGATCCAGCTTAATACACCACAAAAACCCACTAATTTTCTTGGATTTCATCCGGACACCAACCTGGTCCCAATTTTCTCTACCCCTACACAATCCGCGACATAGAATAGAACGAGTTTAACCACCGAAAAGCAATTTCCTAGATTCGCCCACCGGGCGTTGTGTTTGCCTTCTCGTTCTCGTAAGCGTGCTTAGGCACGACCGGACGGCCGGGCGGAATTAGGCGAGAATTATGTGGGCAAAAAGAAGCGAGCTAGGAGATCCGCGCGGGCGGACATCCGTGAGCAAAGCTAACGTATCTGGAAATGTATTTGCGGTAGGAAATCCAATTAGAGTAGACGAAGTCAGGTTTTTTTTCGGATTTTTTTCTGGGGGATGTCCAGTTTGGAGTAGGTCTGGCGTGGAAGGTTTAACTGGTGGAATTATTGGAGTGGTTTTTGGAGTATTTGGAGTGGGATGGCGGAAAATTGGAAGGAATTGAAAGGGACAATATTTGAAATTGAAAATTGAATGAAACTTTTTCCATTCCAGAGATACGTTTTGGATATGTCTTATGCTATGCTAAGGCTGAAAACCGTAATTTGATCATTTGAAAACGAGGAATTTTAATTTTACAAAGTTCTCGAAGAAATGATGTATTTATCATTGATAAATGAAAAATACTTAAAACACTGAATGTGGAACCAATTTTTTTATAATAAAACCTTAATTTCTACACAAGTAGTCGATTGGCTGAATAACCACCTTTTCGCACTGCATCTAATGAAGTTTTTCGCGCATGAACGTACCACAGTTAGAATATAACCTCCATAATAAGTTGATTCGTTTATATCGGCATGTCTTTGGAATGCATAGATATAATTTTAGGTGATTGAATAACGAAAACTATCAATTCACCACGCGGCCATAATAACACTCATTAATCACTAGTGAATAATGAATCATTATGCTCCATAGTTTCAGCTTTAGTATTATATATTGTTAGAACTGATATCTTCAGTGTTTGAGAGTTCCCTAACTAACCAATATGGATGGAAATACATTTTTATTCAAGGGCCGAATCTAATTTCAATATAATCAACTTTCAGTACAAAACAAACAATAACAAGTTCATAAAAGGTTATTCATATGTCATTTCCACTTTTTCCACATGAGTATTAAGAGAGACAAATGTTGAAAACTTCTAGGGAAATATTAAGTAGTCGTGGATAGAGTATAGTATTTTACATATAATGGCTATTATTCAGTCGGTGATTAAGGCCCTTTTTCGTGCGACTCTTAGGCTCGTATTCATAGCTCGCCCTTGAGGGTGAGTGAGAGTTTGTATCGCACTAGCCTTAAAGTTGACCTCAACTCTCACTCACCCTCAAGGGCGAACTATGAATACGGCCCTAAGTCTGAACTTCACTTTCGCACTGATAGCAATCATTATACGCCCGTTGCATAATATTACTATTATTCACAAATGAATGGATTGATTTAATCTTGTTTCATATTGTAACAATCAAAGATATATAATCAAGTGATATATTTGCTGTAGTCTCACAGAAAAACTGTACTCATAACCACAGTATAGAATATTATTTCTACTCAAACTACGAAAGGAAAAATCGAAATATTCAGACTGATTCTGCTCCTGTTATTCAACCAATACGAATATAAGATGGTAGACATAACTCGAATTCAATTTCATGACAGAATGAACCTTTACACCAGTAATTAGAGCCTCCAACCTTCTATTTTACATCCAAATTCCGAAGAAGCTTCACGAATACTCCCGAGTCGCAATTAACCACCAAAAATCAAGAGCTTTCCTAACACTATACTCATTATCGAAGAATCGCAAATCCACAAAGTTCCACCGAAAGGAAACCCATAGATTTTCACATGCAACCATTCATCGAGAATGTATTTAAGCTCCCACCTATTCACGGTTTTCCCGTATCGGAAACTCGAAGAAAAGCGACGTAAGTCCCCTTGCCTCTTCACCTCCTTGCCACCAACCTTTACGGGCCTCCTCTTCCGTAGATACTGACAGTATGATTATACTGACTCGCAAAGAAACTGAACATTTTTGGTGAAATAAGGAGAGGTGTAACGCGTAACATCGCCATGAATAGTGTGTAGTGAAAGCGGAGAATAATCTTAATCGATTGAAATCAACCAATATTAAATTCATACTTCGGAGCTTTTGTCCTCGTTCAAGACAAAATGCAAGGAAGTGGTATCAAACAGTGCACCTACGGAGGACCATTTCGTCCTTATTAGGACTCATCAGCACATAATAGCTCTGAATGGTACAAGGTATTTCTTGGAACTTACAGCGAAATGGCATCTTCTTCAAGGTATAAATATACCGAAAACGTAATCTCTAGTTCCGTACGAAAACCTCCTTCTGTTGCATGAACCTTGAACGGAGTAGCGAGATGTTTACCATTTGTCGCATTGACCGAAGCGTTTCTGCATTTTGCAAGTTTTACGTCTTCAGTCCACGACGCGGTACGCTCAGGGTAATCTCAGTTACGTAAAACTTACGAAATGCAAGAGAGCTTAGGTCAATGCGACAAATGGTAAACCTCTCGCTTCTTTGTTCAAGGTTTATGCTATGGAAGAAGGTTTTCGTATGAAACTAGAGATGGCGCCTTCAGTATATTTATACGTTAAAGAAGATGCCATTTCGCTGTGAGTTCCAAGAAATATCTTTTATCATTCAGAAACTATTCTAAACTTTTTTTGAACAGATTGCAGAGCTGAAATGTATTTACTGTGATATGGATTTCACACCACACTGCAGTATTCAAACTTACTACGCACTAGGATGAAATACACCGATTGTATAGCTCTTAAATTTGAAAATTCCCTGCAGTTGCGCAAAACAAAACCCAAAGTTTTATTGGCTCCGAAAATTGTGATTTCGATATGGGGACTGAACGAGAGCTTGCAGTAAAAAAAAACGCCCAAGTCTTGAGTTTCAACAACACTTTTTAGAGTTTTACTCTCAATTGTATAGTCGAATTCAATAGGGGAAAGTGATGGAATAACTCACAACTTTACACTTCTCAATATTCAAGGGTAATTCGTTAGATGCGCACCATTCGGACAAGTTAGGGATATCATAAGTAGAAGTTGGAAATTTTTCCCAGCCCCCAAGTTCTTAGGCGGCTCTGACACAGGAACTACAGATAGCTTGGAAAAACATATCTCAAGAAGAAGTATACCATCTTATTGCATCAATGCCCAGACGTGTTGGGGAGGGTGGATAGATAATCGCGAAAGATACACACATCACTTATAAATTTATTGAACAAAATTATAATTTTTTTTTATTTCAATGATTTACTCATCGCTTTACTAACTATGTTCAACTGAAAAAAATTAAAATTTCAACAGCCCTTTCTAGGTGTTTCAGTTTCTTTGTCGATTAGTATAGACAAGCTACCACCTATTCACGGTTTTCCCGTATCGGAAACCCGAAGGAAAGTGACGTGGGTCCCCCTACCTCTTCACCTCCTTCGACCTACCTTACCTTTACGGGCCTCGTCTTCAATAAATACTGCCAGTATGATTATACACCGAATTTAATTACGTACTGCCTGTCTCTCTCAATTTTACACAAAGACTTTCAATTTTGGTGATTGCTGGGCTGGAAGAAGTCCCCTACCAAAATTCTTCAGGTAATTTCTTGGGACGCCGAATAAATTTGTTTGATTAACAAGCTGGAGTGGGTCGGGGTGCGATCACAAAGGCAATTCCTCGTTTTGAATCAATGGAATTTATTCATGGATTTTCCAGAAAAAACATGGGCAACAGTTTGTCGTCGAAGAGATGACGGGGGGGTTATGAATATGGAAATTGGATTACTTGGCTCCATCTGAGATCTGCCGATGGAATTTTTTTCTGGAGAAAGGTCGTTTGGACACGTATCCATGCAAATTTTGATGAATCGATCGTTGGAATTATTCGAGTGGAGGCCAGAGGAGATATAAGGAGAGTTTTTCCACCCTTGTTTCATCATTGTGATGGAAATAAAGTTTCCTCTTAGAGAATCAATGCTACTTGTTTATTTACTACAGATCAACAGCAGAAATTTTCAGTGATTTTCAGAAAAACTTATCGACCCTCAGAAAATCATAGCGATTATCAAATTTGTGTTATTTTAGAGAAAAAAGCTGTTGAAATTACCGAACCAAGCTAGTAAATTCAATCGACCAGAATTAACGGCTGAGTGTAACGCACGAATTTGCATTTATTTAATTCGAACCTCGGAGCTAATCACTTCAACGTCGAAAGAACATTCAAGGTTGTAATATCAGATGGTCCATAGATAGCTATTTCACCCTATCGGGGCTCATCAGTATGGAAAATAGCTCTGCTTGAAATAGGCATCCTAGGATCCTTACTTCGTTCTGGCGCTCCTCTCTGAGTATAAGTAGAAAAAAAAAACGCTAGGGATCCTTAAGAACACATATTACCAATGCATGAAAGTTGAATCTGCGTAGTTGGACTACCGTCAGTTTGAATGATTGACGAAAAGACATCTTGTATTGCTACTTCGTTCAAGGTTCATGCATTGGAGGTAGGTATTCGTGATGATCCCCAGAAATAACTTTTTGTTTATATTCGGAAATGAACCCCGGATCGAAGTGAGGTTTCTAGAATTCCTCTTTCATTCAGAGCTACTCATCATACTGATAGCCCCAGTAGGGCGAAAAAGCTATCTATGGATGCTCTTATTCATTCATGGGCAACCTTTTTTAGTAAGGAGCCAATAGAAACATTTTTCGTGGACCATGGGCCAAAATGAAATTTCAAACAGTAATAAAATGCATTCAACAAAATTTAAATACACCTTACAATGGAAGTTATGAAAAAACTTAAACTGATATATTTCAACAAAAAAAACTTCATCACTCATCAGTCAGGAGTTCTTACGTTCTTGTCTGAAGTTCCACCACTATTCCAAACGCTAATTTTAAATTCACAGCTATTGCATCTATTTGTCTTGTGACTCTTCTTCTTTATATATTTACTGCAATCGTTTCCTTTCATCTGGATACATTGTTTCCGCGAGTTCCAACGAGCACTATTTCATAAATTCGCCTTGAGAAAATGACTTCGGTTTATGAACGTCAAATCGAAATGAAAATGTAGACGCATCGCATCCAGAAACTAAACATTAACAGGCAATATTGCCAAACTGAGAGAATTATCTGTAACAGACGGAATCCGTTGGTATCAGAAAAGGGGAACTGTAGACCAATTATCGGAATAAGGAATAAACATACGGCACACGGAAAAAAATCTATTCTCGAAACAAGTAACAAGATATTCTTGAAATGTTAAGGTTGATTCAAGTATATATGGAATCGGAACAAGTAAATTGAGAAATTTGGTATATTTGGAATGAGTAAATACTGTTTCAAATTCATATACTTCAAAGAAGAATATAATGCTTCATCCAAGTAAATAATATTCTATATATGAATAGATAATGTTATCAATTTAAGAATATTGCTACATTCCATTTAACTAAACGGTAATTACGGTTTGAAAATATCATCTACTCATTAAGAGAATACATGTATACTCATTCCATATAATATTTCGGAATAATTGATATTCTCAATATAATAATTTCGAAAAAAACGAATTCTCGGGTAGAGTAACTAGATAGTATTGGAATGTTAAATTTGATTCCAGCATATCTTGAATCCGAACGAGTTTAGTGAAAAAGTTGTTATATTTTGAATGACTAAAAGTAGTTTAGAACACTTCTTAATAGATGGGTACTATTGTACCCATCTATTAAGAAGTTTGTAGCATATTTGCTACATCCAAAAAATTATTCATTTAATATGAATGAAGGTGTGTATGTATTGAGGAGTGAGGAGTTTGTTTTACATATTCTGTCCAAACTAACGATAAATACTCTTCGGAAATCATCATATATAATAATAAGTGCCTTTATTAGTTGTACTGTAATATACAATACACTGAAATATGGAGGCGAAGTCTTGCTTCCGCTACTTTACTCAACCTCAAACAATGAATACAGTTAATTCTCAAAATGAAATTACATTACATACTCGTATATCTATTTATTAAAATTAAAGAAAAATATCTCCAAAATGCTCCTTGCCCCAGGAGGCTACTAGAGTAACCTTGTAAAAGCAGAACACGTATTTTGAAAAAACAAGTAAAAACTTTGTGCTTCTTGAGCATCTCCAACAGTAAAGATTTGATCGTTTGATCGTACGATTATTTTTTTTATGTGAAATGTTTTGTATCCAGTAATATCGATACATATGTTGAAAACAACTAAGATATAAATGATTATGTATTTCGCGAGCACTAACACCCTTTAAACCTTAAAAATAAATGATGGATGACAAACTTAAAAATGAGGAATGTAAACTTAAAAACTCAATGTTTTTTCTAAATTTTCAGACTTCACCTAAAAAGTAACATGCAAATATTTTTTTTTACTTTTTTTAGTGCATTCCGACTCAGTTGATAAAAGATGACCCGTGCACATCATCAGATATTTATTCTTCACCCAAACGATAACTTATATATCTTATATAACTTTTATATTCTGAAAATTTCAAGTGTTCTCTTATTTTCTTCCGAGACTCTCGTACACATTTCATTACTTTTAATCACGTATCAGAAAAAGTCGTTTTAGAGCATTATCAGCTCAAACTCAGGGTTTCATAAAAACTGATATGTATGTATTTTAAATCTTTTTTGTGAATATGTAGATTTATTTTTGAACTAACAAAATTTTTGTAATTTGAGAAAAATTGAAATCATCCAATTAATAGAAAACCAATCATAACCCAAAATGTATTTGCATTTCGCATATTCTTCATGTTAGGATACTGAAATGCGAACGCGAATTCATTCAAGTGATTAGACTTGGCCAATGAAATCCTTCCTATCCATCTGTAATGGTGTTTATCGTAATTCAAGTAAATGAATTGTTTCATCCTCTTAATTCAAGAATATAATTCAACAATATACTAGAAGGCGTTATTAGAATTGGCCAATGGAATCCTTCCTATCCACCTGTTAACAGTGTTTGTCGTAATAATCGTAATTCAAGTAAATAAATTCTTTCATCCACTAAATTCAAGAATATAATTCAACAATATACTAGACTGCGCCCTCTGTACAGTTTGCAACAGAAAATTCTACTTTCCAATCGGATCAATTTGAAGCGCGTCATGATTGTAATAAGTGCGCCGTGCTCCTATATCATAAAACGAGTAATTTTTGTGTTATGTTGTGACCTACAGCAAGAAATGGAAAATTTGGATGAGAGGTTTAGGATGTAGGATCACTATGTTTAGAAAATTTCAAGGTAAGCCCCTATAATGAAAATTATTTGATCAATTAAGAACTTAAACCTATTCCTGCTCTTGGTCTTTTCTACTATTATCAGTTTCACCTTCATAGTTAATTTTGTATCACTCTTCATTACAGCAGATATTTTTGAATAGTTATCTCTCACTCATGAAAATTTCCAATTTTTTCAGGAGAAAACACAGTACAACGATGACTTGAAGAATCTCATACCTTGAATGATTTCACAGAATAAGGACCACTTCATTCAGAAGAGTGGAGAAATATTATTAGGTGAGTTTTAATGATTTTGATTCCACATATTGGTATTCAACTAAGTAAATAATGTATGAGTTGAATATTGTACTCTTGCAAGAAATATCTGAACTTACTCATTGCAACTTTGGTGAAATTTATAAAATACCTACTTGTAGATAAAAGTAACTCAGCACTTGTTTTTTTATGTAAGCTGTACAAGATACGAGACTGTTGGATACTCCCAAGGGAACACTTTTAGTAACTCATATGACTATTAAATATTATATAATAATAATAATTTATTCACGAAATTATACATTCAAAAACAACAATTATAAAAAAGCAGGTTAATAATATGTACTATATATTATATGTATTATATTTATGACACTATTGGTATTCCTATTAATTTTTTTTTTATGTTAGTGACTTTTATTATAATGCAGCATGCCACACTCATTATTTTTCATACAAATTTTTTTTAAGATTTCATTACGCATTTATTTCTAAGGTAATAGTAATAATCCTCTGTAGTAAAAATTATTGTTCACTTATATTTCTGACGAATTTGATGTTAAAATGTTATACCTTTTTTACTATGGTTTTATATGTTATATTCCATTTTCTTGACAGTGCCTAATAAATTTATTTCCACTGCTTCCGTATTTTACTCTTATAGCCTTATTGAATATGTAAGGGGTTCTATACCTTGTGTTGGATATTTAATTTCAATCAGATATTACATTCTTCACTAGATGAGATAATAGCTTACCAGGAAAGTGAAATTTCATCATTCAGTAAGGTGTAAGTATATGTTCCGATGTATGTGTATGTTTTTTCATCCTCAATTCAACTGACTTTATTATTGATACATTTTTATTATGCATTCCTTATAAGGTACCTTCATCTTCTATCAGAAACTAAGGTATCTGATTAAATGGAAAATTCTTACTTTGATCTGATTCGAAATTATTTATTGCTCTATATTTTCTTCAGACTTACATGACTGGGTAAATCTTGAAAATCAAATGGTTATTGTTTTCTGATATTGATCAGAGATATTATTAATTTGCAATATATAACATGTCTGTTCTAATTCAGAATAAAAATTAGATAAGAACTCACATGAAATATATTGCAAATTTTTCAATATCACTAATCACTTCAGGAAAACAAGAATCAATTGAGGAAGATTGATCAATCATCGAACAAAATATACCCCATTGAATGATATAATCTCGAATAAGATCAAAGTAATAATTGCTCATTTAATCAGATACTTTAGTTTCTCATTAGAACGTATCCTGTAAGGAATGCTTAATAAACACCTTATCAATAACAAAGTCAGTTGAATTCCGAATGAGAATACATACCAACATAATTATCGAAGTATATACCTACACTAAAGGGAAGTAAATAATCGTTCTTCAGTCGAGAATATACAATGCTCACTTTAACATTTATCTTTTTATTCTTTCAAGTATATGATTGATTTTCATCAAATAAGTAATATATTTACCATTAATATAAACTATACTCTATCAGAATTTTTCGATGTATTCAGATCAAGTAGTTTGAAAATTTTGAACTGAGAAGACGATCTACTTGTTTAAAAACTAATTTAATCTTGGTTTTAGTAGAAATATTACTTTCATTCAAGTATAAGATTTATTTTCTTCAAATGAAAGTGCTGCTGAAATGAAGAAATCCGAAAACTTGTCTTGAACATATTTTATATTCGAACGAAATATTTTGATTACTCATTTTGATAAAAGAGATTTACTCAAAAGAAGTATTGAAATTTCCTTGAGTCAATAATAGTGATTTTATTAAATTGTAGTATATTATTCATTTAGTGGGAGTAAATGGTATATTTGAACTTTGAGAATAAGAAATCCTTGATTCAAGTATACCATATTCTTGCTTATATATGAGTATATCATTAACTTCAATCAAGTATTATATACTTAATTCAAGAATAGATTTTTTTGCGTGCACGAGTTTGCAACGCCGAAATATTGTTCGCGAGCATTAACAGATTCTACTTGGCTGCATAGGAAATGCGCGAAGGCATCCCTAGGTTTACTTTTCACTCTGAGTTTAATTTCCATCGCACTGCATAACCTCAACAATCAGCAACGCGAAGCACGCCAGTAGAAATGCTTGGCAGTTTCCGCTTAATCACAGGCGACTCGATTCTTCGGGAATTTAATTTCATAAAGAACCCATTTCAGGATTAGGTTCCTGCCTTTGTAGAGCAGTTAATTGCAATTTTGGGCGTAGTCTGCGTTGACGGATGCGAGTTTTGTAAAGAGAGCAGGCAAAACGAACGCTAGTTCGCGGTCTTTTATCATGTTGTTTTATGTTCGTTTGTTCGTCGAAATAGGGGTGATAGGGGTTGAAGAAGTGCCTAGGGGGGTAATTTATTCCACAGTTGTCCTTGCGAACTCGAAATGAAAGAGGATGATGAGCTTGCTGAGGGATACATTGTGTACATGTCTTTCAATAATAGAACTCAACATACTTCAAGATTTGTTTTTTTCATTAAAACTGAAAAAAATATCAAGGGTATGTAAAAGTGATCCATTGAGCTGCAATTAAAACACTAACTTCCTATGATCCACCCAGAGCTGATAGTATGGCAGTGCCGAAGAAAACTCAATGAAGTAGGCTAAAAAGAAGGTCTCTTGAGTCTGGAATTCTGTTCACTCAGGAATGAAAGGAAATAAAGAGGCTAACACACAAGACTGAAAGGGGGCACTAATGGACTTATTCATCAATTGCGATTGACTTCAGATTTTATCTTTAAAATCTGTAATTTTCCGATTGGTATTATTAAACACATTAATAAAAATAATACGACAAAAATATTAGGTAAGGTTATTTTGTACGTATTCTGAAGAATTTCATACAAAAAAAGCTGAAAACTACCGACCCACTTGGATGCACCAGGTGCTATGTATAGTTTATATACAGTGTGTTTGGTCATGACTTAGCGATAATTTAAGGGCATCAAATATACCTAATTTTATCGACAAAAAAAATACCCATATTGGGGAGTTTATCCCCTCAGTTTTGGAGAGGCTCCCTTTTCAAATTTCCTTTTTTATTTAGTTGACCCTTTCTAATAATATCGATATCTTTGGACATAAGGGTCCTGCAGATGTGAAAAAATGTTTTTTGGAAGATGATACTACCGTATTCAATTAAAATGAAACAATATAAATACATATAACAAAAAAATGTTATAAAAAAATTCTTCAAAAAAATTTTATTAAAAAATGTACTGATTTTCTCAGTGAATTCGCAATAGTATAAGAACTAGCACATTGAAGTATAATTTTCTCTCAATGAGCTAACACGCAAGGATATTAGCTACAAAAAGGTACCAACATAATTCCTGTAAGTCATATAAATATTTAGAAAGTAATTACTGTTCGAAAATGACCCTTATGAAAATTGATAGAATAAAAAAACCCCAGTACTGTACTTTCGATAATTTTTAATGATCAAACAAACAAATCAATCCTAAAAATTGCTCAAAATGGCCGCCTCTGCTCTATAGACAGGCAGTGGCCTTCATGACGACCTGCCTTGTGTCTTTTGCTCGCGTAGTGATCATGTTCGAGCAGCCATAACTCTCAAATTCTGTAACCTACAGAAATGATGTTAGTGTTGTTTCGTAGCTAATATCCTTGCGTGTTAAATCATTGAAAAAAATATATACCTCAATATGCTAGTTCTGGTACTATTGTGGATTTACCAAGTAAATCAGTACATATTTTTACTAAAACTTTTTTAAAGAATATTTTTATGACGTTTTCAAGTTGAATGTTTTTATATTGTTATACTTCAATGAAAGGTGGTAGTAGCGTCTTTCAAAAAACATTTTTTCACATCTGTAGGACCTTTATGTCCAAAGAAGTCGATTTTGTTTGGAAGAGTCAACCAAAATGAAAAAGTAAATTTCAAATAGCGGCTATTTGAAATTTCCAAACAATATCAAATTCTGTAAAAAAGTTTTAGTCAAAATATGTGCTGATTTTCCTGGCAAATCTACAATAGTACCAGAACTAAGGGGGTAAACTTCCAAACTTGGGTGTTTTTGTCGATAATATTAGGTATAGTTGATGCCCTTAAATTATCGCTAAGTCATGACCAAACACACTGTATATATCATATGATTGGTGGTATATAAATAATACCAAGTGGGATGGAAGGTTTCTGCCAATTGAAGAATTGATGAAAATTAAAATCGTTTCTGAGCCGGTGTTTAACCATATAAAACAGAGTTTTTCAGATTAACCACTGTCAATGGTGTTAGAGTTAACACCATTCGGTGAAAAATAGTTGAAATACTTTAAGGTGTACAAATTTACAACGTCAAATTTTTTACTCTGTAAGTCGTAATGAAAGAGTGTGATTTGCTTGCTTTGGAATACATGTTGGAGAATGTCCTTCATTATTGAAAATGGAACGTTATATGTTCAAAGCATTGTTCGTTAGGAATCTGGAAAGAAACTATCGAGGGTGTTATAAAGTAACTCAGTCTGATAGTCAAGCTGCTATCAAAGCAAAAAACTGAATGAAGTAGGCTTACAAGATGGTTTCTTAAGAAAGGGTTTCTCTGTTCTTTCAGAAAATCAAAAGATATAAATAAGCTGAACACTGTCCATAAAAGGAGAATTAACAGTACTTACAGGCCCAGAACAATTTTGTGGTACAGGCAAAACAACCTATAACCTATAAGAAAGAGTTTTTGTAGAGGAAAGAACTGAAAGAGAAGCACTTTGGAAAAATCGTACGGAAAGGGACCATTCTAAGTTTCTTCGGAACCGTAAAACTAAGAAGTATTTGGTTTTCTGTAAAAATAAATTACTCATCCACACGAACGTTCTAGCTAGGCATTGTCTAGCATATGATGAGAATTTGCTCAACAGAAGCTGATCAGTGTAGATTCTGTGGGAAAGAGAAAGAAACTACCGTTCCCCACAGAGTTTTCATAATGGAAAATGCAATTTTTAAACCTGCGTGTTTTTAGATGTCAAAAGCTATCCCACAACCCAACAATCCTAAATTATCATTTTTCCCACCAGTAAACGTTTCAAAACAAAATTAAGCCAAACTTGCCACCCCTGGGACCAAGCTAGCCCTCATTTCCAGAATAATTACGCCAAAAAGTTGGCGTCATCCTGATGAATTATCCCGAAACCTGCAACTTTTTCGGGACGTCGGGCGTCCGTACGAGAAACATAAACGAAACACAAAAGGGAAAATGGAGTCAGACCTAACGCCGAAGCGCAGTTTGTTTAAGGAGCACTTAATCTCTTATGACAACTTGGCCCATTTAATCAGCTTCAGGAGAAATATTTCTGCGATGAGGACGACCTGCAGGATAAATAGCGAAAATTTCGTTCCGGGAGTCGGGCGAGATCCTCACGCCCGTAATTCGTGCTTGATAAGCAGCCGGAGCCACGGGGTATCTTTTGAACGGTAAGTCTTAATGTTTGGTTGAATTATGACGGTTCGGTTGATGAAAGAACAAATGTTGGTTTTAGACGAACGTGACGGCGAAATTAGCTGACGGTTTTACAGGAATGTTTTTTATTCATGTTTGGGGGCGGGCGGTAAATGGCCCGCTTTGGGCGCCGGAATATTTCATGGGGATGTTCTGAACTCAGAAAAAGAAGTAAACCTAGAGATAAGTTCACGCATTTATGGATGCGGCCAAGAAGAATCTGTTTATGAAAGCGATCAACATTCCGCGTTGCGAACTTCTGCCGTATTGGGATAAATAGACTCCCCTACTTCGATGCTAACGGTTAGAGTCAGAGTCAGACAATTATGTCAGTTTGGCAACATCGTCTGTTAAAGTTTAGTTACTCGATGCGTAGTATTTGCATGTTCATTTCGGTTTGACGTCCAAAAACTGAATTATTTTACTGATTTAGTGGCAGTGTATTGTTGCTTGTGGGTATTTCCGTAATGATAGCAATGGAAATATCACGAAAATGTTAAATAATGCTCAAGAATTGTAGAAATGAATATCTAAACTATTGTTCAGTTTACTTCAGTGCAGTAGAGAAATGCTTTCCATCTCAGTGTCTCACTTTAGAACTTGATTGATTACAATACAGTACTAATTATTTCAGCGTAAGGGCATATCTATATTAAGTGATTCAGATTCTGAATGTTCTATTCTTCACTTTGAAAATAGCAGTAGTATATTTAGGGGAGACTCACGTTGAACGCCATTGTATCTCTAGGAGGTATTCTATCAACCTTAGGTGGCACAAATTTAGTAATTAAAATACTTATGTTCACGCAGCGTGTCATTGTTTTACTTAAAGGTATGTATGTTATGAATTTTGAGCCAATTGTTGTATTGACTATGTTGATTGTGGAACTAACTAATGGAGAATGCAAGGTCTGTAAACCCTCTGGCTTCCGAACAGGATGAGCTAGATGGTTCAGATTTTCGAGGGTGTATTCCTCCGAAACATCGAAGTAAATAACGTCGAATAGTGTAACGATGGCTTCAAAACCATGATAGTTGCCGACGCTAGAGTACACGGGCCAAAAACCAAGTGTATAATATCGTTAGGATCCTATTCGACTGCCTGCATGGACTGAAACCTGGAAAGAAATTATCAGGGGTGTGACATAGTGATCCATTCTGATAGTCAAGCTGCCATAGAAGCACAAAACTGCTATGTCATCGGCTTAAGCTAATATGGAAGTGCCGACGAAAATGACAAGAACAATAGGATCTTTTAGTCTGCGTTCCTGGACACTCAGAAATTACAGAGGGCTAACACACTAGCCAGAAAAAGGGCATTAACCCCACTTATTAGTCCAGAACCCTTTTATGTTAGGTATAGGTTGGAGCACCTATAAGAAAATGTTTTTGAAGAAAGAAGCTGACAGAGAAACACTGTGATGGGTAAATATCTTTTCATGGAAATATGAAGTTTTTTTTCACAATATTTCAATTGAATTTTCAATGGTTCTATTCACACTATGGCCACAAAATTTTGCATGGTGTTTTTGTCAGCACATTGCATTTGGCCGTAACATTTTATTCCGATTGGTTTCCTATTTTCTGAGATTTTGAGGAACAAATCTTTTGAATGACCATATTTTATGGAACACCTCGTACGATTTGGCTAGTTAACGAACTTAACCGAACTATTTGGGACCGAAACTCATCCTGAAAGTCTTTTGGACAACCCCTCCGAAAGTTATTTTGCTAACGGCCGGACCCACCGACAGAATTGAATTTGACCACGAATTCGTCATCAGGAAGTCTAACCCTATCGTTTGAGACCATTTTTGGCTCAAATTGGAAAATAACAGACATTTGGGCAAAACGATATAGTACTCGGTTAAGTAGAACGAGAGCTCAAAAACGCCGATTTAACATCCTTGAAGCCATTCCAGATACTGAATAAGGTCGCAGTAAAATATAACCCCCTTCATAAACTACGAACTCAGAAAATATCGTTAATGGAGGATCAGAAATATCTCCTAAGGTCTGCGATATACAGATTTCAATACTTTTATATTGGCTTTTCACCGATTCTCAAACCCGTCAAACCAGAAACAATACCCAAAGACATCTGTCGTAATTACAGATCCCGCCTTCGGAAAATTCGATTCGTCATCACGAAGTTAAACAGACTTTTCCATCTTGACGCGATCGAATATAACTTTGACACAAGCCGACAAAGAAACGGAAAACATCAATTTCTCCATCGAAATTAAACATTCAGTAACCGGAAACAACGCTAATAACTCTGTCACTTTTTCAATTTCCCCCCTTGACTCGAAATACGTGAATTTCCAAGTCAAGATTTTCCATTCATCACAGACAGCCGAATCTTTAATGAACGATCGGAGAAGAAGAAAACAAGGTGAATACTGAATAATATTGAAAATGAAAACAAGCCCTCTTGGCTGAAGGGCTATATTTCATCGGGAAAAAGGGTGAGAGATTTTCCACGCTAATAAGAAAAACGTCGGGGGTTGTCGGACGAAGAATTTGTTATCGGAAAGAAATTAATAAAGGATTTTTTCTGCATTCTGGGGGAGGAAAAATTCTCATTCATCATGATATCTGGATGGATTTCGCATAAGAGGATATTTGAATATATGTAGATAGTCGTTTCTTTTCGTAGGTTCAGATTCAGGACAGTTGGCTGGATTACTAGGGATTTATCAGAATTTTGAGTGAATTATATATAAAAAAATATTTTCAGGAATAAAAAACTACATTGTTCCCCACAGGAATATTTTTGGAATATTTTCGAAACCCAAAAAGAAATTGCATCAAAATTACTTCAGAATTAGTGTCGAAAATTGATTTTTACTTGATAGTTCCTGAAATCATCAATAAAACGAAATTTTGTGTACATCAATCCGCGTCTTCAAATAAACGAAATACGCAACTTTCACAAAAATCGACGAAAAACATTTTTTTTTCATTTTTCATTGAATAAGTAATATTTTTTTAATTATTCAATATTCCGAATTTTTGTGGACATATTCTCAATATACGCCCTGGAATCAACTTAAAATGTTACTTTCACGAAAATGGAAAAAAAAATTTTTTTTCTAGATTTTTATTTCAAAACTTTCCTTAAAATGTTGGATCCCTGAGATGGATGAAAATATGGTTTGGGAGGTACACGAATCGAAAATTCTGGAAAAATTTTTATACTCGCGAAAAAACCCCAGCAAATCGAAGTTAATTGACAAATCTCCTTGAAATCCACAATTTATGGAAAAAAGTCCAATATATGAAATAAATAGATAGAATCTAAAAATCGAAATATGTTGATTTTCAAGTCAAGATTTTCCATTCATCACAGACAGCCGTCCCTTTAATGAACGATCGGAGAAGAAATAAACAAGGTGAATACTGAATAATATTGAAAATGAAAACAAGTCCTTTTGGCTGAAGAGCGGCAATATTTCATCGGGAAAAAGGGTGAGAGATTTTCCACGAAAAACGTCAGGGGTTGTCGGTCGAAGAATTTGTAATAGGAAAAAAATTAATAAAGGGTCTTTTCTGCATTCTGGGGGAGGAAAATGTCTCATTCATCATGATATCTGGATTGATTTCGCATAAGAATATCTTCAAATATAATCGTTTTTCTCGTAGGTTCAGACGCAGGAGAGTTGATTGGATTACTAGGGAATTTTGAGTGAGTTATATATGAAAAATTGATTTTTGAAATGCAGGACTACAATATTTTTCATAACAATGTTTTTGGAATAACACTTGAATGAAAGTATGGCTTGAGAATAAAAAATTTCGGAGAAATTTTCATAGTTGCGAAAAATTCCAGCGAATCAAAGATGATTGTCAAATATTCTTTAAATTCGCAATATACGATAAGGATAGAAACTAGAAATCGAAATAGGTAATTTTTCAAGCCAATATTTTTCATTTATCACAGACGGCCGTACCCTTGATAAACGATCGGAGAAAAAAAAGAAAACAAGGTGAATACAGAGTAATATTGAAAATGAAAACAAGCTCTTTTGGCTGAAGGCGATATTTCATCGAAAAAAAGGGTAAGAGATTTTCCACGCTAATAAGAAAAACGCAAGGGGTGCTCGGACGAAGACTTCGTTGGCGGAAAAAAATTAATAAAGGATCTAAATAATATTATAATCGTTTTTCCTCCTTTGTTCAGATGCAGGACAGTGACTGAATTACTAGGAATTTATCAGAATTTTGTGTGAATTATATATGAGAAGATTAATTCAGAAATTAAATGCTACATTGAACTCCGCCTGTGGTGGCGACGGGTGGATTGAGAAGCTCGTTGTCACTATTGCCGGTCCCAAGCCCGGATAAAGGAGGAGGGTTGTAGCGGTAGGCCAGCTCCCTGCCCTGCGTAAAAAAGTCAACTTGCTAAAAAGCCCAGTAAACAGCCTCGGAACCAGGATGGATTTAACGGAAAACGACCACAGCGAGGAAATAGGACATTGAATTTTGCAACATGGAATATACAAGGATTGAGAGGAAAAACAGAGGATATACTGAGAGGACTAGAACAACAAAAAATCTCAATTGCAGTCCTAACAAAAACAAAAAAGAAAGGATCGGGAATAGAAGACTTAGGAAATTACGTACACATATTCAGCGGAGTATCTAAATCAGTCAGAGCGGCCAAGGGAGTGTCAATTATGATAAATAAAAGGTATAAAAATCGTATAACAGATTGGGAAGCTATTAATGAGAGAATATTAACAACAAACCTGACAATTTATGGACACAGAACTACCATAGTAGGTGTATACGCCCCAAATGATGATGCTTCCCTAGACGAAAAGGACAGATGTTTTAGCTGGAATAGGAAACCAAAGAGAGATCATTATGATGGGGGATATGAATGCCAGAACCGGAAAGAAATTACATGATCAAATAGTGGGAAGTCACGGTGAGAGTATATGCAATGATAATGGACTGAGAACCATAAGTTTTTGCAGACAATATGAATTGAGGATACTGAATGGATTCTTCGCCCACAAGGATATCCACAAGTTTACATGGCATCAAGATACGAGACAGCTAAGATCAATCATAGATTATATCATTCTTAAAATCGATACAACCTGGATAATAAAAGATGTAAGAGTGTACAGAGGTGTAGAGTGTGGATCGGACCATTATTTACTGGTTGGTCATGTGGAAGTACCATTTAAACAACAACAATCGAAAACTACAAACGAACAAGCAGGACAGAAGATAGACACAGTGAAATATAAACTGCAGGGATTCTACGATGAAAGTATAAAAACTCTTTTCAAGTCAAGGCTAGACCAGAAATTAGATCCACGATTCTCAGAACAAGGAGCAGACATCTTATACCAACATATCACTCAATCACTAAAGACGCTGCATTAGGCGAGGAAAAATCATTACATCATGAAAGAAACAAAGTTTAACCTGGAATAGCAATCTGGAAAACCAGAAACAAATAAAACAGAGAGCTTACCACATTTGGATGAATAAGACAGGATACCGAAACAAATTATGAACTGGAGTCCATTGGAGCGACGAAAACGGGGAAGACCAAAGATAACTTGGATGCAGGGAGTGAGCAAAGCAATGTCCGAAAGAGATCTTAGACCAGGAGATTGGGAGAATAGACAGAGATGGAGACTGGGCACCGCAAGGCGTAGAACGCTGTTGAGCGGATATATATATATACAGGGTGTCCGGTTAACCTTGTACAATATTGGAACTGGTGATAGACCAAGTCATGACTGTTCAGAATATCAGAATTTCACGTCAGTAAAAATATCACCATTTTCGAGATAATGGGCATTTTCTAAATATCTAGAATATCATTTATAATCGAAATACCACTCCTTCCAAAAATAATTATACCAACTTTCATACCATTTTAGAGTCTGGATAAAATGGGCATTCTTTTGTTGTGAATGCCCATCTTCACGTGGTTATGTTTTTTTCAGACAATAATGTCAAATTTTTGTTAATAAAAATTGATGAGATTCAAATCTGGCATTTTACCTCTATTTCTTGAAAAATGTATCAATTTCTGAAAAATGGTTTTGTACGTCTGGTAATATCATTCATCATTAATATTCAGCAACAACGATATTTGAATTACTTTGAAGACAGCACTCAAAAACGAAGGTGGGGTTGCGATTTTCTAGATATTTAGAAAATGCCCATTATCTCGAAAATGGTGATATTTTTACTGAGGTGAAATAATGATATTCTGAACAGTCATGACCTGGTCTATCACCAGTTTCAATATTGTACAAGGTTTACCGGACACCCTGTATATATATATATATAAATGCTACATTGTTTTTCAGATTAAAAATTCAAGAATAATATCTCCGTCTCGAAAAAAAATGTTGAAGTTTATTTCGAGACGGTTTTGGTCCTGTTACGATGAATATCAACGCAAACCAAAAAAAATTGCATTACATTTTTTTCAGAATTAGTGTCGAAAATTTATTCATTTTTTATAGGTACCTCAGTATTCGATAAAATGGAATTTCGTGTATAATCGTCATCTTCAACTGAACGAAATACGGAACTTTCACAAAAATGGAAGAAAAATTTTTTTTTCGATTTTGATTTCAGGTATAAGCAAAATTTTTCAAAATATTCAATGAAGTGAATGTTTCCAACCTTACCCATCTCAATCTACGCCTACAAGTTAACTCAAAATGTTACTTTCACGAAAATCTGAAAAAACAAGTTTTAATCGAAATTTTAATTTCAAAATATTGATACCTCGTTCGGATGAAAGTTTTATTTTTGGGTAAGCCGAGTGCGTAGATTAGGAATATGTTGACGAAATTTCAGATTTCAAATGAATAAAAACTTGAAATCGAAATACGTTAATTTTTAAGTCAAGATTTTCCATTCATCTCAGACAGCCGTTCCTTTAATGAACGATAGGAAGAAAAAGGAGAAGAAAACAAGGTGAATATTGAATAATATTGAAAGGGTAAGAGATTTTCCACGTTAATAAGAAAAACGTTAGGGGTTGTTGGACGAAGAATTCGTTGTCGGAAAAAAATTAATAAAGGATCGGAAAAATTCGCATTCATCATGATATCTGAATGGAATTCTTCATGAGGGATTCCTCAGGTGTTATCGCATTTTCTCGCAGGCTCTGATGCAGAAAAGATATCTGGATTACTGGGCTTTTATGATAATTTTGAGTGAATCATAAATGGAAAATTCATTTTTGAAATAAATGACTACATTATTTTTCACAAAAATATTTTTCCGTCTAAAAAAATATTGTTATAGTCTCTTTGAGCCAATTGTGTTTCTGTTTCGATAAATATTTCCGCAAATTGAAAGGAAATTGCATCAAAATCACTTCAGAGATATTATTGTCTAAAATTGATTATTTCTTGATAGTTTCGAAATGATCAATAAAATGAGATTTCGTGTATATTTTTTTTTGAACTACTCGTATGTCTTTAAAATCACGAAATAAGCAATTTTCACGAAAATGAGGAAAACAACTTTTTTCGATTTTTCATTCCTTTTTTTTGTGCCATATCTTTCAAAATATTCAATATAGCGAGTTTTTGTTGACATTTTTTAATATCCGCCCACGATTGCACTCCAAATGCTTTTTTTACGAAAATCGAAATGAAATTATTTTTTCCAAACATTCGATTTCGAAATTTTGCAATTTTTTTTCATTTGTCATTTGAATGAAAATTAAATTTTTGGATGAATTTTTTGTTCTGTATGGTTTCGGATTTACAGGCTTCGAAGTTCTGGAAAAACCCAGTAATTCAAAGTTGTTTGTAAGCATACACTTGAAATCGACATACAATAATTTCCATGTCAAGACTTTCCAGTCATCACAGACAGCCGTATCTTTAATGAACGATCGGAGAAGAAGAAAACAAGGTGAATACTGAATAATATTGAAAATGAAAACAAGCCCTCTTGGCTGAAGGGCGATATTTCATCGGGAAAAAGGGCGAGAGATTTTCCACGTTAATAAGAAAAGCGTCAGGGGCTGTCGGACTAGGAATTCGTTGTCGGAAAGAAATTAATAAAGGATCTTTTCTGCATTCTGGGGGACGAAAAATTCGCATTCATCATGATATCTGGATGGGATTTTGCATGAGGGGTTCTTTAGATGTTATCGTATTTTCTCGCAGGTTCAGAGGGAGAACAGATAATTGGATTACTAGGGATTTACGAGACTTTTGAGTGAACTGTATACGAAATTTTCCTTAATGTAGATGACTACATCATTGTTTATAGGCATTTTTTGAAATAACTTTTCCGTATGAATATTAATTAATTGTTATAGTTTCGTTGATCTATTGTTGGCCATATTTTGGCGAAAAATCTCCAAAATAAAAAAATTTGTGCCGAAAATTATCGAGCGCTCGTTCTACTTAAAATATTACTATATCGTTTTGCCCAAAAATCTGTAATTTTCGAATTTTGAGTCGAAAATGATAGGGTTAGACTCCCTGATGACGAATTAGTGGTCAAATTCAACTCTGTCCGTGGCCGACCGTTAACACAAATACTTTCGAAGTGATTGTCCTAGAGACTTGAAATTTTCAGGATAAGTTCGAGTCGCAAATTCGTCCCAAGTTCGTTAACCAGCCAAATCGTACATGGGTTTTTCATAAGATATGGCCATTCAAAATTTTTGTTCCTCAATATCTCAGACAAAACGAAACCAATCGAAATGAAATGTTACGGCCAAATTCAAGATGCTCATAACAAGCCTCATGCAAAATTTTGTGGTCATAGCGTGAGCAGAATTATTGAAAATTCAATTCGAATATCGGAAAAAAAGACATTCGAATTTATATAAAATCATGTAGTAGAAGTGGTTGACGACTGAGAATTTTAAATTTAAGGACATACAGAGAAACACAGAAAGTACGATTGCTCTTCCATCTTACAATTCTCTACTAAATTGGTTAAGTCTTATTAAGAGGTGGTTTTGGGATTTGGAGTATGAGAATAAGAAACATATTATGTCAAATCTGAATACCACCACTTAACTAGATAAACCAATTTGGTACAGAACTATAAGATGGAAGAGCAATCATACTTTCTGTGTTTCTCTGTATGTCATTAATTATTAATTGTCAAACAAGATGGTTTCTGCTCTTCCGACGATCAAAGCAAAATAGTCCTTTTTGCTTTTTCAACGTTAACTCAAATTTTCAACGATCGCATTTACGTGAGTTGTATACTGTATTAATACTAATTGCTTTATTACTTACATTTATACATCTGATTTATAAATATTGTAGTGTTTTGTGATGAAGGTTAAAATAAAGCTGAAAGCTCGAGTAAAAAGAAAAAAAGAGATCACTTAATAAATTGACCTTGACTGCAAACCCAAATAAAGTTCTTTTATTTTAAAATCAGGTAGTATAGTTAAAAATCATTTCAGTGGTTCTATTTCTACACATTTTTCTTTTATTTTACTTTCGAGTATATTTGGCAGTTCATACAGGATATTCACGAAGTTTTACACAATCATTCGCATCACTTCCGATCTGTATTCATCAAATGTAACCGGAAACTTAAAGTATATTATGCAACGAGCATATAATAAAAATTCACGCAGTGAATCTCGGCAATTATACGCAAGTAGCATTCTATATTTTATCCACGACTACTGAATATTTTCCCTGAATTTTTTAACATTTTGCGGCCTTAATATGCTCCTTCAAAAAAGTCAAGATATACAAGACATATGGGTATTTGTTTCATGAATTCGTCATTGTACATTTTGCGATGAAAGTTGTTTATGAATATTTTTTCCATTGAAAAGGTAATTCCACCCGTATTTATCAGTAAGGGAACTCTAGAATACTGAAAAAATACGTTCTAACAATATAATAATATATTCATTGAGCGTCTGACAAAAGTGAAAATTGTCTCATTATTCATTAGTAATCAATGGATCGTAATATGGCAAGAGGAAACATACGTATAATGGGTAGATTTTAAAATAATCCTAGATTCAGATAACTCTAATCTTTCTACGTTACGTCAGACAAAAAATCCAAGACATATAGATCTAGCTAGACTTAATCGCAAAACTAATACGAGCTCCCCAGCTCGGGTAATATCTATGAAAACTCAATACGGCTTTTATCCAGGCAATCCTATTTGTCTAGTTCGCATATACTGCCGACAAGCCATTAAGTAAAGTGCAAACTATCGGCATTCATCATCCTAACAACGGCGTCTCCTTAATTCGCTAAAACACGACTTAGGAGGCTTAGGAATGGAGCGCGAGCGCGTTGGGTAAACATAGCAAATAATCCGGAAAGTCGGCAAGTAATAACTGGGCAAACATTAGGAAAGGGTCAGGTCAAACAGACGGAATTGAGACAAACGATGCCCAACGAACGACTTCGTGGGTCCGTCTGTTTGCACAGGGTTGGGTCAGGTCCTTTGTCTCCAGGAACTTGTGGTAGTTTCGAAGATGGTGTTGTGGTTTCCGAATGTTTAGGAGTAGGACAGTGTGCTGTGGATGTATAGTAAGACATAAAGAGAAGGAAGAATCTACAGCATGTCGAAAAGAAACGTAACTTGTCGATAATTCTTATACGAATAATTGTTTAGGAAAATCGTCGCATACGTTTATTTTTAATTTCAAATGCTATTTATCTTATGCTTCTTTGAATTTGATATTTTTCTCCCTAACGCCATGCACCCCTACAATTCATTTTTTTTTTGAAAGGTAAATGAAAATTCATGGGTTGTGATATATCGAATTAATTTCTTCGAATAGTAAATGGTAATTTATGGGTTGTGATACATCAAATTCAAGGTAATTTGATTACCTATTAAGCGATGTGACCATAATTGTGTTGTGTCGTTTTCTCAGTATAAAATTAAGAAATAATTTACAGCTTGTTATTGGAGAGTACTGCAAATGGACAATAATTTTTTAAATAATTTTCACTGAGGGAAGTTCACGAATCCATTGTTTTGTAATCTCAAAAACAAAAAACAAAATTCCCTATGCTTATTTGAATTCAAGGTCCTTTACACTCCCTACATCTCATAACTTTTTTGGGCGGTCGTTCTACTTAAACGAGTGCTATATCGTTTTATTAAAATGTCTATAATTTTTTAATTTTGATGACGAATTCATGGTCAAATTCAATTCCGTGGGGCCGTCCGGCCGTCCGTTAGCACAATAACTTTCGAAGGGATTCTCCTAGAGACTTGAAATTTTCAGGATCAGTTCGGGTCCCAAATGGCTCGGTTAAGTTCGTTAACCAGCCAAATCAAACAGGGTGTTTCATAAAATATGTTCATTCAAAATACGAAATCACTCTGAATGAGATGTTACGGCCAAATGCAAGATGCTGATTACAACCCTCATGCAGAATTTTGAAGAAACAGTGTGAACAGAATCATAGAAAATTCAATTGGAATATTGAAAAAAAAAACGTGGGTCGTAAGTAAGGGGTCAGAGATTTCAAATTCAAAAAAGCGTAAGGAGACCAGGTTTCGAAAATTTCGATCCATGGATTCGTTGATTTCTCTTAATGAAAATAATGGTGTGATTGCCGTATCCCCAATCACAAATTGTGAATTATTTCCTAACTTTTCAGGAGAAAACATTTAAAAAAAGTTATGAGCCGGTGTTTTTGAGCGCTTTTCGAAATATCAGATCAAATAGGCGTGTTACGAAAATGACTCTAGTTCAGTCAATATTCGCGATTTGAGTCAGAAATATTGCAAGTCATTAGATATTGATCTGATATATATATATATATCACTGCTTTTGAATTATAGCTGTCAGTTATACAGGATAGACCAAAAAAATCATCATTTGGCAAGTTACAAAATCGTAAAAAAGTCCGTTTCTTCAAATTAGACACAGAATATTCGTCAATTTTTGTAATCAGTACAACACACTCTACAATTATTTCATTCATCCTGTATAACTGACAAACGACAACAGTGACATATATCAGTTTCATTTCTAATTACTGAATTTCTGACTTAAAACTCAAATATTGAGCGAACTAGAGTCATTTTCGTGACACGCCAATTGAACCTAAAATTTCGAAAAATAATTTACTCAAAAACCGTCAAAGATAGGTACGAACCAATAAGAGTGAATAACTTTTATATTTAATGGGTTATCATGAAAAAAAGAAATACTGGACGACCCATTTAAAATAACAACGTTGTTGCCAAATTGTCATACATCCAGCAACACTGGAAAAGTGAAATTATTTCAAAAATGTACTTTACATGGCCATATATCGATTTACATATTTTGAAATCTTTACCATCAATAGTTTCCATAACAATCTAATAAGCCACTTTTCTGGGACACACGATATATGGCTCCGAAGCATAATTAATGCCATTGTTGTATTCAAAATTTCTGGGGAATGCATCAATTATTCACTTACCTGGTTAAAGAAATCTCTCAACTGATAAGTTGATGTGAAAGGAAGAAAAACCATTTTTGAGTGATACTCACCTGCAAAGAGAAAAGGGAATATTAAAAATGATAATTATCTTGCCTGAGATCCATAGTTTCATTTTAATTCAACCACGTATTCGTAATCATATCATTTATATCATTTGAGACCATTTTCGGCTCAAAATTAGAATATTACAGAAATTTGGGCCAAACAATACTGCACTCGTAAGAAGAAGGAGCGCTCAAAAAGCATAAGGATAAATAGCTCTTGGAATGAAAAATCTACGGGTTTGAGTATTCTTCAATTCTTCGTACAAGAATTATTGGCGAGTTACGTAACTTTTTTGGCAGGCTGTACATTGTGATTCACTTATCTTGGTAACCTAATTTTACTCTAGAAGGGATGGAAATTTTGTCATTCTGTTGACGGTATTTGGTACAAGTCAATGTTGACTAAAGAAGTGCGTAAAAGTCAGACGAAAGAATTAAGACGCCAGGCGTCACGATGCTATCGAATTTTTTTTTCCAAGGAACATAACTCTTTTATTACGTCATCCGAAAGGTAATTCAATTCTGAATGTTTTTTCTGATTACCATTTTTTCTCTATTTCCTACTGTCAGCGACCTGCAGCGTCTTTTATGTTAATTCTATTTCATTTATTTTTTTTTCTGTATTGTGACTTTATGATTTAAGAGACATAGATATGATTGTGTTTCTTAAAATAGGAGAGACTTTGTACCAAACTATTTCTCAATCAATAGATTAATTAAATATTATATTTTATAACAATGAATATTTTTTAATACTAAATGTAACATGTCAAATCATGTGTTCAATACAGGCTGGCCGGACGATTGACGCCCAAAAAAAAGACAGGTCCCTCGTCTCATGGGGTATTCGAATAACCCCCATATATTTTATGCGATTTTTCACGGTTTCCGAGTTATGAATTTTTTTATGAACTTTTGAGAATTTTCAACTTGACCATATTAAAAATGATAGTAAAAAAAAAAGTACAAGAGTTTTCTGATATATTTTTTTGTGAATAAATCGCCATGAAATGTACTTTTATACATAAAATAACCAGCATCGTCAATTTGATAAAAATTATAGAAATGTTGGTCTCAAGTGAAAAAGTTACGTCTTTTGGATCATAATCTAAATTTTCAATTTTAAATTAAAAATGTAAATAGGCTACTTCATGGTTTCTCAGAAGGCTTAAAACTTCGCTCAACACTCAGCTTTCAGAATCATCAATAAAAAATGGTACTCAACAGTCTACTTCTGCTAGAATTAGCCTTCAAAGTCAGCGAGGTGGAAAAAATCAAAGAACTAGACATTTACTCAAGAGTTATTTTTGCCATTTTAAGATTTTCCTGATAAAGTTATGATATAAAATGCTGAAAATTAATGAAAATTAGCATTAGAAGAAACGTTTTAGATAAGAAAAAGAAAAAGGTATGGCAATAAATCACACATCATGCAGATAAAAAGAAATTTATTTATAAAATTTACAATAGGTTTTCAAAAAGGCCACCTCCAGCCTCAATACACATTCTACACCTTCGCATAATTTATTTGTTCATTTATTTTTTTTATTGTAATTTTTATAAATAAATTTTTTTTATCTACATGATGTGTGATTTATTGCTATACCTACCTTTTTCTTTTTCTTATCCAAAACTTTTCTCCTAAAGCAAATTTTCAGCATTTTTTATCATAACTTGATCAGAAAAATCTTAAAATGGCAAAAAATAATTTTTGAGGAAAAGTCTAGTTCTTTGATTTTTTCCACCTCGCTGACTTTGAAGGCTAATTCTAGCGAAAGTAGACTGTTGAGTACCATTTTTTATTAATGATTCTGAAAGCTGAGTGTTGAGCGCAGTTTTTAAGCCTACTGAGGAACCATGAACTAGCCTGTTCACATTTTTAATTTAAATTTGAAAATTTAGATCATGATCCAAAATACGTAACTTTTTCACTTGTGACCAACATTTCTATAATTTTTATCAAATTTACGATGCTGGTTATTTTATGTACAAAAGTATATTTCATGGCGATTTATTCACACAAAAAATATATCAGAAAATTCTTGTACTTTTTTTTAATATCTTTTTTAATATGGTCAAGTTGAAAATTCTCAAAAGTTCATAAAAAAATTCATAACTCGGAAACCGTGAAAAATCGCATAAAATACATGGGGGTGATTCGAATACCCCATGAGACGAGGGACGGGTTTTTATCTTTTGGACGTCAATCGTCCGGCCACCCTGTATACCAGCCATTATGATCCATACATAATTATATCATTTTACCTTACTTACTTTGGGCAAAATATTAGGGTCCACTTGGACAAAGTACATTATAATGAACTAAAAAAATATAATTTATGTATGGTTCCTAATGGCCCGTGTACAGAACATATTATTTGCCATGTTGCATTCATTACTAAAAAAATATTTATTGTTATAAAATATAATATTTGATGAATTTAATGATTGAGAAATAGTTCGCTACAAAGTCTCTTCGATTTCAAGAAACACAATCATATATATGTCTTCAAATCAAGGCATACTGTCACAATACAGAAAATAATTAATGGAATAGAATCAACATAAAACACACTGCAGGTCGCTCACGGTAAGAAATAAAATAATAGTATTCAAAAGAAACATTCAGAATTAGATTATCTTTTGAATGACACGATAAAGAAGGGATGTACATGGAGAAAAAAATTTTGATAGCGCCGCGAAGCCTGGCGTCTTTATTCTATTCTCCGATTTTTACGCACATCTCAAGTCAACATTGACTTGTGTTAAATACCGTAAACAGAACAAAAAATGCCTTTTCGAGAAAAATAAGGTTTCCAAGATGAGTGAATCACCATGTACCTTGGTTATGTTTAATTCATCTTCCAAGAAAATGATTCGTTCGTCAAACTGAAAGGTGAAATTTTAAATGTATAATTTATAAAAGGGAATGGGAGAGAATGAAGCAGTTGTTTGGATAAATTATGCAAAATCCTAATACCCCTTATTTTCTGTCAGTTGTACGAAAGTTTCAAATGAGTTTGATGTTTGATGTTTACTTTCTAGAACTTCGTTAGCACTCTCTGGCGTTCAAAAGCTATTTATGCTTAGACTTGACATTGTAATGAGCAGTGCCATGTAAAATGCGCTTGTTGTTGCTATTCAAACTTTGAATAGAAAGGTTAAGTAAGTTTCAATAATTGGAGTTATTTCTGTATCTCTATATGAAACTTGAAGGTTTTCAATTCCATTAATTTTTGACATTTGAAAAGTAGAAACTACGCCATTAATAAAAATGGAACGATACACGCTTCAAGAACGCATTGAAACGATTGAAATTCACTATAAAAATGTTGAAAACTTGGAGACAGTTCGTAAAAGTCGAACATTTTAGGGTCGTCGTGAAGCACCTTGTCAGACCGTAGAGAAGAAATTGGTGGAAAAATTCGAGCTGTTGGGACAAGTCAGTGATGTGAAGAATAAATCCCGTGCATGTCGCTGGAGAACAGCCGAGAATATTGCTGCTGTAGCCGAAAGTATTGAAGGAAACGAGGTTTATCTTTTTCTCTTCGTTCTTTGGCATTAGGCATTCCACAAGCTCCATTACAGCGTATTCTGCTTAAAGATTTGGGTCTTAAGGCTTATAAAGTTCAGTAAACACAAGAACTCATGTCGGCCTATCATCAACAACGTCGTGTCATTGCTGAAGTTTCCGGACCGTGTTATCTCCGAAGAGGTGATCACAATTGACCACCGAGATCTTATGATTTAATAACTTGCGACTTCATTCTTTTGGGGCCACGTGAAAGAGAAGGTCTACGCCGAATAGCCCAGCGTTGATTCAAGACCTCAATGATGGAATTCGTGAGGCTATCGAGGATATGGGGCATCCAATTTGCGATTTGGTTATGGAAATTTTCATTAAAAGGGTATAGTCCTGTAAGAGTGGTAGTGGTGGTCATTTGCCTGATGTTTTTTCCACTATCAACGGCATAATGTAATAAACATCCCATCGCTTTTATGGAAAAACGGCATTTTCTTTGAATATCAAAATAATACCTCTTATTGGAAAACCCTTCAATGTTCTGGTATAGGTAGGTGAAATTACCATGAAATTCATTGGACTGAGTAAGTCCAGGAGAGTTTCTCCAGAAGGTTGTTCTGTTATTCCATTCCCATGACTGCGACGCTGCCAAATATTGTGTTTTTTTTCAAACCCACACAAAGGTTCGGGTTCATCAGGTGGTAACCTTGAATTACTATTTACAACTACATTTTTTTTTATTTTGTAGTCATTTTTTTCAATACTGTTGGAATTCAATTAAGAATTCAGATTATATTGTCCGTTCACGAAAGTTTGAGCGCATGCCTAATTGTCATGGCCAACCGACGGCTCAAACTTTCGTGAACGGAATATACATCCTAGTGACTTTTTATTGCATCTTGGCGGTAGTTGTCACGAAAATTGACAGATTACGGAATTTAAATTCAAATCATTAGTTTTGAATATTCAATTAATTTATTGTCAGAGCTCAACATTCCTTTGGAATGAATAATTAAAAATTAACTTGAACCAGCAATGTCAGATTGGAAAACATTCATGCAGCTGAAAATATTAACCATTTAGGGATACTTATTGATATTTCTCTTGATTATGCATCATTTTTTGAATAATGAAGGCTCTAATCGGAGAAAAGCACATCACACCCAAAGGCTATCATTTTCAATTTTCTTGAAGTACCAATGATATTCAGGATATAAACTGCCGCACAGAAGCTTTCCTGTAGATACATTTTTGTTGAGCGCATTCATCGAATAGGAAAAATTATCTTCAGCTCAAAAAAATGTAGTTTATCACCAACTAACTTAGAGATCAGATATGAGAAAGTTTTTTTTCCACCGACCTCGAAATAAAAGGTAATGAATATGTACGAAATTGAACATTAATGATCCATTTCAATGCTCAATTAATGCTTTATTTTAATGTGCATTCCTCAAGGCAACCCTACACAAAGTTTCAGTTCCATGTCACAACTCCAATAGAACATAAATACATAGAAATTTTATTATGTCAAATGTATGTTTTGTGCAGATGAGAATGTAGTTCAATCAAGAATTCATTCTGAATTCATAGTGAGATCGTCGGAATAATCTTGTAATCAACTCGGTTATTAATCTAGCGACTAATGGTCTCGAACTATTAACGCGTTCGCTCCGCTCACGCATTGAAATATCTTGACCATTAGTCGCTGTCTTTAATAACCTGGTTCATCAAATAACTATAAATAGAACAGATGATTCATATAACTCAAAGCAATGCTGCAATGAATTATTACAGCACTGAAATCGCTACAATATCCAAATAGAGGAAATAATTATTCAATATGTAGAAAATGTAATATTAACAAGTATGGCATAGTACCCTAATTATAATTAATCTAAACTAAATGATGACCTTCTGTAAGTAGTTCAAACTCAAATCCGGTAACTACTCAAACTTAATTCAATAGTTCTAGCAGTAATACGCAGGTATTATAAGCTCACCACGTCATTAAAACTTTTCGTCGAAACTGCATATATCCGATTAAATTCGTGCTTCCCTTATTGTCGAACCTCATTCTACTTTAATTACATGGCCTAACCAAAGCACAAAGCTACCGTTTATTAGCTGGGTTCGTTTTCAACGAGGCCACGAGCCATATTTTCTGCCAGACGGGACTGGGTCTCTCTAACAGATGGATTTTCCAGATGGGAACGACCCTGTTAAGATCTCGTTTGGATAAACCTGATTGTAGTCGCTGTTTAACAATGTGGTGGATGGATAGCCTTTCTGTTTAGGGGTATGTGGTTTTGAGAATCGAGAATGGCACTTATCTGCAGACAACATTTTTCATTCAATGGGACTTTTGCTCAGTTGCAGGAACGTCCATTAAAATTTAAAGGTCCATTAAACCCTTAATCCTCCATTAGTTCCTTGTAATAATGGAGGATTAAGAGTTTAATGGACCTTTAAATTTTAATGGACGTTCCTGCAACTGACACTTAATCACTCAACATTATTTGATTCGATTAGTTAAGAGGAGGGGTGGTGAAGATAAGAAAAATTTGCAGCACCTTGACCTTAAAATCTTTTTTGAAACCTAGTGCTAGGTATCATTTCTAAGTGCTAGGACCATAATTTGCTCCGGTTTCAAGAAACATGACACAATTGCAGCTTTTTCCTACGGACAGCTGGACTGTTGCAAAGGAGGTATTCATTACAGAAGCGATAGGTATCATGAGAAAGCTTATATATTCACCGGCAAAATAATCGATCCACTCAAAAAATCTGTGAAGTTTGTTAATTCGTAAATATGCTATTTCAAGTCCAATTCGATTGATTTTTTTTCAATTGTAGGTATGTTCATCATCAATCAATCACCAGTTTTGAATTTCATAAACGTCATTTGTTGAAACAAAATATGTTTTTTTACCCTAATTTTAGAACCACCCCTGGCGTGTTCCAGTTGTTTCACCGTGTGATTTCTTATCTAATCATCAAGGCACATCTTCTTACGACATACTAATTCTTCATTCATAAAAATAGACCAATTTTTGTTAAAAATACAGGGTTTCCAGTAAAACATTAAATTTCGCTGAGCCTACAACAGTACAACAAATTCAACCTAAAATTTTGACCTAATGACTGAATACTAAATGGAAAGCATCTACTCCTGACGATTCTACTTTTCATTTATAACAATAGGCCAATTTTTGTTAGAGATACAGGGTTTTCAGTGCAACATTGAACTCAACAATACCACTATCGCTATAAAGGTACTTTCACAGATTCAACATTAAATACGAACGTTATGGAAATGAACTGAAAACTGAGTGAGAACATAAAACAAAAGAATTTCTGGAGCAATATGTTGTTCCGTATGTACCGTTTACTGGAGACGATTTCGTGCTAATGCTTTATGATGCTCGGCCGCATCAACCGCATGTGGCTACGATTGCCAGAGAATATTCAGCGGAGGTTGAAATCCAAGAATTTAACTGGCCTGCTGTAAGCACAGATTTGATACCAATTGGGCATGTTTGGATGCTCTTGGAAAGAAAATTCGATCTCGCGTACCAGCTCCTGAAAATTTGCAGCAGCTAAGTATTGCTCTAGTTGATTTAAATTTTTAATGAGGACATGCGAGACGAGTGGCACCTGCTATCCGCGTCTCTGCAGAAAACACGTTATGTTTTCGACTTAGTTTTCAGTTTATTTTCATAAGATCAAAATTTTGGGGTTGAATTTGTTGAAGTACTGTTGTAGGCTCAGCGAAATTTAATGTTTTACTGAAAACCCTGTATCTTCAACAAAAATTGGTGTAATTTTATAAAGAATTAAAATGTCTTGAGAAGATGTGTCTTGATGATGGAGGAGGAACAACTGGATCACAATAGAGGTGGTCCTTAAGTTAGGGTGAAAAAATAGATCTCGTTTCAACCTGTATTAAATGACGTTAGCCGAGTTTTCGTGAAATTCAAAACCGATGATTGATTAGGGATGGATATACCTACAATTGAAAAAATTCATTCGAATCAGACCTGAAATCACAGACTCCATCGATTGTTTGAGTGGTTACAGGGTGTTTTTTTCATGGAAGTATGGTACCGATAAAACTGAGGGAAACATTCACTTCATAGAACACAAACTGCAGGTTCATACAAACTTGAATCCATGCATACCTTTGAGCTACAAAACAACTCACTTTCCCTATTGAAATTCTTGATAGAGTTGTAACCCTCACCAGGGGGTTTCTAATAGAAACAAGCTTTGTATCCCAGATCATGTTCACTTTTCGTGAGAAAAAATCGATCAGTCTGTGTATTTGCACAAATTCTGATTAGTTTTTGAATTTTTGAGGGTGAAGACTTTTAAATGAGACACGATTTATACCCCACATTTCTCCTAAAATTGCAAATAGTCTGCATATACTCGATGATTTACAAACCAATGAAATCAAACCCCTATCATATTTCACCAAAATTACAGCATATTCGAACAAACTCAACATACCCTTATTGCTCCAGTGCCGCATAAAAAAGTCATCTCAATAAGGCTTACTACCCTTCCCGAATTCCGAGCTCGTCTAATCGACCCTAAAATAAAGAATTCGCTGCAAACTACCCCCATGAATACAGCGGCGTAGAGCAAAAATCGTGCCATTACTGTTATTTCTTCATCTCTCATCTTCGGCGAGTTTTCCAGCCCTCCAGTCGTAATCGTAACAATGAAGATAAATATTTATATGCAAAACCGCAAAATTTAATGTTTTACTGAAAACCCTGTATCTTCAACAAAAATTGGTCTATTTTTATAAATGAAGAATTGAATAGTTAATAGAAGATGTGTCTTGATGATGAAATAAGAAATCACAAGAAGGAACAACTAGATCACACCAGAGGTGGTCCTAAAGTTAAGGTAAAAAATAGATTTTGTTTCACCCTGTATAAAATGACGTTCGTCGAGTTTTCGTGAGATTCAAAACTGATGATTTGATATAGGATGAATATACCTACATTTAAAGAACAAATTCATTCGAGTCGAACTTGAAATAACATACTTATTAATTAACAAATTCCATCGATTGTTTGAGTGGTTACATGGTGTTTTTTCATGGAATTATGGTAGCGATAAAACATTCACTTCATAGTTGACAAACTTCAGGTTCATCAAACTTAAATCAATTCATTCATTTGCGCTTAAAAACAACCCACTATCCCTATTGAAATTCCTGATAGAGTTGCAACCCTCACCAGGGGATTCCTAACAGAAACAAGCTTTGTATCCCAGATCATATCCCCCTGTCATGAAAAAATCGATCCGTCTGAGTGTTTGCACAAATTCTGATTCGTTTTCGAGTTTTTGTGGATGAACACTTGTAAATGAGACACGCTGTATACCCCACACCTCTCCTGAAATTGCAAACAGTCTGCATATACTCGATGATTTACAAACCAATGAAATCAAACCCCTATCATATTTCAGCAAAATTACAGCATATTCGAACAAACCCAACATATACCCTTATTTCTCCAGTCCCGCATAAAAAAAGTCATCCCAATAAGGCTCACTACCTTTCCCGAATTCCGAGCTCGTCTAATCGACCCTAAAATAAAGAATTCGCTGCAAACTACCCCCATGAATACAGCGGCGTAGAGCAAAAATCGTGCCATTACTGTTATTTCTTCATCTCTCATCTTCGGCGAGTTTTCCAGCCCTGCAGTCGTAATCGTAACAATGAAGATAAATATTTATATGCAAAACCGCAAAATTTAATGTTTTACTGAAAACCCTGTATCTTCAACAAAAATTGGTCTATTTTTATAAATGAAGATTTGAATTGTCAATAAAAGATGTGTCTTGATGAAGAAATAAGAAATCACAAGGAGAAACAACTAGTTCACACCAGAGGTGGTCCTAAAGTTAAGGTGATTTTGTTTCATCCTGTATAAAATGACGTTCGTCGAGTTTTTGTCAGATTCAAAACTGATGATTTGATTAAGAATGAATATACCTACATTTGAAAAATAAATTCATTCGAGTCGAACTTGAAATAACATACTTATGAATTAACAAATTCCATCGATTGTTCGAGTGGTTACATGGTGTTTTTTCATGGAATTATGGTAGCGATAAAACATTCATTTCATAAAACACGAACTGCAGGTTCATCAAACTTGAATCCATTGATACATTTGAGCTACAAAACAACCCGCTTTCCCTATTGAAATTTCTGATAGAGTTGCAACCCTCATCAGGGGGTTCCTAACAGAAACAAACTTTGTATTACAGATCATGTCCTTCTATCATGAAAAAATCGATCAGTCAGAGTAAAGCACAAATTCTGATTGGTTTTTGAGTTATTGAGGGTGAACACTTTTGAATGAAACACGTTGTATACCCCACACCTCTTCTGAAATTGCAAACAGTCTGCATATACTCGATGATTTACAAACCAATGAAATCAAACCCCTATCATATTTCAGCAAAATTACAGCATATTCGAACAAACCCAACATACCCTTATTGCTCCAGTCCCGCATGAAAAAGCTCATCCCAATAAGGCTTACTACCCTCCTCGAATTCCGAGCTCGTCTAATCGACCCTAAAATAGAGAACGCGCTGCAAACTACCCCCATGAATACAGCGGCGTAGAGCAAAAATCGTGCTATTACCGTTATTTCTTCATCTCTCATCTTCGGCGAGTTTTCCAGCCCGCCAGTCGTAATCGTAACAATGAAGATAAATATTTATATGCAAAACCCCAAAATTTAATGTTTTACTGAAAACCCTGTATCTTCAACAAAAATTGGTCTATTTTTAAATGAAGAATTGAATTGTCAACAAAAGATGTGTCTTGATGAAGAAATAAGAAATCACAAGGAGAAACAACTACATAGTTCACACCAGAGGTGGTCCTAAAGTTAAGGTGATTTTGTTTCACCCTGTATAAAATCTAAAATGACATTCGTCGAGTTTTTGTGAGATTCAAAACTGATGATTTGATTAAGGATGAATATACCTACATTTGAAAAACAAATTCATTCGAGTCGAACTTGAAATAACATACTTATATGAATTAACAAATTCCATCGATTGTTCGAGTGGTTACATGGTGTTTTTTCATGGAATTATGGTAGCGATAACACATTCATTTCATAAAACACAAACTGCAGGTTCATCAAACTTGAATCCATTCATACATTTGAGCTACAAAACAACCCACTTTCCCTATTGAAATTCCTGATAGAGTTGCAACCCTCATCAGGGGGTTCCTAACAGAAACAAACTTTGTATTACAGATCATGTCCTTCTATCATGAAAAAATCGATCAGTCAGAGTAATGCACAAATTTTGATTTGTTTTTGAGTTATTGAGGGTGGACACTTTTGAATGAAACACGTTGTATACCCCACACCTCTTCTGAAATTGCAAACAGTCTGCATATACTCGATGATTTACAAACCAATGAAATCAAACCCCTATCATATTTCAGCAAAATTACAACATATTCGAACAAACCCAACATACCTCCATTGCTCCAGTCCCACATAAAAAAACTCATCCCAATAAGGCTTACTACCCTTCCCGAATTCCGAGCTCGTCTAATCGACCCTAAAATAAAGAATTCGCTGCAAACTACCCCCATGAATACAGCGGCGTAGAGCAAAAATCGTGCTATTACTGTTATTTCTTCATCTCTCATCTTCGGCGAGTTTTCCAGCCCTCCAGTCGTAATCGTAACAATGAAGATAAATATTTATATGCAAAACCGCAAATAGGGAGTGCTACGGGATATCCGATACGTATACGCCGTTCCTACGGGATAATCTACGCTGTCAAAGTTCGATGCTGTTTCAAGAATGCAGACGGGAAGATACACAAATTGAGGTATGATCGTTAGGGTTGCAGGAATGTAGGATTACTAGATTTTGGAATGGGGGTTTAGAGAACAAAATTCAGGATTAGTATTAAGGAGTATGTTGGATGAATCATAAATCTTTTCAAGCTTGTATCGTTATTGAGCAGATAAAGATAAATGTTTTGATCAATTGGATTTCTATTTCACCGAAAAGTCCTACAAACCCAATAAACACACAAACGTATAGGTACAAAACGTTTATTTATGGTTGATGTATCCACTATTAGGAAACGTATATTCATCACATTTTCTCGAACGTTTCATCAATGTGTGCTCAGAAACATTGAATTAACGTTGAATGATCCACTTTTCTTCAACTAAGACGTTAACCAACTTTTATTCTACTCAAAATTCAACCAATTTTTGAATCTTATCAATTTACCATGATGCACCCAAAATTCAACCAAACGTTGACTACATATATTATACGAACATGATTCAACTGGTTGATTCATCCACCCTTAGAGAACGTATATATCTAACATTTTTTTAACGTTAACAATGAATAAACGGTGAATGATTTACTCTTTATCAACTTAGTAGTAAACCAACATTTTTTCTACTCAAGATTCGTCCAGTTTTTAAATCCATTCGATGATCAGTGTGTAGATAATACGTTCAATGTAATTTTGCAGGGAACTTCCCATCGGATCATGTCAATGGAAAACGTACGCAAAGGAGAAGTTCCTTTTGTTTTCAATTACCTATGGAATACCATATTTCAACGTTTATTCTCAGTAGATATTCAACGTTTAATAACTAGTAGCGAAAGAATGTTTTAGAAACCTAATTGCCAAATTGTGTTTCGTGAGCGCAACTCATCTGTACCGAACTTATTTCCTACATTTCTTATTTTGAATTCTTCATTCGTTCAAAATATTGAATTCATTATAAAAAATAACGTGCATTCATAACATAAATCGTCTTTACTAAAGTCATTCAATAAGAAAATTATGAAGATTCTTGAGAGATAATGAATTGTTGTCCCTGGCAACGGAGTACAAGAGTCAGCAGGTGCTGTGATGAAGTGGATCTGGATAATGCTAGAGCGATCTTGTTGCATTCTGCAGTCTACGAATTGAGTAGTGAGCTACCAGACCGTTTGCTTTAGCTATTTTCAACTTTCGTCATTATGCGATTTGTTTATAAGTGCGATAGGGCCTAAAGAGATTTTGGTAAGTACCTATCACTACCTTGAAGTTTCATTTTTATTATTGATTCATGATATTCATAAGAAGTATATGTTTTTCTCTAAAGGATTCTCAGTTATAAATCACATATCTGAAACCACCAAGCCACTCATCTGCTTTTCCAAAATTTTTTTTTTGTTTTCCATACTAAATGATTTTGATGATGTACACACTTATACGAATGGTAGGAAGTAAGTTCATGAAAACTAAATAGAAAAAAAATCCCAAATTACGAACATATAACTCCTATCGTTACAGATATGATCGCGTTGTTTAGTGTTCAGCAATATTGCATTTAAAACAACATATGATTAATTAGTTCGAAATGCAATCTGTTTAAGTAAATAAAACGAAAATAATGATTCTTTTTTGTACGTTGCCCGATTGAGGCATGTCGATGAATAATTGTCTTGAAGACCATGACAGAAGAATTTTGAGATTCATTGTGAGTTATGACAAACGATTTAGGCTGCCTCTACAATTGGAAATGCAGGAAAAAAAAGCATTTCCGAGGCAATGCAACTCATTTATGGTAAGGTTTCATTTTGTAGACCTATATTATCGATATCTAATGATGATGAATAGTGTTATTTCAGTGGGTGCCAAGAAAGAATTTAGGACAGCGACAGATTTACAAATAGCAGATACAACGAAGGCTTCCCTAAAATTTGCCAAGAGAAGGCTCAAGGATACTGCAACGAGTAGAGAAAAAAAGTTTAAATATTATATGTGTTAATTCAATGCATTCAGAAATTTGTGATTTTGTTCCTATGTTTTCTATGTTCGAGATTTATATTTTTGTTAATATAAAATATTTACAAATCTGTGTTTAATTCAAATAAAAATTTTAAAATATTTCTACTCAGGGTTGATTGAGTCCTTGCGATGTAGATTACTTTGAAACTCAATATGAACGTTTCATATTTGTGGTAGTTTGATATAAAAACAAACGTTGAGAATTCGTTTACCATCAACTTTATTTCCGAAACCAAAATTCTTCGTTACATTGAAACTAAATAATAACGTTACATCACGGTATTTTACTCATGACGAGGAGGAGGCTTGCAACGTTAAACCAACCTTGATTGAACGTGCGATAAAAACGTTACGGTGAAACAAGAAGGAAACGTATTTCTCTACGACATTTTACCGTTTTTTCAACGATGAAATATAGTGACGTTACCTAAAAAATCCAACGTGAATTGAGGTTTGATCCTTAGGGTTGCTGAAATGTAGGGTTACTAGATTTTGGATTGGGGGTTTAGAGAACAAAATTGAGGATTAGTTTTAAGGAGTATGTTGGAGCAATCAAGACTCTTTCTTAGCTTGTATCGTTATTGAGCTGGTGAATAAGTTTGGTTCAATTGGATTTGTATTTCACCGAATAGTCCTACTAGATGACATCCACATATCAAATGTTCTACCCAAGTAAAACTATGAAAAACTGAGGTATTCCAGTTATATGAACAAATACAAGAACTACATCCAGCGTGTCAACTGCTAGCAATTCCGCCATATTGGGGCTCATCAATATGGAGATGCTTTGACTATACAGGTTTGGACAATTCACTCGGAAACATAGGATTTAGCGTGAAAATCTCCAAGTCTTCTGGCTCCAATGAAACAGTGGAAGAATCAAAACATGAGTGAAATACCATATCAAGTAAAAATCTGGTTACCGCGAACGGCCGCTGGCAAGTGGTATTGGTGATCTGTCGGTGTTGCTTCTCGACATTCGTGCGCGATGGAATCAGTCAAAATCTTAACGTGATTTGTGTTAGACCATATCGATTTGATTCAAATGTTATTACGAAAATTTTGTTGTGTGTATGCGATAAACCGGTTCGAAAATAAAATAAATTCCACATAAAAAAATTGAAAAACAAATTCTTAAAACTGAGAGAACCACAAATTTAAATTGAATGTTCAAATAATCCACTTTGTTGAGCGGAACAGTAGCCAAATCTATTAAGGAGAGATAATCTCATCTCTCTGAGCAGATTCGCCATAGTTTCTATTTGGCTTAAAGATCGATTACTTTGTACCTTAATTCAACAAGATTTGTTGCTCTGTTAATTTCATGATCATAAACCAAATTTTTGAGATATCCCCAAAGAAAAAAATCATTGGGAGATAAATCTGGTGACCTGGGAGGCCATTTTATCTTGCCATTTGTAGAAATGTCGCTCTGAGATATTGTGTGACTGCTCGTGCGTTGTGACATGGACAACCATCCTATTGAAATCGCAATTATTCCATTTCCTAAAATCTCCGAATATTTTGTATCGTTTAGGTTACCGTCGATGAAAAATGGCCCAATGATGTAATTCCTCAGTATTCCAGTCCAAGCATTAAGTTTTTTTAGGATACTGTGTACGCACTGGAATACTCTGACGTTTATTCTTTCTATACCATTATCTCACTACTGACGGGTTTTCTATTCAGACCCCTATCATATTTCAGCAAAATTATATCATATTCGAACAAACCCAACATACCCTTATTGCTCCAGTCCCGCATAAAAAAGTCATCCCAATAAGGCTTACTATCCTTCCCAAATTCCGAGCTCGTCTAATTGACCCTAAATAGTACGGTGTTATTAACCTGAAAAAAGGCCTAACCTCAACATCCAAAGTGAAAGTTTTCCTCCAACACCAAATTGCTCTACATAGTCCCCTTATTCTATGGTAAAAAGTTACACCATTTTGAGCGTCGGGTTTGGGGGGGAGAGGGGGGTGAATTTGAAAAATCACTAGTTTTTTTAGTTTTTCGTAAATATTTCAAAAACTAAGCGGTTTTATCCTAAACATTGTTATATATAAAAATGTTCTACGTTAAATTTTAAATAAGAATGATCGTTTTCATGATCACTCTAAATTGTACGGTTCAAGAGTTATTTACGGTGTAAATGTTAACTTTTTCGTAATGTTGATATTTTTTTAAAAAAATGCGCTTCGCAATAGAATGTTGCTATTTCAGTGGCCGGTGGTATGTTAGTGATAAGCCCTTGAAGGAACGACAACCTCACCACCTTATCAAGGGGCTTTCTTTTTTTTTTAAGGGAAAAGAGGCTTCCACAGGCCTAGGCCATATAAACCTGTGGTACGGAGAAACCCACCCTGAACTTTCTACGAACATTGCAACATAAATTCACTTCTTAAGCATAAATATCTTTCGAATTTGGAATGTTCAATGTCTTTATTAACTTCACTCATCCTCCAGCACATTATCCTCCTCCTCTAGCTCGTCGTCTAAGATATTATTGTCCATGTTATCACATGCTTGGCCTGAGCAATTACTGCATATGCTAGTGCAGTTTAGACCACTCCTTCTGCATTCACAATTACGAACGCATTCATCTTTGCAAGTACACATTATAACGGACAGTAATTCCTGGGGGGCTGCAGGACGTGCTGTTGTAATTGGTGTCAGGTGGTCGCCAATCTTCTTCCAACCCCACTCAAGTGGATCCTTATCTTCATTCAGCCATTGTTGTACCTGGTGGTAGGTCCTAAATGAATGCTGTCTGGACGCTCCTGAAGTGGGGGGTAGTGCATCCAACTTCAGTAATGCATGTTAGCATGTATAGGCTGCTTTGCAATCGTTTTCAAGTAGGACTGGTAGCGGAGACAATCTAGATCTTCAGTGTTCTTGGCTCCAAACATCGCAAGTACACTGCATTGGGGTCGGTTTTGGGGTTGTTGAAGACCAGAAGTTTTTCACGAAGAACGGTGTTGGCTTGAACTTTCCTATAAGGTGCAATTTTTTCCTTGTTATAGGCTGAATGAAGATAATGATCCACTCGAGTAGGGTTGGAAGAAGATTGGCGACCAACTGACACCAATTACAACAGCACGTCCTGCAGCCCCCCAGGAATTACTGTCCCTTATAATGTGTACTTGCAAATATGAATGCGTTCGTAATTGTGAATGCAGAAGGAGTGGTCTAAACTGCACTAGCATATGCAGCAATTGCTCAGGCCAAGCATGTGATAACATGGACAATAATAACATCTTAGACGACGAGCTAGAGGAGGAGGATAATGTGCTGGAGGATGAGTGAAGTTAATAAAGACATTGAACATTCCAAATTTGAAAGATATTTATGCTTAAGAAGTGAATTTATGTTGCAATGTTCGTAGAAAGTTCAGGGTGGGTTTCTCCGTACCACAGGTTTATATGGCCTAGGCCAGTGGAAGCCTCTTTTCCCTTAAAAAAAAGAAAGCCCCTTGATAAGGTGGTGAGGTTGTCGTTCCTTCAAGGGCTTATCACTAACATACCACCGGCCACTGAAATAGCAACATTCTATTACGAAGCGCATTTTTTTTAAAAATTATCAAAATTACGAAAAAGTTAACATTTACACCGTCTGTAACTCTTGAACCGTACAATTTAGTGTGTTTATGAAAAAGACCATTCTTATTTAAAATTTAACGTAAAACATTTTTGTATATAACAATGTTTAGGATAAACCGCTTAGTTTTCGAAATATTTACGAAAAACTAAAAAAACTAGTGATTTTTCAAATTCACCTCCCTCTCCCCCCCAAACCCGACGCTCAAAATGGTGTAACTTTTTACCATAGAATAAGGGGACTATGTAGAGCAATTTGGTGTTGGAGGAAAACTTTCACTTTGGATGTTGAGGTTTAGGTCTAATTACACCGTACTATAAAATAAAGAATTCGCTGCCAACCCCCCATGAATACAGCGGCGTAGAGCAAAAATCGTGCCATTACTGTTATTTCTTCATCTCTCATCTTCGGCAAGTTTTCCAACCCTCCAGTCGTAATGGTTACAATGAAGATAAATATTTATATGTAAACCGCAAATAGGGAGTTCTCCGAGATATCCGATACGTATACGCCGTTCCTGCGGGATAATCTACGCTGTCAAAGTTCGATGCTGTTCCAAGAATGCAGACGAAAAGATACACAAATTGAGGTATGATCGTAAGGATTGCTAGAATGTAGGATTACTAAATTTTGGACTGGGGTTTCTGATAACAAAATTGAGAATTAGTATTGAGGAGTATGTTGGACTCTTTCTAAGCTTGTATCGTTATTGAGCAGCTAAATATAAAAGTTGGGTTCAATTATATTTCAATTTTTAAATTTTTTTTTATTTTATCTGAGACAGACCACGAAGGCTCAGGCCTAAGTACTAGTGTACCGCGGGTGTCGGAGGAGGAGGGACAGATTCAGTCTATTAACACGTGATTTAAAAGACTGGAGGTTAACATTCTGAGGAAAGGCGTGGGCAGGAAGTTGGTTCCACACTCTAGAGACCCTTGGGATGAAAGTACGGGAGAAGGTCGATGTTCTATGCGTGGAGAGTTGGACGGTAAAGGGATGCATGTGCGATGTTCTTCTTGTGGTTCTGTTGGATTATCCGAGGGAGGGACAATCGATGCTAATTCCTCGGAACACAGGCCGTGATATATTTTAATGAATAGTCCTACTAGATGTCATCCAATTGATCTACCCAAGTAGAACTATAGCCTCAATTACACTCAGGTCCTGCCTGTGCAGCTGGCGTTGTCGGCAATAATTCCCGAAATACTTTTGCAGCAATATCTAGGGCATTGAGTATTTACACTCTGCCGCAACATTTTATTCGCGACCATGTGTCGGCAACGATGGACAAAGAAATTCCAGAGCAACTTAGTTAAATTTAATCACTCACAGCTTTTTACACTGCCTCTGATTTCCGTACAAAATACCGACAATTCAAGGGAGCGTAGAGCAGCACGAGTGGCAGCAGGGAAGTGTAGTGATTATATTCTCGCGCTCCCCACTTCCCTGTTCAATTCTCTGTTCGCTGTCTTGGAAGTGAGCTGAGTGTAATCGGGGTGTAGGAAAAGCTGATGTATTTTAATTAAATGAACAAATACAAGAACTACATCGAGAGTGTCGACAGCTAGTAATTCGCCATATTTGGGCTCGTCAGTATGGAGATGCTTTAACTATACAGGTATGGAAATTTACTCGGAAACATAAAATTTAGAGTACAAATATCCATATCGCTCTGGCTCCAATGGAACAGTGGAAGAATCAAATCATGAATGCGATGCCCATATCAGGTAAATATCTGGACACCACGAACGACCGCTGGCAAGTGGTAGTGGGGATCTGTCGGGTGTTGTCTGGGAAGGATTAGATCGGAACATTTTAAGATCACTCATTTTGAGTATGAACCGCCGCGCCGTTGCCGAGCTGTAATTAACGCAAGGGGTGCAAATACCAAGTATTAAATCACTTATCAGCATCCCAGTATTTTGAAAATTGTTTATTTCTTTTCTTTCACCTGAGATTCGGTGAAATCCTGAATTTTTCTTCCATTTAATGTGTCTTGTTTAGTAAAAAACTTTTCCGAGAGAACATAAAAAATAAGTTATAAAGTCAATGTAGAGTTAACTTTCATTAAAATTGAGTTTTTCAGAATGTGCATTAATTTTTTTGGCAAGTGTATATAACTTACCTCTCAATCGGAGACAACGTGACAGCACCTTTCCCACTCCATCCACTAGATCAGGAACCTCAATCAGCCTGAACATTGCAACAAATGCTCACCTCCGAATCATTCCAGTCCCATTACAGCTAATATATAGTTCACGTCCTTGTTTTATAGGTAAACGGAATCCTTGTCCCGAGTGTCCTCTCCATTAAGCTGTTCGGTAAGCCACTCTCGACACAATTTACTGCTCTCGGAGTAACTGAGAGCCGAACGCCATAATCTTATTTTCAAATATCCAGTCGTTCTGAGGGTCCCACGTGACGTGAGGGCTTATTCACTTATCTCACGCGCCCGTGCTAATAAATATTTACACACGGCAGGGGTCTGTAACGTGCCATTAAACGTAATTAAAAGATCTTAACTGTGGGTTGAAGACAATGCTGAGATGTCTTATCGGTTAGATCTGGTATTTGCAGTGGGTGAATAAGAAGGCCATGAATGTTGAAATGATCCTGGATAGATGGAAATATCTTGATTTGTTGATGGTGAGATTGTGCTATGTAAATTTCGCTAGATACTTAAACTGATTCATCAGGGAAAGAAATGTTCCTGTAAACTCATACTGGGCTTTTTTGAACGTCTCTTGTAAGTTCAGGTCGTAAAGACAACCTTTGTCATTTGGCAAAGAACCTCAAACTATTTATGGGTTGAGTACCTGCTCACCAAGAATTGAAAGATCTTAACTGTGGGTTGAAGACAATGCTGATATGTCCTATCGGGTAGATGTGGTATTTGCAGTGGGTGAATTAGAAGGTCATGAATGTTGAAATAATCCATGATAGGTGAAAATATCTTGATTTGGTGATGGTGAGATTGTGCTATGTAAATTTTGCTAGTTACTTCAGCTCGTTCATCATGGAAAGAAATATTCCTGAAGGATCATGCTGGGCTTTATGGAACGTCTCTTGTGAGTTCAGGTCGTAAAGACAACCTTTGTTTCTGTAAAAATCAAAGCGAGCACTACTTTAATGAGACTATATCTATGGTTACAACTATCTAGAGCAGCATATTGATGGAGAGGGAAAAAACTCTCAATGTATCCCCAAAACTTAGACCAAAGGTAGACAAAAATGTAAGAACATAATTGTTTTGTCTGCTCAATAATAAAATTTCACTTTTTCGATAAAGATCACCTGTGTCATGTGACAAAGTCCTACAAACTATTCATGGGTAGAATAGCTGCTCAGCCGGAAGTTAAATGAAATAAGCGACGCGAACACTAAGTTCATGAAATCGTTATCTCATGTTGGGTACTATACACAATAATATGATGATCGTGAGTAGGGAAAAAGTGATAGAGTTCAAGGTTTCCGCACCAATATGCCATACCAAAAAAAGGCACAGGGGCAAGAACAACAAAGAGCCTTTGGTCTGGGTTCTTGATACATCAGAAATCAAAGGAAACGAAGGCGCTATCACATTAGCCAGAAAAAGGAATACCATCGTCACTCACTGGCCCAGAACCTATCTGTAGTATAAGCAAATGCACCTAGAAGAAAGAGTTCTTGGAGAAGAAAGAAACTGGAAGTGATGCACTCTGAAGGAATCTTCCGAAAATAAATCATTCCAAAAAGTTCCTCTCTCGACTTCTCAGCCTCAGAAAGCATTTGATGAAATTTGATTCTGTTATGAAGAAAATAATTCTGAGGGTCCCATGTGACGTGAGGGCTCATTGACGTATCTCACGTGCCCGTGCTAATAAATATTTACACACGGCAGGGGTCTGTAACGTGCCATTAAATGTAATTAAAAGATCTTAACTGTGGGTTGAAGACAATGCTGAGATGTCTAATCGGGTAGATCTGGTATTTGCAGTGGGTGAATAAGGATAGGTGGAAATATCTTGATTTGGTGATGGTGTGATTGTGCTATGTAAATTTCGCTAGTAACTTAAACTGATTCGCGAGGGAAAAAAACTGTCAACGCATCCAAATCCTAGACCAAAGTCAGACAAAAAGGCAACAATATAATAGCAAGAAAAGTAGTTTCATTATCGCTTACTGCATAAATAACACTGCTTTCTGCTCTAGGAATATTTTGTTGTAAGAGCAATAGCAACTCAAGAAAGAGTTTTTTTGAGAATGAAAAAACTGATAAATAAGCGTTCTGGAGGAATCTTTCGGGCATGGATCTTTACAAACAGTTTCTTTTGAAACTTGCAAACCATTTTGATCTTAGTAAAAATCAGATACGCCTCCTCACTGGCCTGCTAACAGAACATTGTTGACCTTAGAAACATATAATGAGACTTAGCTGTGATTCAATTGACGTAAGTAGAGTCTGTTGTGAAGAGTAGTAAAAACCTGTTTTGAATTTCAGAATGCAAAAAATGTTTCAGAAAATGGAATAACAGGAGAAAAAATCTGATTGAAATAAAAGGTTGCTCTCTAAATACATGGAAAAACGAGTTTATCCGAATAGTAGAGAAAGTAAAACCTTGATAACTGTGTCATGTAACCAAGACCTACAAACTATTTACGGATCGAGTAGCTGCTCAGCAGGAAGTTCTAATGTTCTTAATTGAAAAGGAGCTACAACTACTTTCAACGCATCCATATTCTAAACCAGAGGCAGACGAACAGGCAAAAACAGAAAGGGTTCGTAAGGCTCGGTCCCTGGTTATTCAGAAATCGAAGAAGCTATTGTGTTGTGTGGACTTCCCGCTTTCGGCATTATAGTAGGAGAGCTGGCACGAATTTTTGGGTAGGTATTTGAGGCAAGCTGAAAACTTGTCAGATGCCTCTCCTATTATATCCCAACTCGGTATTGCATATCTGGCTGGTGAGTAGCGGGGCTAAATCAACCCCTACATTTTTAATGGCCTGGCAGGTAGAAAGCCCTACCGAAATGATCTGTCTTTTTGGGAATCTTATTTTTTAGTTATAAGTAACACTCCATTAAAATTTCAAGCTGCCTCAAAAACATTTTTTATAATTTTTTGCAACATATTTTTGCACGCGTCTGGCAATGTTAAAACCCTGATTAAATTATTTGGCAGCTTGAAATTTTAATGGAGTGTTACTTATAACTAAAAAATAAGATTCCCAAAAAGACAGATCATTTCGGTAGGGCTTTCTACCTGCCAGGCCATTAAAAATGTAGGGGTTGATTTAGCCCCGCTACTCACCAGCCAGGTCTGCAATCCCGAGTTGGTATATAATAAGAGAGTAATCTGACAAGTTTTCAGCTTGCCTCAAATACCTACCCAAAAATTCGTGCCAGCTCTCGGACTATTAGTCCATATGTCCGCCAGGACCTGGTGTCATGCTCCATTGTATTGTCTATTTCGTCTATTAGTCGTCCATTGTGTCATGTGCCCATTCATTCAATCTTTTTATGTCCGTGTCGTTTGCTTTTCTGTCTATTCTCAACTGTAATGTCTTGTTTCTGTAGTTTTCTTTTATTTTCTGCCTTATTATGAGTGTCCTTTCTATTGTGCATTGTATTCTTATGTGTCTAACATCTTCACCCTGTACGCTGCATTCGCATTGTCCGCTATTTTCAGTCAGGTTAAATCGTCTTAGATAGGCTTACATACTTCCATGTTACTTGCGTCGCTTTAGATGTCAGATTGAGACTGTCCGCTCCTACTTGTATTCAGTGAGTGTCCGTATAGTTCTCTTCCTATCTGATATTCGTCGCACGTTCGTTGCCACTCATTCATAATATCCCTTTTTACTTTTTACGAAGAAGCTAACAGAAAGAAAGCGCGAACGCCATTACTGGCCCAGAACCTATCGGCAAGTATAGGCAATTGCACCTGAAAGAAAGATATCTTGGAGAAGGCACAAACTGAAAGAGAAAAATCTTCCTAAAATGAATCATCCCAAAAAGTTCCTGACTCGAATGTGCTAGAAGTATTTGGATCTCAGTAAGATAAAGTAAGGCTTCGTCACTGGCTCACTAACATTCTCGTCTCAAGCATAAATGATGAAAATTGGTTCAACTGAAACTGACGATTGTAACGAACATCTTAGACAGGAGAATTATAGGAGATACAAATCTGATTAAAACGAGGGTATGCTCTCTAGAACATTGAATAATGAGTTTATTCGAGAAGTTGAAGGTACCATAATCGATAAGTTTATGCATAAAACAGAAATCAAAACGTTTCTTCAAAAAATCAAAATGATTCTTATTGATTGAGCAAGTTGGTACAATTTCTCTCAACGAGAAACTTCATTTCTTCGGGTTAAAATATCCTAAAGACGTTATCCTGTTTCCTAATTGCCAATACCTTCTATTGTTGTAGTTTTCATCATTTAGTCCTCCTTCACTCATTGACTTTTTTATTCCATTAATTCATGTCGTTCTTGGTCTTCTTCTTTTACTGTTTTCTGAGGTTTTCTTTGGTAATCTAAAGGCTACTATTGGGTTTTTCAACATTTCACCGTTTTTATTAGTATCGAGGAGTTAGCCCGATGCCTCAACCCCCAACCTGGAGGGCCAGCGTTTGATTTTAGAGTATCGTTCACTTAGGTAAATTGCTTTCTCTACAGCCAAAGAACTCTACCTGCCCAACCTGTTGGTCTTCTAACTACATACGTATATTTTTCACACAAAAATTGCATAATACATCAATTATTACAAAAATTTGGTGCTATAGGATCAAAAGGACTATTTTTATGCGATGTCCGTAAATCTTAACTTGGATTTCAATCTTATTTTGAGTGAATTATGAAGAATTCTGACATTCAACTGAAACTAAAGGCTTCAAATAATTTTTTGCTACTATTATACGTTCATGGTTGAAATACAGCTTTCGAAAAATAACTATCAATATGGGCAATTTTATTCTGGATAGGAAAAGTAGTGAATATTCATTTATTTTTAGTTATTAATAAAACGGTATACATTAAAAAAACAATTAATAAAAAGTGATTTATCCATATCAACATCCAATAACATCGAAATTCATAAAATTCATATCGCGGCCAAAATAGAGCAACGTGAATGCACTGAAAATTTCACAAATCGATTAACCGCATCCAATGTCAGTCACCGCTCTAACCATATCACTCTTTCGCTTAATTTCCGTTTTATCCATATCCGGTTTCATCGGAAAAATGAGCTTCGTGTATCGAGTTTTTAACAGTCATTCCAAACATTGGTCGAATATCAAAAAACACGATGTTTTGTTTCGGATATTTATTGCCCGTATCTGCCATTCTAGTGTCGTTTTCCATTCCATCAAGCTCCGAACAAAAATACTACTCGAATCTGGCCATCTATTCGAACAAAAAAGTCGTAAATAGGCAAAAGTTTTGACCCCGTGAAGGTTGATATACACGCGAGGATTTATCTGAATATCCTCACTCTAGTTACTGCTGGAAAGATTCGTTATTCTTGAAAGTTCCCGGAATTCAATTATCAACGACTATGTTCTGTTTTCAGTTGTAATTTAACTAGTGCAATGAAAATTATCGATAATTTTTGGGAAATATGCTCGAATGCAAGTTAAGTTGAAAAAGAGTACGAGTGCGCGCAGTGCTCGAGTGCCTTTTACAGTTTAACTTGCATGAGAGCAGATTTGTCAAAAATTATCGATTCATTTTCATTGCGAGAGTTAAATTTAATAAGAAAATTTTGTGAATCCATCAAATCGTATTGTGTCGCTGTAAGTTGATGTCACATTGCCGTTACTCTAATAAGTAATAAACGTTCATAATTACGTCTGCATTTATTTTAAAGGACCTGATAATTTTGCACAAGTGCGAATTATCGATAATTTGCACTAGTGCAAAATTATCGCCTAATTGTATGCTCATTGGCTAAAACAACAATAAAAAATCAGTCGGAACATTGTTGTCTGTCGAATTTGACAGATGAATAAAATTTTCGAGAATAATTGGCTTATCACAAATTTCGTCTTGTTAACCTAGGTTTCTTATTTCTTTTTAGGACTTTATAACAAAAGAATTTTTCCATAGTATGTTCTCTTGAGATCAGTATTCGAAATGTAATAAAACACATTATATATTATTTATTATATTCTTCGGCGATCGTTTTCGGAAATCATTCCATCATCAGGCCAAGTAAAGTACACAAATCTAGAATCTAGTATTTATTTAGGTGAGAGTATGCAACATACTGTCTTTGATTTAAAATGAAAATAACTCGTTTAAGAACATTTAAAATTGTTTTCTATTGTCAGAATCGTTGAAATTTTTATCTGAAGTCAATTTTTATTACTGGTATATCCGTTCTTGCAGGAATGTCAACTGAATATGAAATTGTAGGATATCGTTATCACAAAGATCTTCATGAAAAAAAAACCGTACTCTAGAGAAATACAATAATACACTAGCTAGTAAACGACAAAGAACATCAGCGGATAAACTGATTAATAATAACACATAATCACAAATCTGTCACATATAACTCTGAGCGAGGAAGAAATGAGAATAATGAACCTGGGACATAAATTCGAACGCAAAACGTAGATGTTAATCAAACTGCAGTTTAAATCGAAGTTCAAATAAGAGTAGTACTGTGTTTTATTGCAGCAATATGTACAAATGGCTATCGACCAAGGGTCCTTCAGCCTTTTAAATAATATTTTTTTTATATAATTTCTAATGTATAATGTATAAGAATAAACCCAGAATACCAAATGATAACTGATGCTTTGCAGAGGACCTTATTCTTTATAAAAATAAAAAGTAAAAGTATGCAACAAAAAACAATTCATTGCTAATAAACAAATACCAACAACTATAAATCAATACAAGAGAAAATAAATGACAACAATCTTATACTAACTAAAGCTGATAAGAACGCAAGGCTTGTAAAATTAAAAAATAAAATATATTGTACATTGGAAAAACACTCAAATTCTTTAACGAAAATAATATAAAAAATTCTTCCAAGAAATTAACTCTAAATATAAAATTAAATTGACCTTTGAACACGGTTAATCGAATTCCCTAAATTTTTTGGATTAAAACATAACACTAAACGATGATAATGCTTTTTAGTTTGAATTCTACAGAAAGCCAAAAAACTAACAATATCATTCCTTTAAGCTCATATCTCGCGCCCACAATGAAGAGATCCCCATTTATATTTTTATTTCACAGATTTTTCAACACCACTCACCAGAAAATCATAAGAAAGAAGTGGATATAATTTACCAAATAGTCAGAGAAAATGAATATTCCAAATCATAAATCGACGAAATTCTAACATCCATAAAAAGAAAAATAATTCTTGATAAGATCTAGCCCCACACACCTATCAGAAAACATTTTATATCAACGCCATATTACAAAGATCTTCATAAAAAAAACCATACTCTAGAGAAATATAAGTATACGACCCAGAACATTAGCGGATATACTGATTGATAATAAAATGAAATCTAAACGTGAACAATCCAGCGGAGTCTATGAGAAAACATGCACAAACGGCCCTTCATTTTTCATAGGAATGACAACTCGTTACGTAGAAAAAAGATTTAATGAACACAAAAAAACCAACCCCATTTCGCTTTAGGAACACATCTAAACGATACCGGTCATAATGTTACATTTGATAATCTGAAAATACTTCATAAGAAAATAAATACCATAAAATTATATTACTCGAACAACTAGAAATTTTAAAAAATTTAAAAATAAGGACAAGCAATTTGTACTTAATGATGATATAAAATTGAACAGAAGGAGCATTCTCAAACTCATAGATTCCTAAAACATTACAGTATATATTAAATTTCGAAATTTTTCCGCCACCAAAAGACAACCTTATAAAAACATTTTAGATATCATATTTCCCACATATCCTACATTCCATATTCAGTTGACATTCCTGCAAGAACACATTTACCAGTAATAAAATTGACTACAGATCCAAATTTCAACAATAGAAAACCATTTTAAGAGTTTTCAAACCACTTATTTTCATTTTAATTAAAAGACAGTACCTAAGTTGCATACTCTCACCTAAGTGAATACATGTTCTACATTTGTGTACTTTCAGCTGGCCTGAAGATGGAATGAATTTTGAAATGGATCGCCGAAGATTATAATAAATAATATACAGTGTGCTTTATTACATTTCTAAGACTATTCTTTTTTTGAGGACGTTTAAAACATTCACAACGTGACTAAGTCTAACCTAAGATTCGATGTCTAATATGATCTTTTAAGAGCGTTTACCACCTTCGCAAAGTTAGTACTTCATTTAAGAACTTTCGTAATTTTCTATCGATTTCATCGCCAAATTGTAGATGAATTGAATTCTTTAGTATAAAAACAAACCTCAAGAAAGTTTTTTCGAATATGTTGATACCATATTTAGATATGGTGTAAAGAAACCATGTATGCATGGTCTAATTACTCAATAGCCTGTCGAACAGTTCGGGAAATTTGTAGAGTTCACGCTAAATATTTCAGTTTTCATTTCATCTCAATATCTTGTTGTCTTTTGAAGATACACGTATTCAAAAAATCATGGGATTCAATGAACACTAGACGGAATTTTTCGACCAAAATTCATTATGGGACATCAAGATGTCTTTTAATTTATTTTTTGTACAACTGTCAAAAAAACTTGACTTTTCTTCATCACTATGGATGCGTAAAATATTATTTTTTTTCACCGTTAAAAAAAGTCTTTTTTTCACTGCTGATAACTAAAATTAGAACAACTCAAAAATAATGAATATTTTAATTACAACTAATTTCACAAAATTATGATTGTATCTGTACCTTATAAAGTAAATTAGTTTCGTCATCAGCATCTCTGAGAAATTTATTGATATTATCCCTCCATAACACTTTAGATTTCTTTTCTCGGTATCCGACGCTTTTGTTCTTAATAAGCGGGACCAATTTTGAAAAATTCCTTATATCAATATTTTCCTTGACATTCGATGTTTTTTTAACATTGAGCTCCATAACTTGGAAGGTTTAAAAAATTTTTATTTTTCCTCGAAATAGCATGTGAACACATTTTCAGAAACCTTTTTTACGTTGTTCTTGTTGCGCCATTCTCGAAATTGGTTATATGTTTTCTAATATTATTAGCTTTGATTTGACTGGTAACATATAAGATACAATTGTATTTGCTTCTTCAGCCATATCTGCGGGGGTATCACTACCACTATCATGTTCAACATTCATCTTCTTTAAAATAATTCGAAATTGAAACAACTACGAGCAAATAATGTCAAAGATTCAAACAATTTCAACAAACTGTTTCTATAGTTACGACATAGAAAGATCACTGGATTCATTTAAATATTGTACTGAAAGCATAATCTTCAAAGATTATACGTATTTCAGACGATGTAAATTCACATTCACAGTTGTACAAAAAATGTTGTTTGTATTTCGTGCGTATAAAATTCGTGTTTTCATGGCACATTCGAGTGAATTTTTGGCCTCGACCTGCGGTCTCGGCCAAAATTGACACTCTCATGTGCCATAAAAAAAACACTCATTTTACGCACTTAATACAAAAATAACTATTTCGAAACAAAAATCAAGTTTTCACGTGAAAAATCATACAAGTAAATGATGAGAGAGGAAAAGTGTGATACTTTCACTTAATAGAGCATAGCGTATTTATGCAGAATCTTTATAAATAATTGTAACAGCGCAGTTGGCTTTGGAATACTTTGCCTCTACAGAATACCAATCTATAACCAATCAGAGCATAGCATGATCACAGAATTCTGTGGTTTGCATAGGAAGCGGCAAAATGAGAATAATCCAAAGCCAACTGCGCTGTAACAATCATTTATAAAGACGCTGTAGAATCCCATATACGTATATCTTCAAAAGAAGTCAAGATATTAAGGTTAAATAAAGACGGAAAGATCGCGAAAAGAATGGCATTTGATAGAAACTGAAAGTACAATCTAAAAATTCCATAAACTATTCCACAGGGTGTTGAGAAATTAGGACACCAATACATGGTTCCATTTCACCTGATATGTGTGAATATGCTATCAACATTTCTAAAAAACTTTTCTTTAGTTTGTTCGAATACCAGATAATTCATCTACAATTCGGCACATTTTAGGTAACCGAGTTTTTTGCCATTGAGTGTATAATTGAAAGGATTCAAATAGTTCATCGAGATATAATAGAGAAGAGACGCTATGACATACAATTGAGTAAGGAAAAATAGTACCACTGGGCGGGGCTAAGTCGGGGACCAATATGGCCGAAAGATCAGGGTTGAATTAATTTGCCAGTTTATTCTGTTCACAAATTCCACCCAAAAAATACGACGTGTTGGGTCCTTAGGAATCCTGCTCAAATAAGGTCAATTGAATATTAAACAAACAAGTTTTCTTCAGGCGATAATATACACATATAAAATGATATCAGATTACTAAGACAGACTAGCAAAAATTTCGAATGCGGATCTGTTCAGTACTCATCCCTACCTGTGATATGTTTTTCCTCTAATTTTCTCCTCATCTGTCTCTTCTCTGTTTGAAAAAAGCCTCACAGTGCACGATACCATTTTATTGCATATTATTAAGCAGTAAAAATCACAATTTAACTAGAAACAGGCGCAAGAATCAGAATTCTTCCAGAAAATTCAACGATTGTCAATTTTGACGTTATGTGGTAGCAATATGGCGCATCTGATACCACGTTTATTTCAATGATGGCAACTCTATACTATCATATCTCTATGAAATACTTAGACTGTCGAAGGCAAAACAAAACATTAAAAGTAAAGAAAAAATTACATTTAATCAAATTCCTCATCACCAAATTTTTCACGTCAACAATCTGATTATTGGTGAAAATTCGTATAGAGTTTTCAAACCTACATTCTTGTATCGGAATGAACAATTCAATTAGAAATGATCAATCCGAAATATTCCCACAATATCCTATTCCTAGAATTCGCGAATTGAAAATAATAAAGCAGCAACGATATTGAAGCGATATGAGATTGCTCATATCCATGTCGAAATCGTTGAGACCGTAGGGGTAGCGGGACGATAGGGGTAAAACGATTTCGTTATCGTTATGTTTGTTGTACAATGCACGGGTTGATACACAATGACTCAATCAACGAATTAATTTTTTTTCAGCCGGCTAACATCGATGCAGCACGCGAAATTGATGAAATGGCAGGCCAAATTTGATTAGGACCGTGGATCGTTCATCAAAATTGAAAAAAATTACGCTGGAAAGACAGCGATGTAATGGAGATTGATGTTACGAAGGTATATGTAGCCGATAGGTCTCCATAGATTTGTCTTTTTCAGCTTTCAACGTACGAATATGGGAACTATGTGGAATTATGGAAATTGATGACGCAAAATTCGTGGAAAGCGCAGAAGTAATGCGTCAGATTGCCCCATCCATTTAAATTACAATAAGAACACTGAAAATACAACAGTTACTAATCATTTAAAAGTAAAATTTTCAAACCTTTCTTGGATTTAAGAATCGACCAAACTGTTCCATAACTCAGATAAACATAACGATAAACTTCCACTCTATTTATGTCTTTCATTTTAATTCGTTTTAATTTTTTTAGGTGGGTAACAAAATTTTTACATGGTAAAAAAAACCATGTATTTGTGGCCTTATTTCTCAACACCCTGTGAAACATTTCGATAAATTTGTAGACCTAACTATCAATCAATTGCCAATACCATTCTATTGCCATATTTCACTATTTCACCTTGATATCGTGATTTCTTTTGAAGATACACGTATTCAAAAAAAGTCTGGGACTTTATAGATATTTTTGAAACATAGATAAATTGAAAATAGTAATCATCGAAATGAATACAATCTTCAATTTATAGATACGCCAAGCTCACTACACGGATTTTTTGTCTGCAAATTTAGTGATGCCATCATTCTTTAGCTCTATTTTGAAACAAAAATCAAGTTTCGTCGTGAAAAATTATAAAAATCATAAGCGCTCAAGAAAGCTATGAAATTACAAATGAAGTTCCTTTTCTCATTGTTCCATCCAGATATTTTTATCATTTCGTTTCAGGAAATATTCTTTAGTTTTTCGAAATGAATTAATTATGGTTCAACAAGGTTCATGACGAGTTGAACCCTTTTGATGTCAAAGTCAATATTTCCTATCTGAATAGTGAAATATTCACATCCTTCGTTTAGTGAGTAAATGAACGATCAACTAATGTTGTTGCTCATGCCAATGGATCGTTTAACAAAATTGAAAAAAAAATGACGCTGGGGAGACAGGGATGTAGGTAATGGAGATTGATATGACGAAGGTACCTATATGATTTCAACGTATGAATATTGAAACGATATGAAATTATAGAAATTGATCACGAATAGGTCGTGGAAATCGCTGAATAATTTTACTGAAAAAACAACAGTTATTTTTCAGTTGAGCAGAATTCTTTCGAACATAGCTTGGTGATAATAGTCGAACTTACTGAAGTATGTTGTCAAAGAATATTGTTTCTACGTCAGATTGTAAATGAATCTTTGATATTGAAACATTCTCCAGAAAAAATTTCCAAATATGTTGTTAGCTCATAGGTGCAGAGTAGAAAAAACATTTATTTGTAGTCCAATTTCTTGACACCCTCTGGAACAGTTCGAGAAATGTGAAGAATTTGCGCTGAGTTTATTACGAGGACCATTTATTCGCTATCCTGAAATCTTTCTTCACTTTATATCTTTAGTTTTTTTGAAAGTACACGTTTTCACTTGAATAATCGAATTGTTTCAGAAATTACAGTTTCCTACAGAAAAATTAAAGTTTTTGCCGAAAATTTAGTATATGACATGACTGTGCTAGAACCGATATTGCATATCTTCTGTGCCAGAATCCCCCAATTATAACTACTGGCACACCAAGATGTTTTACAGCTTCATTTAAAATAAAAATCCATCCGTGAAAAATGAGAAGGGTAAATGATGAATTAGTAAATGTAGTTATCGAGGACATGAAAAATGTGATAGATAGAGCATCGCGTGTTTATAAAATTTCATGCTTTTATGTGGTTATATGTTTCATCAATAGAAATAAAGATATCGAAGTGTGTTAGGTAAGGAGGCTATAAATACCTGTTTTTTCACCCTGTATAAATATGCTTTCAACATGTTTGTTCCAATAACAAAGGGTTAATCCATAGACTAACTAAACGGAGAATAGATGAGACACTAGTAGAACAAGCTTCAACGACATCTGTTTTTGTACAACATTACTAATTCGTGAAAAAAGCTCAATTGAAAAAAGGAATCTATATCGTAAAGCTGCCTCAAAAAGAATTCTGTAGTGCATCTTTTGAATAGGTAGGTACGCCCATATACAAGAGGCAAAAAGTTTTTTGAAATTCAATTTCCAAAAGGAAATCAGAAATGGATTCGTGCAAAGTATCGATGAGTTGTAATGAATCAATTTTCATGAAAATAATACCTGCAACGAACTTTCATCTGATTTTCCTTTGGAATCGAGAAATGAGGATCAATAATCAAATTCTGGATAGAATAAAAATTTATTAACTGAAATAGATATCACCAATTGAAAATACAGATTTATTTCATAAATATCTAATCAATAAACTAATAATTGCATTGAAAACATTCTCAAAAACTAACAATAATGAATTCAATAATACAAAATATGAAATTTACCTACTAAACCTATTCAATACAAGAAAAACTTTTTTGAAAACTATCTTAATTCTTACAGGTAACAGAATATATATAATATATTTTGAAATTACCTTTTTGCATCTCGATTTTCACATCCAATAACACAACACATCTTCACTCTTGCAGGCATATCGAAATTTATGATATTTCAAAAAGAACGTGTCAAACCACTCCTTGTGTCAGTTGACAATTCAAAGGTTTTTTGATAATAATGATTTTACATACTTACTATTTTCTCGATAGGATTTCCATGAATGGAACGACATCTAACTATCAAATTGAAAATAATTTTTTCGTGTATTAGTATCCTCCTCCGACAGATGGCGCGAAGTATACGAGTGGCTCATCTATTATTTTAGTTTGTCTATGGGTTCATCTACAATTTGGTGTAGACACAATTATTGTCGATGAAAAATTACGAAAGTTCTACATACAACAACGTACTCAAGTCTTTTTGCCGGTGAGTGTACCGCCTGTCCTAAATTTGTTGTCTAGTGGGGGGATCTCAGAAAGCTGATGAGCTAGAACAAAATTTGTTAGGGGAAAATTGATAACTTCAATGAACTCCACCGAGAAAAACGCCTCTATATGGTTCTAGTTTTATGTTTATAACTTCACTTATATAGAAGCGAGTATAGAAGTTATGAGAACTCTTCAGTTGACGCCGTTTTCCAATTTTCTCTAATAGCTCGAAAACGGTTTGACTAAAAAGTTTGCAATTCTCACCAAATGAATTCTCTTTAAAATCGATCCCAATGTGCCACTCATTTGTTCTAGCTAATCGGCTTTCTGAGATCCCACTTGACAACTAATTTAGGACACCCGGTACTGTAGTCATAACTCAGATAAATATAACAAAAATAAGTACTTGTTATCTTTTTATTTAATCTCTTTCATGTTATGTATTTCATTTCAATATAAGCCGAAATTTCAACGAGTTGATTTATGAACCTTTCGAATATTTAGAAAATAGTTTTCAAGAATTGAAGCAACAACCTTTCATCGTTAAAATCGAAAACCACCTTCCAAATGGTCTTATATTGCTTTGCTGTCAACCCAATTTCCATCGTCTACATCCAAAATACATAAAACAGACACAAATGAAGACAAATCGTTCTTGTCACCATTACTTTTTCGTATGATATCCTCAACGTTTCCAATCCAAAACATGTCGACTCCTTAATGTTGTCCTTTCATCACCTCTCCACCCCTTCCGTCCAGCAGGGGTGATAATGGAATTAAACGTGGAAATGGTCATTTTCCGAAAGTGGCAAAAACCATTTTCCGAGCCACTTGGCCTCCGTGTCTCCAGGGCTCGCCAAATTTCGGTTTTATCACTTTCTTACCGTTGAAATACGGATCTTGCTGACCCGGAGCTCTCCATTAGCACTTTCGTTTTAATTAAAGTGCTCCTTTCTGTATGACAGCACACTTGCGAAATATATAAGGTTGATCCTGCTGAAAGTCTCAGGGTATTGGTCCAAATAATGCTGGAGAGGATGAGAGATATAATGAGAAGCTTTATAGAATGCCTGATGAAGATCTTTTGGGGTCCCACAGGATATTTATTGAGGACTTAATTCAGGGTTGGATGTTGGAAAGATGAAGTGGAGAGAATATGGACCTTTCGAATTAACTCGAAGTCTTATCAATTAAAACGGTTCAAGGACCAAACATAGGTTGTAATTTGCGTTCGATTTATTATCGGTTCAGAGTTGAAAAGGCTTTTCTCCAGCCAGAGTTCATTTAAAATTACTCACATAATAATATGCATTTCAGTTATGTTGAATGAGTGTGGTTATGGCATAACTAAAGCAGAATATTAAAGGTCAAACAAGTAAAATTAAAGGTTGCAATTTGCGTTCGATCTATTATTAGTTGCTCTTTTATTTCATGCAATAGATCATTTATGGTTACTCACATATATGCATTAATAATGTTGAATGATTATGTTGATTTAATATTATATAGCATATGGATGGTTTGACACCGAAGCTAACATACAAAACAGAAAGAGAGCACGAATGCTACTTGCTGGTCAAAACCCTATGCAACGAGATACAAGGTCTCTATAAATGATTATAACAGCGCAGTTGGCGTTGCGACTATTATGAATATTTTTATTCTGATGTGAACTTTGATTTAAACAAACGATACTGGGAGTTTGGGCTGGTAATTCCGAAAGAAATTGAATAATATGACTGAAATTATAATTTGTATAGAATTTGTAAGAAAAAAATAAAATAAAAAATTTCCAAAGCAACCTACGATATTACAATCATTTATAAAGACCCCGTATAATAGAGAAGAGACGCTATGACATATAATTGAGTAGGGAAAAATAGTACCACTGGGCGGGCTAAGTCGTGGACCAATATGGCGGAAAGTTCAGGGTTGAATTAAATTGCCAGATTTGTCCGTTTACAAATTAAACCAAAAAAATACGACGAGTTGGGTCTTTAGGAATCCTGTTCAAATAAGGGCAATTGAATATCGAATAAACAATTTTTCTTCAGGCGATAATATACACATATGAAAAGATATCAGAATACCAAGACAGACTAGCAAAAATTTCGAATGCTTATCTGTTCAGTACTCATCCTTACCTGTGATATGTTTTTCCTCTAATTTTCATTTTATCTGTCTCTTCTCTCCTCGAAGAAAGCCTTACAGTGCACGATACCATTTTATTGTATATTATTAAGCAGTAAAAAATCACAATTCAACTAGAAACAGGCGCAAGAATCACAATTCCTCCAGAGAATTCAACGATTGTCATATTTGACTTTAGGTGGTAGTAATATGGCATATCTGATACCACGTTTATTTAAATGATGGTAACTCTATACTATCCTATTTCTATGAGGCTAACATACAAACCAGAAAGAGAACACGAATGACACTTACTGGCCAACAACCCTTCTGTGTTATAGCAATTAATCTTTAGGAAACAGTTCTTGGAGAAGGAAGGAACATATATAGAAGCTTTCTGGGAAAACTTCTGGAAATGGATCATTCCAAAAAAATCCTTTGATGCTTTATAACTGCGAAGTCCAAAATGTATTTGGAAGGGAAAGAGGAAGAGGACGAAACTCCTGTTACTTAGTCACAGAATGCCTCTCCATATCGAGGCTGTGCAAAGTATGTTTTAAACAAAAAAGAAGAAACGTGGATCTCGTCAATTTGAAGTCCTTTCAGATACTGGATTTTCCTGGAGCTCTTAAATGGACACCTAAAGATGGCAGTGAAATGTAGCCCCCTTCACAATCTATAATCTGTTTATGAGCCATGTATGAATCTGTAACGAAGGTCTCCAAGTAGAGATATAAAATAGACAGGAATTCCTGTACGTTTAGTCTGGTGACATTATAGGTCACTGTTTTTTGAGTTTTTGTTAACTCACTTCAAATCAACTGACTTTATATCTATTTTAATTGTTCTGACTTTTTCTTCGTCTTCTTTTTTTAAGGTTAGGTACTGTATTCAATTCAAATTTACATGTTTTCTATTTGGTCTTGTGGCTATTTCTCCAGGACTTTTTTGGGTTTTTCAGCTTCACTTTCGTGATTTTTCTCCTGAAGATATTTAAAGGTCGAAACATGTTGGTGTTTTAAAATCACTTGCGTATTTTATCTGGAAATGTGTTTTAAACACCTCACAAAAAAGTAATGGTATTTCAGCAAGAATGAGTTACACCCCCACTAGCTTAAATAACACTTGCCACAGAGGGTGCAGGAATGTCACTCATTGGCATAGAATCCTTCTTGGGTATAGGTAAATGTAAATATAAGAAGGAGTTTCTGGAGTAGGAGAAAGCCAAGAAGAAAAAACTCTGGCGGAATCTCCCAATGATAGATCATTCCACTAAGTTCCTTCGGAACTTTGAAACAGCAACATCCAAAAGATGTCTGGATCTTGGTAAGAAACAATTACACTTCCTCACTAGCTTTCTTACAAGACCCTGTCGCCTCAGGAAGAACCTGTTGAGGATGGGATTATCGGACACTGACGAGTGTAGGTTCTGTGGAAAGGAGAAAGAAACCCCCATTCACCTAGTCACGAAATGATTTGATATTGTGAGCCTAAGGAGAGAATGTCTTGGGCGAAAAACTTGTAAGAGTGAGGAACTAGTCTCGTTGAAGCCCTCACAGATATTGGATTTCAACACATCTCTGGAAGTTTAAGGCGAGCTGTGAAGGGTGGTGTCAGAACAGCTCTGAAAAGGAGCACAATAGACCTTGAGGTCGCAGTGAACTGTAACCCCTTTTTAAACTATAAACCAACTATAATTAGCTTAAATTGACTTTTGGGAATCTGACGAGGTTAGATTCCATGAGAAAGAAGAGTTAACTCTTGTTCACTCGGTTACAGAATACATTGGGCAGGAAAATTTCAGGGAAAGGCGGATCTAGCCTCATTATTGAAGTCTTTTCAGATACTGGAGTTCATTTAGCCTCTGAAATAGAGACGTTAGGCATGGTGTGGAATGTAATCTCCTTAAAAATATACAATCTTCAATCAGCTTAAATGAACGCACTAGTAGTGTACCGAGCAAAAACATATTATAATGAGATAGAACCATGTAACGTGTGTAAAACAGCAATTACATGATATTGCTTTATACAAGGAAGGTATTAATGCACCACAAAATTGGAGAAGCCCTTTTTAAGGCCTATATTCCGAAATTACCTATTAATATTTCCGCCTATTTCCAAGAGTACAAAAATCAGCCAGCTTTGGGCTGTAGTTTCAAACCCACACAGTTAATTCAAACCAATTTTATGAATCTTGTGTCCAGTAATTACACGAATACATATTCGTAATGCTCATTATGCAAAGCTGAATTCAGCGATTCAATTTAATTTTCACCCATGGTGTGCGGTGAGGTGTAACTCATTGAATGCGTGGAAAATATTAACGGAAAGCTGCATGGCCAACGTTCCGAACCTGATTTTAGCTAATGGAAAATCGGTAGTGAGTTGCACGGGTTTAGAACTTATTGCAATTGTAGCTACAAAGACACGAACTGTGTTAGTTTATGTGTGTACGGATTGTATAGTCATTGTAGAGGGTAATTCACTTATCTTGGTAACCTTATTTTTCTCGAAAAGGGATGAACAGTTTTTTATTCTGTTGACGGTATTTGGTATAGGTCAATGTTGACGTGAGATGTGCGCAAAAATGTTTACTCCAGGAACATACTCTTCGTATTGTCATGCGAAAGAAGATTTATTTTGAATTTTTCTTCTGAATATTTCTATTTTCTGAATACTATTTTTTCTATTTCTATACCTTCAGCAACCTGCAGTCTGTTTTATTTTGATTCTATTCCATTTATTTTTTTTCTGTGTTTTGACGGTATGCCTTGATTTAAAGACATAATATGATTGGAATTCCTAAAATCAAAAAGACCTTGTAGCTAACTATTTTTCAATCTTTATATTTATCGTATATTATTTTTCTAATGATAACATTTTTTTCAATAATAAATGCAACATGTCAAATCATTGGTTCTATATAGCGGTCACTATGATCCATACATAAATTTTATCTACTCCTTAGTTCATTATAAGTTATTTTGTCCAAGGGAACCCTTATATTTTGGTCAAAGTGACTTAGATAAAATGAAATAGGGTAAAGATAAAATTTAAGTATAGATCATAATGGCCGGTATATAGAACATGCAATTTGACATGTTCGTTTGTTATTGAAACAATGTTTATTTTTATAAAATATAATATTTGATGAATTCAATCATTGAGAAATAGTTTGCTACATAGTCTCTTCGATTTTAGGAAACACAATCATATCTATGTCTCTAAAACAAGGCATACTGTCACTTCAGCGAGTGGCTTAAGTAACAAAGTGAATAATATCTATTATACGCGAGTAGAATATCATATTTTATGGACGACCACTACAGCCAATTTTCTTGAAGTTCATAACATGTGGCAGCCGTATATGTCCTTGTTTCAATTATGTAGAAATCGTAAAGTTGACGAAAGTATTAATTTTCTCATGAACTCATTGAATATTATGTAATAAAAAATTATAATAATGGAAGTAGATTTTGCCCTCGGTTGAAAAGTTATTCCCACCTTATTCGTTGGTTACGGAACTATGAAATACTGACGAAATATCATTTTTAACAAGTTTATATTATAAAGGGTTCTCCACTAAGAGGTGTTATTTTGAATACGCCGCTATTACGGTAAATGTCACTTTTGAAGCTGTCGTTTTTGACAGTTGAAAAGAAGAAAAAACTACGCCATCGATGAAAATAGAACGATACACGCTTCAAGAACGCATTGAAATTATTAAAATCCTCTATAAAAATGGTGAAAACTCGAACATGTCTGGGTCGTCAAGAAGCACCTCGTCGGACCGCAATAAAAAAATAGGTGGAAAAATTCGAACTGTTGGGACAAATTAGTGATCTGAAGAATAAAACCCGTGCATGTCGTTCGAGAACAGCCAGGAATATTGCTGCTGCAGCCGAAAGTGGTGAAGAAACCCCAGGTTTGTCCATTCCTTGTCTTCCTTTGGATTTAGGCATTTCACAAACGTTTTTTAGACCAAAATTGGATATTATTGATCTGTACAGCGTTAATTTTCAACAAGAGGGCGCTTCGTGACATAGAAGCAATAAAACCATGGATCTTTTGCAAGAAAAGTTTCCGCACCGTATTATCTCTTTAAGAGGTGATCACAATTGGCCACCGAGATCTTGTGGTTAAACAACTTGCGATTTCTTCCTTTGGGGCTACGTGAAAGAGAAAGTCTACGCCAAAAGCCCAGCGTCCATTCAATACCTCAAAGATGGAATTCCTCAGGCTATCGAGGACATAGGGCAGCAAATTTGCGATTTGGTCATGCAAAATTTCATTAAAAAGATATGGTTCTGTAAGAGTGGTCGTGGTAGTCATTTGCCTGATGTTATTTTTCCACTATTAACGGCATAGCTTCTTCTTTATATATGATGAACATCCGATCATTTATATCGAAAAATGGCATTTTTCTTCGAACATCAAAATAACACCTCTTATTGGAAAACCCTTCAGCTGAATTCATGAACATGAATCTCATGGCAGTGAGAAATGAATCATGATTCCCTAGTAATTGAAGGATATTATTAATAATGATCGAACCCACAGACAAAAAATGGGTATATTATAAAAATAGCCGTGAATGAAAAAATTCATTTGTGCTCGTACACAGTGGACACCATCACACACAACTGTCACATAAGCCCGAAATAAAACAAAACATCAACGATAAATAAATTAATAAACTTCGTCCCACAACCAATGTCAACATCTTCCTTGACAGTACAAAGGAAGACGATTTTTAACCCTGTTCCACGGCCTTTTTTCGTAGCCTTCCGCCAGGGTTCATCCACCATCGTAATTTCCAATTTCGGATTTCCGGCGGGAGGAAATCACTTCCTTCCCCGTCATGAAATATAGTTTACTTTAACTTGCGCTAAGGAGATTCCAGGGGATCGATATTTAGAAGTTGGCGTTAAACTTTGGTCGAGTTGCTGCAGAATTATGGCCAATGTTTTAGGGCGGAAAGGCTTATTTCCTTCTGGGAGGATAAACAGGTCTTACTTGTGGTTTCAGTATAAAAAATTCGAGTTAGAACAAATTGATGAGGTTTAAATTACTGAGAGGATAAGATCAAGAATTATTCCATTGATTGTGAGTAAAGGGTTTCCAATGAGAGGTGTTATTTTAATATTCAAAGAAAAATGCCATTTTGCAATATAAATGATCGGATGTTTTTTTCATTATAAAGAATTATAAAGAAGAAGCTGTGCCGTTAATAGTGGAAAATAACATCAGGCAAATGACCACCACGACCACGCTCACAGGACCATATCCTTTTAATTAAATTTTCTATAACCAAATCGCAAATTGGCTGCCCTATGTCCTCGATAGCCTCACGAATTCCGTCTTTGAGGTCTTGAATCGACGCTGGGCTAATGGCGTAGACCTTCTCTTTCACGTGGTCCAAAGGAAGAAGTCGCAAGGTGTTGAATCACAAGATCTCGGTGACCAATTGTTATCACCTCTTCGAGAGATAACACGATCCGGAAACTTTTCCCACAAAAGATCAATGGTTTCGTTGCTTATGTGGCACGTAGCGCCATCTTGTTGAGATATAACGTTGTCCAGATCAATACTATCCAATTTCGGCCATAAAAACGTTTGTGGAATGCCTAATTCCAACGGAGGACGATGAATGGACAAACCTTGGTTTTCTTCAACACTTTCGGCTACAGCAGCAATATTCTCGGCTGTTCAAGGGCGACGTGCACCGGTTTTATTCTTTACATCACTTACTTGTCCTTACAGCTCGTATTTTTCCACCAATTTTTTTATTGAGGTCCGACAAGGTGCTTCACGACAACCCAAAAATGTTCGAGTTTTACGAACCATCTCCGCCAATTTTCACCATTTTTTATAGTAAATTTCAATAATTTCGATGCGTTCTTGAAGCGTGTATCGTTCCATTTTCATTAATGACGTAGTTTTCACTTGTTAAGTGTCAAAAAATGACAGCTTCAAACGTGACATCTACCGAATTGCGGGCTATTCCAAATAACACGTCTTATTGGAAAACCCTTTACGTTTTGGACTTTTTAGAATGATCCATTTCCTGAAGGTTCCTTCAGAGTGCTTTTCTTTCAATTTCCAGTCCGTTCCTGACAGTTTAAGCCGTCGGTTGGCCATGGAAATTTGGCATATTTCACTATGTTCATTGAAATTTTAGGTTATGTTTTATATTTTCTTGTCAGATTGATACGCAATGTTGTCAATATAACATAGAGTTCTCTGATAACTCGGAAGCTCGTCGGATGAGTCCGGGTACATTCGGCAACGTTGTCTTTATTTTACGTTATGACAGCAAATACTGCCAACTTCAGATAAATAAACAAAAGCGTAGTATTCGATCAAACTTTCGTGAACGGACTATATGTCTAATTCAGGAAAATTTCGATACATAGCTACTTTGCTTTTTGTTGCAATTTTTTTGATGGAAAAGCATGGTGAAGTCGAAATTTTTTAAATGGAAATCTGCAATTACGATACGGTGATTTCGTGGAAAATTTTGGGGAAACTACTGCAGTTGATTTATGAATGTGCGTTTGTTGAGTTTTAAAGTTCTTCTGCCTTTCAGTCATACAGTTAGAATAATTATTGAATATTCCAGTGAATAAAAGTACACCATGTAACCACCTTAGTAGTTCTTTTCCAGGTTTTCATATATGGATATTTTTTCTATTAAATTAGAACAAAGCATTCAGAACATTCTCGAGAATAGATGACAAATGATTGTCGAAATAAAGATAAGAAATTATCCAAATACTGTTAAGATAACAAAGCAAGTAATTATACTTTCCATCTGCGATAACAGATGGCTCCCAACTCAAAGTGACTGAGGGGAGAGATAGATAGATACAGCCTTCCTTTCCTCCTAACAACTCCCTTTCTCTGGGCAAAGAAGAAAGCTCGTCAGTAATTGTCCTCTTTTTGTCTGAAGGCGAACGATTAGTGTCAATCTTGTAGATCTTTTCTTGAATAAGATCGATAAGAGGACGGATTTCCTTTTTCTGCTGTAGAATACGAGAAACTCGGAGCACGGGGGAGTCATTTGCCGTATTTTCCGGGAAAGAAATGGTCCTGTCACAGAATACGATGAAGGGAAAAGCTAAAATTGTACGCCCAGTGAACAGCATGGAGAGTTCGAAATTATTTAAATGGAATTCTGCAATAACAAATACGATGATTAATTTCGTGGAAAATTTTGGGAAGAGTACTGAAGTGGATTCGAGAATTGGAGTTTGTGCGGTTTTGAATATGCCCTGAATATTTTATCTCCTGAAGGCTTCTTATTTGTGTCTAATTCAGTAGTAATTGCGATAGTTTCTTCATGGAAATTTTTTCATTTCTAGTCATACAATTAGGATAGTTGTTATTATTACGTATTTCAGTGAATGTTGAAGAAAATCTGAAAGCCTGAAAACCGATTCTCAAAAAATCGGTAGCTTTTTTACGTTGCTACAAACCAGAGAACACAACACTATTCGAAGTTGAGTAAACTTGGATTCATTAAACTTTCACCAGTTCCATGTCTTTTGACAATCAAAATCTGTTTACCAAATCCCCTCAGTCAACTTTTGATCTGTCACGTTGTTAATTATCGGGTGTTCAGATTTGTAATTCACAACTGTGAAATCATTAATGAGGGTGGTTCCAGACACATTGTAACAATATTGACTAACAAGAGTATTCTGATGAGATGACAATTTTATGAAATAAATTCATGAGCTGTATTCTGTGACATATAACATATACAAAGAAGTCAAATTAAAGAAAGCTGTCTAACTCGCTGTCTAATAAACACAATGCAATAACAATGATGTAACCCAAATAATGATCAATATAGAAGTACTGGGGCCTATTGCACTTACTACTTTGCAACTTTTCTCTTTGCACTTTTCACTTTTCGAATGAAATACATTGCACGAAACGCATTCATAATTGAAAAGTGCAATGTGAAAAGTCAAGTGCAGAGTGAGAATCACTTCGCAGAATTGAATATTGGGAGAAATGTTGTGCAATTTAATTGATTTTCACTTTTGAAAATTGTCAGAATGCAAAATGAAAAGTGAAAAGTTGCAAAGTATTTTGGTGCAATAGGCCCAATATAGCAAAATAAATAAAAACTGAATGAAAGTGAGTGAATGGGACCAGACGGCTTTAACGCACATAATAACACATGAACAGTTTATGAAGTTGAACAGAGTTCGTTCAACAAACATTTTTTCCAAAATATATGTCTCACTACATTCACAGAGGTCTAAATAATACCTCTGAACATAATTAAGATACTATTTATTATCTATCATAATATCGATCGGACAGAGCACCCACGTTGAACGTGGAGAGGTTATGTCGGAAATTACTATAAAGGAACAAGAGAATACTTATTCAAATAACCTTTCGTCTGATCACAATACACAACATGATACCCCAGAGCTCAACAATGATTCAACTATAACTATTTACATTTGAACGGGAAAAAGACATTGAACGCTGACATATCGGTCTGAAATTGAGTTATGGATCTGTCAAGTACGCGAAGTCAAGTGGAGCTCTGTCTTTGAGTTCCATGATTTTAACATCGAACAAATTCTGCACCAAGGGGGGCCATTGACGAAGCGCTAATTTTAAAACACACATTATAAACATCCTAAAGAAAAAACAGTTGGAAAATACAACACACGATTTAACTCATTTTCTCAGTAGGCAACATTATGTACTAAGATTCGAAATGACTGTTATTTCTATTTTACAGCTCAATAATTTTTATAATTCGAACAAAATTTTGGTAACCGTAAATTATGGTCTTCACTCAATTATTTCCGTTAGTAGATTATTAGGAGGGTTGCATTACAGTGCGTCCTTTAGATCTCATGTGTCCCCCTTCAGACCTGTTTTTTTGCAATTGCTACTCTAGAGCTTGCCATTCAGTTCCAGAGCCTTAATGAAATCTAATATCTAAAAGGGCTTTTTCTATTATTCTCTTGTGCAAGACATTCTCTGCACAACCTTGCAAGCCAGGGCATTCTTTAACTAGGTTGTGTCTCCACAAACTCTTTTTCTGGTTCTGGGTCAGTAAGTGGCGTTTGTACTCCATTTCTAGTTATTGTATTAGAACGGCCTTCTAAACCCCCGGTCGGGTCCTAGCCAAGAGCGCCAACAATGTAGAGAAGTATACCCTCCCGACATATTACAAACACAGCCTTCTAAAGTAGTCTCTATGGACAGCTGTATTTCAGGCGCAAGCGTGAGCGCTAGTGAACATCTGGTCGTAAATAATTAAGGTTTTATTGTTGATTGTGGTCGTAAATGTAAAAAATAAGTGAATTTATAGTAACCTTTTGTGAATGTTCAAGTGCTGTGAACTGTGAAGGTGTTTCTGGTGTTGGTGTTAGTGAATTTTCCTTTAGATAACTACTTTCATCTTTTCGTGAGTGTCTTTAACCTAAAAATTAAACTCATCTGCTTCGAAAAATGATAGGAACGTTTTGTATTTCATCGTGTAAAAGAAATTATTCGTCTAGAAAAATTGAAGGATATCTCAGTTGTTTCAGTTCTGAGATATTAACAGCATATACAGCTTTTATAGATGGGGACCATACCGCGAAATTTCATTCCAACAATAGTTTTGTCTGCTAGAATCATTTAGATTCTAACGATATAATTAATTTCGATAAATACTCACGAGCAAATGTAACAATCAAATTACTTTGAGATAACCATAATTATTGTAAGTACTGACCCATTAAATTTTATTATCGTTCATATGTACTCTATTTCAAAATATATTTTGAACAACAATGAGAATTTTATGAGAACTGACCATTCAAAGAATAGGATTGGACTTTCATTACCTATTCAAAATTCACAGAAATTGTACTTGTGGTTGGAATTCGAAGTTCATTCTAAATTCGCTTTGCTCTATTTTCCCAAACATTTCTCGATAATCACGTGAAGAAAACGAAGAATGACAATCACATAGGAGTAGGGAATAATCAGAGAGAATATTATTTGAGTTAACTCCATTTCGAGAGTTATATTTGAGTTCATGTTTTTTGGCGGGAGACATCTCTCTGTGGTTTTTGCTGGACCATAAATTGATTAAACCATCAACCATTTCCCATTACTTTAAATTTTTTTCATTTTAACTCAATTTATTGATTGAGTAGGGCATACCTAAAACGTTTTTCAAGATATTGATATGAGGAAATAATATCATACGTTTCAAATATCGTATTTGCCGTGCAAGCGGTATACCTCCCAAAAATCGTCTTTTTTGCGGCGTTGTCGCTTGATACTCCTGGCCATGTCTTTAGAAGGCCGTGGTAAAAGTCTCTTCATATTCATTGATTCCCGAGTGACCGTGAACTCAGACTACTCAATTAAACTCTGCCTAGAAAATACTTGCTGTAAATTTAATCAACCTAATGCTCTTCTGACTATTTCATCCCCTCACATCGCAATAACGTCAGAGATATCGCAGCCTTCCTTATCTTCAAATCCATTTCGTTCAGTCATAGTCGATCGCCACTAATACGTAAACATCGATATTCGTAGCCCGATGGGAGGTACGTATGCGACACAACCTATCGCGTGCTGACATCTCGCGGTTAAATAGAGAGTGGAGATAATTGTTATTGCTGTGCAAGCCGAAATTATCGACAGGGCGCGATATCGGATTGTGAAGTACAATATCATCAATTATTCTGGATGCACGCAGGGGAGGTGCTTTTGGTTGGCGATCGTGGTGGTGTTAGAATTTAATTGTTTTCGTGGGAATATTCGAGGGGAATTGGGGTAGGTTATTCCTGTTTTCATTGAATAAAGGTCACCAGTTTATGGTCACGTTCATGCTGTTAAAATGAAGGAGGCAGAATAAATTGGAAAGGAAAAGAAATGATAATTTTTTCTGTCATGTTAACATGATTGAAAAGATTTGGATAGTGTACAGGGTGTTTGAATATTCAACCTAATCCTTCAGATTTTTAGAAGAATTTGGTTTGTGTTTCCTGAAACCAGAGCAAATAATGCACGTAGCCCGCAGAGATGTTGGAGAATTTATTAAGACCTTCTTGTCGGTCAAAAGCACAAGGTTGCATAATAGAACTGTGGTGCACGGCTTCAAGCATTGTTGTGCCAAACAGGAAGAAAAGTCAGTTCATCTAATGAACCGTTTAAGAAATAAATATGGTGACTGTCATCACTTATTTTTGAAATTAAAAGTTGATGACGAGCGGTTCTTTCAATGAACCCGAATCAGCCAGGAAACATTTAGATATATTTCCTTGAATAGGATTGAGCACCACCTAGATAAAAATTGGCAATGAGAGCGCCGACGTAAATTTTCACTACACAGTCGACGCCAACAACCGGCTTGAAAGAACTAAATTATAATACCGACAGTCAGTGCCGACCAGATTCAGCCGACTTGCACTGTGTCATTTTTGAATCTTACCAGCGCCGATCGGTACAGGCCACCAGTAAGCAGGTTATCGGCTTTCACTGTGTTTGTACCTACCCTTAGAACAGAGTATCCCAGGAATATAATGAACTCTGAGAAAGAGGTCACATTCCTGGGAAAATGTAAGTAACGAACGAAAGACTTCATTGATTCCAATGCATAAAGGTAGCCAATGTTCAATTGACCACAATCTAATACAATACAAAAACCTTGTTCGATCTATGGTGAGAAATGTGGACATTGTTTTGCACAGTTTAGCAGAGGCGACATCTACACGTGGAACGCCAAGCAGGCAGATGATTCAGATAAAAAGAATTAACTAGTTTTTCCACAAATACTAATATCTGGGAAACAAATAATCACATCCCATATCGTCTAGACAAACTCGGGGCACGTTCCCATAAAAAACGCCATCTCATCGCTGCTCCGATTCAAAATGAATCCATTCAGAGTCGTAATAAACCACGGTCGGGGAAGAACCGGTGGGATTACAGACATACATCCTAGCGTTGATGCTTGTTTGCGGATAAGAATGAGAAATAGCGGCTTGTCGCAATGATATTCCCTTCATCTTCCGCGTTTCCATTAGAGAGAAGAAAAGGAGCTTTTATGGCAGCCCTCGGCGATCGCTGGCGCGAGACGTGACGTTTAGACGTCACGAGGGGGTGGGGTGGGGTTAATTGTCAGGCTTGATTTTATTGTTCGTGCAAAGGGGTGGAGGGGATGCCGGTTGAGGTTCTTTGGGGAAAACGAGGATTTTTCTATTTTGGATTGGTGGAGATAAAAAGCGGTTGAGTAAGTGGTGGAGTGCCCCAAGGGTCTGTGATTAGAGAGATGAGGAGTTAGCTTGTATTCGCTGACTGCATTGTTACTTGGACTGTTTCATCAGTTTTCGTTGTTGTTTGTCACGTTTTGATGCGGAAACATTTCTTGTTCATCTTGTATCGATTCGTAAGTGGAGAAGGCATTTTTTTATTGGTGCTCAGTGATTTCTCTGTATCGTCTGTTTTTCTTTTCTTTTTTTCTCGTGGATTAGGAAGACAGTAATAGTTGAATTTCACACGAAAGTGTTCATCCCAATATTCTGAAATTTCAATCATCATTGCCAAAAAATCACAGTTCGACCTCATTCGCCTATTTCAAAATTAATTTTCTGTGTTTGAATCAAGATATCCTGTAGAGAAATTTTCAAGTTTATTTCTTCTAAGAATTTTTTTTGTTTATGATTTTCTTTGATTCAGTGGAAGATAAACTATCCAAGTTTGGTTTCAAGCCAGTACACCTGATTTCATAATTAAATTCCGGTCCAAAACATACATAGGTTATCTACTGTCACTTTTTTGCAGAAATCAGCTGAACAATGTACATGTTTTCACTAAATGTTTTTGAAATAACTTGAAACCAGATTTATTTCCTTCAGTTCCATATATGACATACGCCCATTTCGAAGTTAGGCTAACTATGAGTAACCTTTTCTGTGATACACAAGAACCAAATACATCGAAGTTACTTCATTTCGCATGGTTTTCCACTAAGAAAATCCTTCTCACAAATATCGTGTGATGGAAATTTTTGTCCTCAACAAAAAAAAGTAAACGCTCTAAAGGAGATACATATTAAAAATCTTTCGGTTGAAATACTCCCCAATTCGAAATGAGAGAGCTCGTTGGTCAGATATTCCAGGGTATGGTCATGTTACAGAACCTTACATATACGAGGAGCACCGAAGCACCCTTCTACTAACAACCTATTTTCCACAGGTATTTTTAATATAAAAATCGAAATACCTGAAAACCGCATAGAAATTGTTTATTATATCACAATTTCTGACATAGGAAGTAATCAAATTTCAAATTACCTTCATATAATCAAAATTGCTGTCCACGTCCTGGAGAGCCCAATAATACTGAATAATTCATTCTCTTTGGATTGTACCGATCCATCGATGGAATCTGACATGGCTAGATAATCGGTTTACGACCATAAATCAACACTTATCTTGCTCCCTATAAAATCGGTTTTAGGGGAGGACAATTACGAGTCCCCATCACTTCAAACCTACTCGAGGCCGTCATCCTTGCTCGATACTTGGATAAAAACATTAGTTTTCATTAATTTTCAATTAAATATACAGCTGAAAAGTCTCATATGTTTTGTGTTTTGATAGGATTTTTGATTTCTCTAATTTGGTAGTATTTAAACTAACTGCTCATTAAATTGCGTTTGCAGGCCACAGTAAACCTGACGTCGTAATTAGAAATGTCTGCGTTATAGTCATTGGATCTCATAGCAGATTAATGAGCATTGCACTACCAGTACAGAACATACATAGGTTATCTACTTTCAGTTTTCAGTAGAAATCAGTTCAAAGAATACTGTTTATTTCGCACACAGATATACGAAGAACACTAAAGCACCCTTCAACTAGCGAACCGTTTTCCATAGATATTGTTACGTCGAAAATCGAACTGAATCTTGCATAAATATTAATGAGCATGTCACAATTGAAGTTATCAAATTTCAAATTACCTACATTTACTCAAAATTGCGGTTCAGGTTCTGGAGAACCCAATATTACTGAATAATTCATTCTATCTAGCATTTTACCGATCCATCGATTGAATCTGACAAAGCAAGATAATCGGTATACGACCGTAAATCAACCCTTATCTTGCCCCTTATGAAATCCGTTTTAGGGGAAGGACAATCACGAGAACCGTTAGCTTCAAATCCAATCGAGGCTCGATATTTGGATGAAAACATTGGTATCCATTAATCTTCATGTAACTATACAGCTAGAAAGTATGAAAGTTTTTTTTATAGACCATCAGATTTTTTGATTGAGTAGTAAAACTCTGTGAGTTCTGGACCGGAAGTGGACCCTTAAATTCCGTGAGCAGGCCAGTAAATCTGACGTTATGATTCAAGATGGCTGCGTGATAGTCGAAGGATCTGCTTTAAGGTTAATGAGTATTGCAAACATAGCCGTTTTGGTCAAAAACATAGATAGGTTATGTACTTTCAGTTTTCAGTAGTGATCAGTTCAAACAATTCTGTGCATTTTTGAACTCAGCGTTTTTCTAAACAAATAAATCTTAGATAATTTTCCTTCAGTTTTAAACAGGCTGAGGGACTTTGGGAGATGAACCCTCGAAGAAAATAAGCAGGGCAAGTTCCTATGAGTTTTTTTCGAAATCGACCCTCAAGTTATATAGCTTTTGAGGGCGATGACAGTTGTTAATTTTTTTTACGGCTTCTCAAAAACACTGAGTCATGAAACCACACATAATATGAAGCTCGTAGTAGATGTAACTCCCATAAATATTTTAGATCCCATAACTTCATTATCAGGGGTTGAAAACAATTCCCTATGATTATCGTTCAAAAATTATTTTCGTGGCATAGATTTTCGAAATATAAAATTCCCTTATGGTTTTTCATTCAATTCTGGAGAAAAAATGCTCCTACAAAATTTCGATATAGTCGATACTTTTCTTGGAAAAAATCAAAACTTACTCTTAGGAAACCGAAAATTGTAGAATCATAAAAAATCTTTCATCTTCTGTCAAAACCCATTCTGAGCATCATACAAATATCTAAGAATTTTTTTCTATGGAACATACGATGGGATGGAATGAAAATTGATCATAAATGCTCTCAAGTTTTTATTTTTTCCAAGAAAAGTATCGACTGTATCGAAATTTTGCAGGAGACGTTTCCTGTAAAGAATAGAATGAGGAACCATAAGAAGAAAATCTTTCTCCTAGGTGCATTTGTCTCCCCTTCCGATTAGTGGTGTTAGCCTTTTCATTTCCGAAGAAAATAAAAATGCAACAAGATGAAGAAAGCCTACATTCCGAAGAAACCATTAACAACCTCTTGTCAGAAATACTGTCCTCATTAAAATGATATTTTTCGAGGAATGATTTTGCAGAACCCTGTATACGAGATAGATTCAAATTGAGATACTATTACCACGAAAATCGAACTGAATCTCGCATAAAAATTAATGAACATGTCACAATTTCTGACATCTAAAGTAGACAATTTTCAAATTACCTACATATACCAAAAATTACAGTTCGCGTTCTGTAAAACCCAATATTATTGCATAATTCATTCTCTCCGGGCTCTACCGGTCCATCGATGGAATCTGACATGGCTAGATAATCCGTTTACGACCGTAAATTAACCCCTATCTTGCCCTCTATAAAATCGGTTTTAGGGCTGGACAATTACGAAAACCGATCTCTTCAAACCCAATCGAGGCAGTCGATATTCGAAAAAAAATAGTATTCATTGATTTTCATGTGAATATACAACCGGAAAGCATGAAAGTTTTTTTGTTTTCAATAGGCCATCCGATTTTTTTGATTGAGTAGTGAAACTATGTGAGTTCTGGATCGGAAGTGGCTTTTCAAATTCCGTTTGCAGGCCAGTAAACTTGACGTCAGGCTTCAAGATGGCTGCGTGGTAGTCGTGGGATCTGATTTAAGGTCAATGATATTGCAAACAGAGTCACTTTTGGTACAAAATATTGACAGGTTATTTACTTTCAGTCTTCAGTTGTGGTAAGTTCAAAAAAATTCTGTACATTCTCGCAGTAAACGTTTTTCGAAACAAATAATAGCTATAGTCCGTTCACGAAAGTTTGAGGGCATAGTAAGCGTTTGTTTATTTATCTAAAGTCGGCAGTATTCGCTGTCATAACGTAAAATAAAGTCAACGTTGCCGAATGTGCCCAGCCTCGTCCGACGAGCTTGCTAGTTATCAGAGAACTCTATGCAATACTGACAACATTGCGTATCAATATTTGTACTGGTTAAAATGAATCAATAAAATAAATAGATAAATAAAAATGCCAAATTGTCATGGCCAACTGACGGCTTAAATTTTCGTGAATGGACTATAAGTTTATTTTCCTTCACTTTTATATATGACTCTTAAGCTCATTTTCAATTTCCGCCGAATATGAGGAACCATTTCCGAGATATGCAAAGATATCGAAGTTATTTTATTTCGATTTCTGTTTGTCATGATGAACCTCAAGAGGACAAAAAAAATGAGACATTCTTAAGGAATTATTACCTTTTGGTTAAAATACTCTCCACGTTTATAAAGGGGAGCTCGTTGTTCAAAATGGTATTCAAACCAAGTCAGATATTTCAAGGGATGATCTTGCAGACCTTAGATATACGAGAAGGGTCGATTAGATTGAGATACTCAATTTAGAATTTAGAAGCTAGTAAATTAGCTTGTGAGATTTAGATGATTTAAAAAAAAACTGTCTACTCGCTGAGTAGCTAACAATCTAGCGATCCACGTGAGTTTTATATTTGTATCGTAATCAATTATCTAAGATAAATGCACAATACGTTTTCAAAATTAAGAACCAGGAACCACCGAGCAGAAGAACTCACAGATTCTTTAGTAGCAACTGTGATTACACACAGTTTGTTTACATGCCAACATGCCTAGCTTTGAACTTTAGTCGCAGCTTTTACACAATCAGATTGTTGGCTTATGAAAACAATCAAACTGATCGAATTTACAATCACCTACTGAATTCGCTCAATAGCAGCTTGTTTAGTATCTCAATATAACCGACCCATTTCTGACATAAAGTTAGGCTCATTCTCATCATATCCTTCTTAAGGCGACAATGTTCTTTTAAAAAGCCAGAGAGAGTCAAATACTTGGACCTTGCACCGACCGAAGTTCCGAAGACACTATCTGGAATTTCATTTACAGAAGATTCCTTCATAGTGTTTTTGTTCCAGTTTCTTCTCTCTCCACTTCTGGTTAGTGGTAGCCTCTTGATTTCCGAAGAATATACGAATGCAATAAGATAAAGAAACCATTAACAACCTCTTGTCCGAAATACTGTCCACATTGAAATGATAAATCTCTTTAGACAAAAGTCGATTGAAAGAAATCCAATATAGATCATAGATATAGACAGATACATTCAAATTGAGATACTTTTACCTCGAAAATCGAACTGAATCTCGCATGAAAAATTGATAAACATGTCACAATTTCTGACATCTAAAGTAATCAAATTTCAAATTACCTACATATACTCAAAATTGCAGTTCACGTTCTGGAAAACCCAATATTATTGCATAATTCATTCTCTCCCGGCTCTACCGATCCATCGATGGAATCTGACATGGCTAGATAATCCGTTTACGACCGTAAATCAACCCTTATCTTGCCCTCTATAAAATCGGTTTTAGGGGAGGACAATTACGAGTCCCGATCGCTTCAAACCCAATCGAGGCCGTCATCCTTGCTCGATACTTGGATAAAAACATTAGTATTCATTAATTTTCATGTAAATATACAGCCGGGCGGAGCAGATATGCAAACAGAGGGCCTTTTTCAGTGGCGTACGTCACGCGAAACGCTCGTTTGTGGATTGGCATTGATTTTATGTGCGTTCGGTCGGCTGCTTAGCTCATCAGGGAGTTTGTTCTTTTTTTGATTGGTGAAAAAACGATAATTCTGTGAGGTTAAGAAGGGTGAAAACAATAATTGATTGTGTGGAAACATTTTCGGAACAGACGCAGAGAAGCTTTCAGATACAATTATTGAACGCGGACAAACCTTAAGGTAGTTATGAGATCATTCAGGTTAACTTAATGATATGGAAACGATGATCACAGTTTGTATGGAATGAATTATTAGTCCCAAATATCATGAGGTTTAATCATTATTCCGAAATTTAATTCGATCTGTATGGCAATAAAAAGAGGTTTCCGTTTATGGGAGATGATTACCCAGTATTATGGGCCTCTAGATAGTACCGTAAACATCAGATGTTCTGAAAAATCACCACTAGGAGAGACAGACATAGTCTGATAAACGATAAAACTTCCTGGCTTTTGAGCAGGTTTTTTCTATATCGAAGGAATTTCATGAATATTTTGCTTGTAAATGAAATTTTTAGAGATAATTTTGAGCGCTCGTTCTACTCAAACGAGTGCTGTAGAGTTTTTCCCAAATGTCTGTAATTTTCGAATTTTGAGCCGAAAATGGTCCAAACGATAGGTTTACACTCCCCGATGACGAATTCGTGGTCGAAGTCAATTCTATCTGTGGAACCGTCTGGCCGTCCGTACGTTAGCACAATAACTTTCGAAGGGATTGTTCTCGAGACTTGAAATTTTCAGGATGAGTTCGGGTCCCAAATGGGTTAAGTTCGTTAACAAGCCAAATCGTACAAAGTGTTCCATAAAATATGGCCATTCAAAATTTTTGTTCCTCAATATCTCAGAAAATACCTTACCAATCGGAATGAAATGTTACGGCTAAATGCAAGATGCTGATATCAAGCCTCATGCAAAATTTTGTGGCCAAAGTGTGAACTGAACCATAAAAGATTCAATTGGAATATTGAAAAAAACTTATCTCCATAAAAAGATATCCAATTCGTCCGAAATTTCAACAGAACAATAGAAAATTCAATTTGAATATTGAAAGAAGAATCTTCATATTTCCATAAGAGAATATCCAATTCGAGTAAAACTGTGGCCATAGCGTTAACAGAACCATAGAAATCTTAATATTCGAGTGGAATATTAAGAGAAGAATCGATATACTCGGTATCAATCTCAAATCCCATATAATAATAGTATTAATATTATTGCTTCACCAAAGAAGAAGCGCTCAAAAGCTCATGCTCCGGGCTTTTCTTAAATTCTTATATTACCTACTAGTAAAATTTATCGTGATTTTTCTGGTTGGTTGTTTTGTGTTCTTCATGCTATTTCAAGATGACAAATGTAGTAACGAGAACATAAAATTTCGTCAAATGAAAAAAATCTCGATATGAATCTTTTAGCTCAGAGTTCCAACGAATTCAAATTACAAGCACTGCACTTAGGGAAAATAAAAATGTTACTAACGTTAACTGTAACGTTTTCCTTTGTTAATACTGGGAGGTACAAATGATGTGTGGTGCAATATACGATGAATTTTGTGGAGACAGGCCATACTCAAGGAGCTTATCGTTATCGTTAAAATAATTCAAAAAATTTCATTTTTTCCTATGAATACGATTTTCATTTGTTTTCTAGATACAAGGTATTGAAGTTTGAATACAATTTATGTGAAGATTATACGAGTTTATAGAATCTTTATGATTTATTGCTACAGATCGCTAAAATAACCATAAAAACTGATAATGAATCTATTCACTACAGCTTACTTACTGGGTTTTTTATGACAAATCAGATTTTACGTAGGATTTTGAAGGAATCATTTCAATTTTTTTCCCGAAATCGGTAGCAGAAACGACCAAACACAAGATACCATAAAGTTGAGAATATCACCAAATATTCTCTTACCATTTTTTTCAAATTCACAGTGGCTCACTAAAAAAATCTGGGGAAAAGCAGTTGACAGTCTTTCAGGGAAAATATCGTTCTGTTGATTTGCTATAGAAATTGGAATCTCATATGGTGCAATAACAATGATACTATTTATGCCAAATTTCAGTTAGATATCTTGTGATGTGTAGATAGTTTGAAAGTAAACTCAAAACATTTTTCAACTTTAACACATCTATCTTGAAAACAAATGAGGATCTCTTGAGAACACATAAGGGATTTTAATTAGTTTCACGTGTATCTAAGTACAATAAGTTCCAACAATTTGGCTTGTTGCTCCCGACTCACTCTGCATAGAATTATTCACCATTAATCAAACTGAAATTATCCTTCAATGATCGATTTGCATTTCTGCACTTTTTTTCAACCTCAAACAATAATTGAGAAAAATTACATTTTTCAAACCTACATTTTCAAGGGAGTACCTATCATCGAATCACTAAAATTTCAGATGACCAACTTATAGAATTGAACTCGATGTGTTAAAACTGGGTCAAAAAAGGATTGCTGAAAACTGCTAAAGTGAAAATCCCGACCGAATCCTCGACTATAACGATTTCAATTTGCTAATGAAACCAGATAAAGAGGATACACTGTCGCGAAAACGAACAAATTGTCTGGGAATTGAATAAAAACCGCCTCATTACGACCCTTGGTATGAGATTGAAAGAAAATCCTGGATAAAACAGATTTAAGCTTATGACTGCAATAATCGTTATGATACGAAATCTTAGAAGTGGAAATTCGAATCGGCTTTGTCCGTTTATACGTTTCTTACCAGTATTTGAGTGTTTGTTACCTCAACGCGTATGAGCGTCTTTCAAACGGAAATATTAGCTATTGAGAGATGTAAAGATATAAATCTAGAAAGATTAGCTATGAATCTGGAAAGATACTATCAGAAGTGCTATATAGCCATGCACTCAGATAGTCAAGCTGCTATTTTATATCTGGGAATGCCGAAACAAACTCAATGAGGTAGCCAAGAAAAATAAGGTCTTTCAATCTGGGTTCCCGTCCATTCGGGAAACAAAAGAAACGAAAAAGCCAATACACTCGCAAAAGAGGGTGCACGAATGTCATTCATTGGCCCAGAACCCTTCTGTGGTATAGGTAAAAGTAGATATAGAAAAAAGTTTCTGGAGAAGGAGAAAGACGAAAGGAAAAATTTCTGGCGGAATCTCCCAGGGATGGATCATTCCACTAAGTTCTTTCAGAACTTTGAAACAGCAAGATCCAAAAGATATCTGGATCTTAGTAAGGAACAATTACACCTCCTCACTGGCTTTCTTACAGGATGTGTGTTCTGTGGGGAGAAGGAAGGAACCCCCATTTTACCTAGTCACGGAATGCTTTGGCATTGCGAGACTAAGGAGGAAATGGCTTGGGCGAGCACACACAGGTTTGGAAATTCACATCGGTAGTCCAGATGAACAATTTTATATTCGACAAAATTGGTGGTACGTAGCTGACTGAATAAAAGACCGATTGAAAATATGTAGTGTTGTCTTTGTCTTATCATTGGAGGTGGGCTAATTCAAGCAGTATGGTTGGAACTCTTGCAACGTCTTGCACGCCTATGCTATTCATTTCCTCTTGAAACGCCACTGGTAATCATAGAATGCACATTGACCTACTGTCAAATTCATGTCAGCTTATTTCCCTTCTATGATCTTTGAATCTGCGCAATGTAAGGAAATTTATTTGAGGAGGAAGCGTCTACCGTATATTATGCTTTCGTGAAGAATTTTTATCTGAATACTTCGTACATTCCCTGTTGAATTTCTAAGTTTAAATAATATTTATTCTCAGTAAGTCGTTATTCCTTTAATTAAAAAAATATTCACTAGGGATTTAGTAGGGTGATTTGCTAGTTCTAAATTGTTGTATTTCTAGCATTCATTTTGTTGGAATTTCTTTTTTTTTATCGACATAATGTAAATACCTAATCTTTTCTTGAGAAACGGGAAAGAGTTCTGTTAAATTTCTGTGCACATTTTCATTGATTTTAATTTCATATAGCTCCTTGGCTTGGGCCACATCATTTGGGCTGGAGCACATTCTTTGGTTTGGACCAAATTTTTTTTTGTTCGGGTTTTTAGGGGTTTTCTTGCTTTTCAATATATTGCCTAGTTTCATAAATGCCGCTTAGCTAATTCCGATTCGTCTAGTTGCTTTTGCCTCTTGATTTACCGCTTCAAGCTTCACTTTTTGTCCCAGGTATACATAATCTTGGGCATTGTCCAACAACTGGCTTTGTAGTTGGACGCTGATTGGTTCAGGACTCATTATCTTTGTCTCTGTTGAGTTCATTTTCAGCCATACATACTTTATAAGTCGCAAAATAACGGAATCGATCCAAAATATGAAGTATCAAAACACACAGAATTCTTCCTCAATTTTCCAACATCACACTATCCCAACACCTCTTCAGCACTCTCACACTCATCCCGTCCGCATATAACCGAATTCCCAAGTCTCCAGACACGTCCAGCGATAACGCCCCCGCCTCTACCCCGGGACTACGGCAATCCCCAGACATTATGCCGTAGCAGCATCCATCAAAGAAGGCCACGCTTGCCTGTAATTACGGTATCACAATATTAATTACCGACGGAACGTATTTTAATCTCCGAAATTGGCGGGAGCGTATGCGGTCACACACACGTCCCGGTCGAAGCAGATGCGTCGTCACATGGCGTGGCGTTCGCCTCGTTGTCGATCCGTCTAATTCCATTACGGACCATCGGGATAACCCGTGTCGGTTAATTACAGTTATCTGCATACCGGAGCCGGGCTTTAATGGCCATCGACGGTGCCTGACCGCGTCTGGACGCAGAGGAGATCTGGTACCGGAGTTTGTTTTGACAGGAGAAGAGGGCCAGAGTTATTTGCGCACCGCCAGACGTCGGAGTCGATATCTGGGACACGGTTTTGGGGCTTCAAAGTAGTTTGGGGTGTCATGCCAACTGAACAAAGAACAAGAAATTAATACTGAACGAAATAATGAAAACCCAAGGACGACCACACCCTTCGCTGAACACAAACACACCAACAAATAAGAACATAAGACGCACACAAAGAAGGGACAAAGTAAAGAGGGACATTATAAATGAGTGGCAACGAACGTGGGATGAAAACCACAAGGAAGAGAACTATACGGACACTGCAGACAAGTAGAAACTCACATACTCAATCTGACATTTAAAGCGACGCAACTAGCCACGGGACATGGAAATATGAAAGCCTATCTAAGACGATTTAACCTAACGAAGACAAGCGGACAATGCGAATGCAACAGACAGGACGAAGACGCCAGAGCCATAAGAATACGATGCACAATAGAAAGAAGACAAAAATAACAGAACATTGCGGAAACACAATACTACAGTTGCGAATAGACAGAAAAGCAAACGACGCGGACATAAAATTCTGAATGAATCGGCACATGACGCAAATATGTCATATCAGCATTCATTGATAAAAATTATACCTTAATATCTCAACTACTAATAGCATTTGTGAACTTTGCTGATGACTCCAACATTCTGATACGCGGGAAGAATCGACAAGATGTTCAAGACCTTCTTGAATACACCTATAAATCGGTGCAAGAATGGTGCACATGTAATAATCTTCAGCTTAACGTAGATAAGACTGAGTTTGTTCTCTTCGCGCACAAACTAAGAAGAGTTGAAACAGACCAACAGCTCACACTATCGGGTGAAAACATCTCTCCCTGTGCAACTACTAAATTGACAATCATCTAGAATGGACTGATCACATTGATGAATTGTGCAAAAAGTTAAGCAGAACAGTATTTGTCTTACGGGTATTGAAATCTGACCTCAGTCTGGATTTCCTGAGGGCTGTCTACTTTTCAAACTTCCAGTCAGTGATGAGCTATGGTATAATTTTTTGGGGAAATGGTCGGCAGGTGGCGTCAGTATTTCGCCTTCAGAAGATGGCTGTTAGGGCTCTCTTCGGTTTGAGGTATCGTGAATCCTGCCGTGGAGTATTCAGAAGCAATAATATGCTCACGCTTTCGGCTATCTACATCTACAAATGCCTACAGTTCTTGTTCGAACATGAAGATTTTTTCGACAAGTACAGGAAAAGTAATATCTATAGGACCAGACATCAATTCTTAATGTACCCGAAACATAGTTTGTCTTTGACTGAGAGGAATTGTACATGTGCTTGAAACTGTTCAACAAACTTCCGCTCAAGATCCAACAAAACAAAAACTCCAAATCCTTTCGCAAGATATCTACAGTTTGTTGCTACGGCTAGAGCCATATACTGTTAATGAATTTATGGAAAGTAACATAGAATGTTAATTATTTTAGTATATGTATTAGAATATTTATTTCTTAATTTTATTGTGTGAGTTTCTCATTTTCACTGTGTTAACAGTTATTATTGGTGAATAAAGGATTTCTATTCTATTCTATAAAGGACGACTGATAGACGAAATGGACAATACACTGCAGCGTGACACATAGCTACAGTGCGGACATATGGACCAATGTCTTAGTGAGAATTTGATTCTCACTGAGAAAAATTGATGTTGAATCGTCCGTTTCAACATATCCACATATTTAAACTTTCTCCGCTTGAAAACATACATATTACTTGAATCCATGTTGTGCGAAAGAAATTCAGGCGATGAATGGAGCCTCACAAACAATTCTTCTCATACAAATATGCATATGACTGGCAGTAGAATATCAAACCAAATAAACCTCTAACTTTATAGGACTGGCAGGATCGCCATGTAATGTACTCCGCTTGAGTAGGTTCTTTCTCTACAAACTCATCGAGCGTATTTATTACAGGCTGTTAGCACTAATACATACTACACTTTCAGTGAAAAATCTGTCCGAGTCGAAGCAGATGCGTCGTCGCATGGCATGGCGTTCGCCTCGTTGTCGATCCGTCTAATTCCATTACGGACCATCGGGATAACCCGTGTCGGTTAATTACAGTTATCTGCATACCGGAGCCGGACTTTAATGGCCATCGACGGTGCCTGACCGCGTCTGGACGCAGAGGAGATCTGGTGCCGGAGTTTGTTTTGACAGGAGAAGAGGGCCAGAGCTATTTGCATACCGCCAGAGGTTGGGGTCGGTATCTAGGAAACAGTTTTGGGGCTTAAAAAGAGTTTGGGGTGTCTGGGAGTGATGGTTTATTTTTATGAAAATTTGATTCTCACTCAGAAAAATTGATGTTGAGTCGTTTGTTTCAACAACATTTTCACTTGAGGAAATTGATTTTGTGTCGTTTTTTCAACGAATTCACAAATCTTGAAATTTTTTCTGTAAGAACTGACATGCTTCCATTGAAAAGTCTACCCGGTTTGAAGCAAATGCGTCGTCGCATAGCATGGCGTTCGCCTCGTTGTTGATCCGTCTAATTCCATTACAGACCATCGGGATAACCCGTGTCGGTTAATTACAGTTATCTGCATACCGGAGCCGGGCTTTAATGGCCATCGACGGTGCCTGGCCGCGTCTGGACGGAGAGGAGACCTGGTACCAGAGTTTGTTTTGACAGGAGAAGAGGAAACCGGTAGGGAGCAATTTACATACCACCAGAGGTCGGTGTGTGGTATGTAGCTACCAGTGCGAACAGCTTGTATAATTTTCTTGAGTATTACAGCAAGGTCTGTATAACCTTAAGTCATTTTAACAACGTATCTCAGATAGATAGAACTGATATTGAGATTACACGTAATCTGATCTATATGTTTATGCTGCTTATCAATTCATGATATTAGTATACTTACAATTATTCAACATTTATGAATAACAGATTATATTTGGCTGGAAATGAAGAATTCAATAACATAATACAATTGCCAATTCAATAGATATCTCAAATTGTATACTGTTAATCTGTAGTGAGTTCAGAGGGTTCTGAGTAAAAAACACCTTCGATGCATATGATGAGTATTATTCGCCAACCCTTAAGTGTATAGACGATTTGGCTGAACCTAACCTAGCTCGGTACTTCACATATAGCAATCGTGCCAGTCAAATTCAGTCAGATGAAATTGATATTGAGATAACACGTTATATATTCCATATATTTATGCCGTTCATAATTTCATGATATTTGTGTACACACAGTCATTTAACATCTATAAATAACAGATGGTATTTGGCCAGACAGAAAGAATTGAATTACATCATCCCATGGCCGATTCAATAGGTATATCCAATTTATTACTGTTGATCTGTAGTGAAATCGGAATGTTCCTAGTATTAAACACCTTCGATGAGTCTGATGAGTATTATTTGCCAACCCTCAACTGTATAGTATGGACGATTCAAGCGAACCTATATCTCTAAGACAGTTTGGAAGCCTTGAAGGGAGTGTCTGGAAGTGCTGGTATTTAATTGTGAGGATACGATTTTCACTTGGAGGTACTAAATTTGTGCCGTTTTTTCAACAAGCTCACAAAACTTTTACTGTGTTTCGTGAGAACTGACATGGTTTCAGTGAAAAATCTGTCCGGGTCGAAACAGATGCGTCGTCAGATGGCGTGGCGTTCGCATCGTTGTCGATCCGTCTAATTCCATTACGGACTATGGGGATAACCCGTGTCGGCTAATTACAGTTATCTGCATACCGGAGCCGGGTTTTAATGGCCATCGACGGTGCCTGACCGCGTCTGGACGTGGAGGAGACCTGGTACCAGAGTTTGTTTTGACAGGCGAAGAGGGTCAGAGCTATTTGCATACCGCCAAAGGTCGGGGTCGATATCTGGGGTACGCTTTTGGGGCTTAAAAGTAGTTTGGAATTTCTGGGAGTGCTGTTTTATCTTTGTAGGAATTTGATTTTCATTCAAAAAAATTGATGTTTAGTCGTTCGTTTCAACATATTTGAACTTTTTTCGCGTAAGAAGTTACATATTACTTCAACCCTTGTTTTGCGGAAGACATTCAGGCGATGGATGAATCCTAACAAAGAATTGTTCTGATACAAATCTGCATATGACTGGCAGTAGAATAACGAACCATATAAACCTCTATCTTCATAGGACTGGCAGGATCACCATGTGATGTACCCAGCTTGGGTAGCTTTGGTCTCTACAGACTCATCGATGTTATTTATTACAGGCTGTTTGCATTGTACACTTTCAGTGAAAAATCTATCCGGGTCGAAGCAGATGCGTAGTCGCATGGCATGGCGTTGGTCCCGTTGTCGATCCGTCGTATTCTATTAAGGACCATCGGGATAACCCGTGTCAGTTAATTCTGGTTATCTGCATACCAAAGCAGGGCTTTAATGGCTTTCGACGATGCCTGACCGCGTCTGGATGCAGAGGAGACCTGGAGACGAAGTTTGTTTTGACAGGAGAAGAGGGAACCGGGTAGGGACCAATTTGCATGCCGCCGGAGGTTTTAACAACGTGTCTCATATAGGTGGAACTGATATTGAGATAACACGTAATATAATTTATGTGTTTATACTGTTTATTAATTCATAATATTTGTATACAAGTAAATTATTGAACATGTATAAATATCAAATGACTAGCAGACCCTACAGACGTTGTTCTGTATACACAAAAATTCATTCAACTCGATCCAGCCGTTTAGTTGCAGAGTAGATGAAAAACCTTTATAACGACTACATCGCCATCTGTTGATCTGATTTGTGATCATCAACATATGGGAATCGGCAATCCAAAATACATTCCTCACACTACGGTACCTTCTCCTACCCGCCTATTAGTGCCTACCTCGGAGACGCATTTTGATACGATTTCATCTTCAACCTGCCATATCTTTTGATGTATTCATCATAATTGAATTATGTGAAAGGCAATTTCGTTCTAAATGAAGTACTGGGTATGAATGACGTGTTTAATTGGATAAGGATCAATAGCGTATTCATAAAAAATACACCCAAATAATGCATAATTTTGAGAAACATTCGGAAAACTTTAAAAGGTGATACCGAGTAAGCCTTGAAAGATAAATATATGCTTTCGCGGACTTTTTTGTAGAACTATCAAAGAGGTACATTTCCGTCATATATTGTTTTCATGTACGTCTTACGGTTTTTGCAGCGCACCTGAAAATAGATGATTTTGGTACTCATATTTTTTATCATTGAAGTTATAGTAGGTTTCCTTAATTTTCTCGGGTGAAAAGTATAGCCTATGTTACTCAAGGATATTGTACCTTTCTTAGGGTGAAAGAATTATTGAAATCGGTCTAGTAGTTTATGAGTTAACTCGTATCAACGCCACAAACCCACAAATCCACAAACATACAAATACAAATCTTTCCTCTTTATAATATATAAGTATAGAATATAGATATTTGGCTAGACAGAAAGAATTGAAATAAATTATCCAATTGCCGCAATAGGTATATTCATTAGAGTAACGTTATCTGTAGTGAATACAGAGTCTGATGAGTATTATTTGCCAACCCTCAACTGTATAGACGATTTCGACGAACCTATATATGGAAGACACTCTTGAAGCCTCAAAGGGGTTTGGAGTATCTAAGAGTCCTGGTATATAATTGTGAGGATTCGATTTTCACTTGGAGGAATTGATTCTGTGTCATTTTTTCAACCAATTCACAAACTTTCACATTGTTTAGTAAGAACTGACATGCTTTCTATGAAAAATCTAGCCAGTTCGAACCAAATGCGTAGGCGCATAGCATGGCGTTCGCCTCGTTGCCGATCTGTCTAATTCCATTACGGACCATCGGGATAACCCGTGTCGGTTAATTACAGTTATCTGCATACTAGAGCCGGGCTTTAATGGCCATCGACGGTGCCTGACCGCGTCTGGACGCAGAGAAGACCTGGTGCCGGAGTTTGTTTTGACAGGCGGAGAGGGAACCGGTAGGGAGCTATTTGCATGTCTCCGGAGGTCAATGTCGATATCTATGAGACGGTTTTGAGGATCTAAAGAGGTTTGTGGTGTCTCGGAGTGCTGGTTCATATCTCTGGGAATTTCATTTTCACTTGAAGAAAAAATGTTTCAATAAGAGCGCGAAAATTGAATTGCGCAGCATGTTTGGCAGTCAAACTGTCGCCATAGATTTATAATACTGGCGAACCTGTCAAACATTTCGAGACAAACGGCGGCCATTTGCAGTTTGGGTTGGTTTTGACAGGTGTCAATTTTTCAACGAATCGAAATATTAGGATCATCACTTCTTTCGAAGGTTCTTCTATTTTTCAATCAAAATTCGAGCACAGATGGCACAGAACATCAAAATATTCGAGTTTCATCCCAAACTGCAAATGGCGGCCCTTGCCTTACGTTTTTCTACGTTGACAGAAAAGAAGTTCGACGTCTAGTTAGTATTATTATAGGTCCATGACAGTCACAAAGTTATTAGACGTGACAAATGGAAAATTTATAGATGTGAGCTTGCAAACATGGAGTCTTACAAGGCATGGACCTGTAGTATAATACTAATTGGACGTAGAAAAATGTGAGGCAAGGGCCGCCATTAGCAGTTTGGGATGAAACACGAATATTTTGATGTTCTATGCCAAATATGCTCGATTTTTTTTCGTTGAAAAATTGACACCTCTCAAGTAAAACCCAAACTGCAAATGGCGGCCGTTTGCCTCAAAATTTTTGACATGTTCGCTATCTAGTTAGTATTATAAATCTATTTTACAAGGTAGAACAATCAGTTTAGCTCCTCAAAAATTATCATCAGATTGGTGAAACTTAAATTGTCATTATTCGTAAAGGGCTATCAATGTTCGTTCGAATTTAGGTACCCTATTTTCTTACTGTGAAAGGAAGAGTAACAGCTTGTAGAGGTTGTTCTTAGAGTTCTCAAGCGATACTCAGTTCTATAGAATAATAAATATTACAGTCAATTACAAACTAAGCCCTTAGATTTCGACATAAATTATTCCTGAAACAACTCAGAATCGGTCACGATACAAACGATAACGCGCTGCATCGAAACTTGGCCAATAAATCGCGTAAAGCATGAAACTCACATACGTGTATTTCACCAGGTCGTGGGTTTTCCTTTCTTTTTGGACCTGTTCATCTGGTCCATTAAGATATTAATGCCAAATTAATAAACATTGATCTAGAGAACATTTGGATTCAACAAAATGGAGCTACACCTCCATTTGCAAATGACACAATTGATTTATTGAAACAAACATTTTCTGGACAAATGGCCTCCAAGATCATGTCGGACCTTCTTTTTTGGCGTATTTTGAAACGCCAGAATTATGAGAATAATCCACAATCGATTTTTCAACCGATTGATGAAATTCTTTTCGTCTTTAGTGAGATAGAGCCCCAATTATATTAAAATGTCATTGAGGGCAAGTAAAATCTGTTTATCTGATGACATGTCATAATGACAACGTTATGTCACTCAATTTTGATGACATAAGGAAGCTCATTATGGGACTAAGTACCATAATGAATTCATTATGGTACTAAGTACCACAATGAAAAACAAGTCATTGTGATATGTACCATAATGAAATTCTATAAGGAAAACATGTCATTGTGACATGTCGAAAATGCAGTTTTTAATTTTTCGAAAATGTATGATATAAATGCCATTAGATAAAATTTTGTATGTAATACGAATCATAAACAATCATTATGGCACACGCCGTGTTATCACGACTTGTACCATAATGATCGTCTTTATGATCCTTATTCCATAAATAACTATTATCTGATGGCATGTCATAATGACAACGTTATGTCACTCAATTTTGATGACATAAGGAAGCTCATTATGGGACTAAGTACCATAATGAAATTCTATAAGGAAAACATGTCATTGTGACATGTCGAAAATGCAGTTTTTAATTTTTCGAAAATGTATTGATATAAATGCCATCAGATAAAATTTTGTATGTAATACGAATCATAAACAATCATTATGGCACACGCCGTGTTATCATAACATGATAACATTCACGACTTGTACCATAATGATCGTCTTTATGATCCTTATTACATAAATAACTATTATGAGCGCATACAACATTCGGCTTTGCCAACTTGTGCCGTATCTTTATTTCGTATTGGTGTTATAATTCGTCTACGGCTGCCCTACTATAGTACTAAAAGCTAGAGTCTGCTAAAGACAATTATGTCAGTTTGGCAACATCGTTCTCTTACTGTTTCGTTTTTGGATGCGTCGTAATTACATTTTCGTTCCGATTGAACTTTCATAAACTGAATTATTTCACTGATTTGATGACAGTTTATTATTATATTATATTCAGAAATTGTAAAAATAAGAACCTAAACTATTGTTTACTTCACCCCAGTTCTCCAGTTGAATGCTTTCCATCTCACACTAGGCTTGGATTACAATGCAGTATTATTCACGCGTAGGGGCATCTCTATGGTTACTTCCTGCTATAAAGTTGGAACATACCTGAAAAAGAGAGTATTGTGATTAAACTTGCCATCTGATAACTATAAAAATTTATTGAAAAGTGACTGCCAGAAGGACCTGGCCTATGAAAATGAAAACCATCATCACACGGCAATCCACCAGCCAATGAAATAGCCTCATTGAATTAAGGTGAAGTTGCACCGAATGAATAACTGACTGATATTACTAGATAGAAATGCTCAAGAGCCTCTTAGTTTAGTTATTTTAGTTCAAAAAAGGTGTTACAGTTCACTGCGACCTCAAGATCTTTTGTGCCCCCTTACAGAGCTGTTCTAGCCACACCCTTCAGTGCTCGCCTTCCAGTTCCAGAGATCTAATGAAATCTAATATCTGTCAACGAGGCTAGTTCCTCATTTTTACAAGTTTCTCGCCCAAGGTATTCTCTCCTTAGGCTCGCAATGCCAAGGCATTCCGTGACTAGGTGAATGGGGGTTTCTTCCTCCTCCCCACAGAACCTACATCCGTCGGTGTCCGATAATCCTATCCTCAACAGGTCCTTCCTGAGGCGACAGTATCCTGTAAGAAAGCCAGTGAGGAGGTGTAATTGCTGCTTGCCATATCTTTTGGATCCCGCTGTTTCAAAGTTCCGAAGGAACTCAGTGGAATGCTTCATCCCTGGGAGATTCCGCCAGAGTTTTTTCCTCTCAGCTTTCACCTCCTTCAGAAACTCTTTCTTATAGGTACATTTACATATACCACATAAGGGTTCTGGGCCAATAAGTGACATTCGTGCGCCCTCTTTGGCAAGTGTATTAGCCTCTTCGTTTTCTTTGATTTCCGAGTGGCCGGGAACTCAGATTAAAAAGACGTTATTTTTCTTGCCTACCTCATTGAGTTTGTTCTGGCATTCCAAGATCATTTTAGAGTCGATGACGTAGGAGCTCAGTGCTTTAATAGCAGCTTGACTATCTGAGTGTATGACTATATCGTACTTCTGTGAGAGTTTCTTTCTAGATTTATAACTAGACATCTTTCAATAGCCTAGCGACAGTGCACACTTGGTACTTGGCCCGTATATCCCAGCGCCTTCTCATGTAGAGGTTTTGGAATCATCTGTATAACATTTTATGGTATTCAGAGGTTATAGTCGGTGTATTCCAGTTTCCAATCTACTCATTTACTTAGCAATGTCCTAAAGTTTTTCTCAGTGCTTACTTTCTTGATTATTACATCACTAGGGAGGTTCGCAGATGAGATGTAGTTATTCAGAGAGGATCAGACTCTCTGATTTTTTATTCTCCCAATACCTGTACCTTCCTTAGATATTTTGAGTATAGCCTCATGGACTACCCTATTAATCACTAGATGTAGAGGTGTGAGATCCGTAATAACCCTTACTCAAGATTCGTTTTCTCTCATAGATCAATTTTTCCAAATTCATTTTTCTTCAATTGGTTTATGAATATATTCCAATAAATAATTTGGTTTTTTTTTTCATTTCTCTTTGTATTTAGTTTGCATCTTTCCACAAGCACCTCCCAGGTTCGGACAAAAGATCTTAAACCAACACTGTCCGCTATTGGGAGATTTTACTGTAAATTATTTCTTAAACAACCAAGACCAGAATCGACCACGATATAAACGATATCGCGCAGCATCGAAACCTCTGAATCTTGAAACTCACTCTACCTTAAGCGGCCTACAGACGATCAACTTAGTTGAAGACTAAGTTGTAAACACGGCGTGTTGACGACCAAGTTGAACGTCTGTAGGCTGGTTGGTGGTTGATATTCCAGGTTGAAGACTAGGCTGATGCTAGATCAAATCGGTTTGATATTTGGTGGGCGGAGCCCGATGTTGACGACTAAGTTGGAGCGTCTGTGTGGTAGTCATCAACTAGGTTGACAACACCAGTTGAAATTCTACCTTGTAGAGTGAACATCGCATAGCGTATTCAATAATCGTCATACGTATTCGAGGAAAGTTAATAATTTAACTAGACAATATGAGCAATATTTCAAAAATTCAAGTTTAGGTAGATTTCTTTGCTTGTTTGAAAGATCTACTCGAATTATGGAAAATAAAATACGAGATACACAAGCCCTGGACAGGGGATTTTGAGCGCTTGTTCATTGATGAAGCAATAAAGCTATCCCGTCAAAATTCTGTATGGGACTTGAGATTCATGCTAAGTCAATTAATGCAAAATCTCAGCATGCTTGAAATTATATTCTGGAAATGATCTAAAAAAATTAAACATGTGAAAAATCAATAATTAGAAGAATTAGAAATTCTATGGTTCAGATGATGCGATTCTCATGAAAATTCGCATGAACATTCAGTATATCAATCACATTCACAAAATGAATTTCACTCGAATAAGATATCTTTTTATGGAAATATAAAGATTCTTCTTTTCAATATTCCAATTGAATTTTCTTTGGGTATGTTTACACTATGGCCACAAATTTCTGCATGAGGCTTATTATGAGCGATTTGGATGTGGCCGAGAAACTTTATTTCGATTGGTTTCGTTTTGAGATATTAAGAGACAAATATTTCAAATAGTTATATTTCATGGAACATCCTGCACGATTTGGCTTGTTAACGAACTTCACAGTGGCATTTGAGAAACGAACTCATCCTGCAAATCTCAAGTTTCTAGGAGAATCCTTTCGGAAGTTATCGTGTTTGCGGCGGAACGGCCCCACGGACGGAAGTGAATTTGACCACGGATTCGTCATCAAGGAGTCCTATCGTTTACGACCATTTTCAGCTCAAAATTCGAAAAGTTCTTTCATTAAACTGAAAAGAGCAAATTGAGACTGATTTTTTGTTCAACTCTTTCGTCCAAATTCTTTTATTCTTATGAGTGTGCTGCACCTCATCGTCACATATATCGTTTAGAATAACATATAATAAAAGATCTTCCTCCATTTCTCGATAATTCCTAAGACTCAGCCGACAAGTTCACTCGACGGAAAGCACCGCTGAAATGATGTTTTCAACTTGGTTGACAACCGTTATTTTCACTTTCATTTGGTGTACAACCTAGTTGACAACATAGTCTTCAACTAAGTTGATCGTCTGTAGGCCGCTTTACACGTGTAATTCACCGGGGCGTGTGTTTTCCGTTCTTTTCAGACCTGTTCGCCTCGTCCGTTCAAATAACTATGACGAATCCAAGAGAAAGAAACCGCGACTGACTGACTATTTTTCCAGTCCTATTTCTCCCGAACCGCCGCGGAATTCGCATGCATGTTAAATGAGCCCGAAAATTTTGTGTTTTCCGAGGACGAAAAACGCTATCTTATATATTTTTGAACAATAAGACGAAGTATGGAGAACAGACGAAGCTAAAAGACGAGACATCGACATACAGATGTGGAAGAAACGGATGGAAACACAGGAGTTTCAGTGTTAAATTCACGCTGGTTCGGAGTCCAGTGAAGCAGTGGAAGAATCGAAACCTCGGAGCGATGCGATGTTGAATAAGCGGCTGGTCTTTTGGAATGGCAGTCTGTAGTGAGTGGGGAAGCGCGCAAGCAACGATCTAGGATCGAATATCGAATCAGTAAGACTCCACACGGGAGATGGATAACATCGCATGACTATTGAAAATGAATACGACAAATTTTCTCCACTCTTATGGGCGCCATGGGCGGAAGTTATTTGCCTCAATGAATGAAACAAATAATTTCCTGTGAAAATTAATATTCAGGTTCTTTTTCGTCATAACTGGTTTGAAAATAAAATAAATTCTACGAAAAACAAAAATAAATTCAACGAAAATAAAAATATGAAAAAAAAAACAGAAATTAATCTGTTATAAAGATTTAATCTCATATCTCGGAGAAGATTCGGCGTACTTGCTATTTTGGAACAAAGTTGGATTATTTTGGACCTTAATTCAATAATGTTCGTCGCTCTTACAATTTCTTGCCAATACATCATATTTTTGAGATATCCCCAAAGAAAGAAATCATTGGGAAATAAATCTGGAGATCTGGGGAGCCATTTGATGGTTCCGTTTGTGGTCAGAAAAAGTCGTTCTTAGATATTGTGTGACTACGCTTGCGTTATGACTTGGGTATTTTATTCTGTAATGGATCCAAATATTTTGCAGCGTTTAGGTTACCATCGATGAAAAATGGCCCTATCATGTAATTACCCAGCATTCCTGTCCAAACATTAAGTTTTTCAGGATACTGGGTACGCACAGGAATACTCAGGTGCTTATTCTCCTTAGACCAATATCTTACTAAGGATGGGTTATGTTTTCTATGCAATGAAAACGATGACTCATCCGTGAATAAGATATTGCTCAGAAAAGAACTAATCTCATTCTCTTTTTCCATCATCTTTTCCCAGAATTCCATTCTTTTGAAATGGTCTTCTGGAAAATTTTCCTGAAAGGTTTGCACCTTATAACATTTGTAACCATTTATTTTCAAAATATTCCGAACAGTTCTATCGCCCAAATCGACTTGCTGGGCAATTTTTCTGCTAGAACAAGGTGCACTGGTTTCAACAGCAGCACACACATCCACTTCTCTTGCCAAACGAATGCTGGGTAATTACATGATAGGGCCAGTTTTCATCGATGGTAACCTAAACGCTACAAAATATTTGGATCTATTACAGAATCAAATTATTCCGACAGTTCGACAGCTACCAATTAATTAATTATTTTATTTTCAACTAGTTATGACGAAAAAGAACCTGAATATTAATTTTCACAGGAAATTATTTGTTTCATTCATTGAGGCAAATAACTTCCGCCCATGGCGCCCATAAGAGTGGAGAAAATTTGGCGTATTCATTTTCAATAGTCATGCGATGTTATCCATCTCCCGTTTGGAGTCTAACTGATTCGATATTCGATCCTAGATCGTTGCTTGCGCGCTTCCCCACTCACTACAGACTGCCATTCCAAAAGACCAGCCGCTTATTCAACATCGCATCGCTCCGAGGTTTCGATTCTTCCACTGCTTCACTGGACTCCGAACCAGCGTGAATTTAACACTGAAACTCCTGTGTTTCCATCCGTTTCTTCCACATCTGTATAGTATGAGTACAGAGACCCATTAGAGACTTTTAAAGCGTTTGCAGGCGACGAATGCATATTGATAAAAGGAAACTCTGCAAAAGAAATCGAGGGAAAATGACATATATATGGCAAGGCTGCAAGCGTTGGAAAAAAGAAAGCGGAAACGAATACAACGAGGACAAGACAGAGATAATGTTTATATACAGCCGAAAAATCGTGCGACTCCCGACAATTGAAATAGACGAGAAAACAGTAGAGCATAGCGAGACAATAAAATACCTAGGACTGATCATCGACAGACAAATGACTTACGTACAGTATTTATAAGACACCAGACAAAACATATAAAAAAATCCATGATACTATTTGGGGCGATAAGAAGAAGATACGGACACAACGAAGCCATAATAAAACAGATTGTAGAAAACGTAATGAAACCGGCCGCGCTGTATGCCTCTGAGATATGGGGCATCCATCAACGCGGGACGGGCATTACGAAGAAGACAGACGGACGCTACACTGAGACCACTGCTTCTACTCACCAACAGATCATACGCTACGACACCGACAGCTGCACTAGAAGTGCTAGCGGGCATACCATCTTGGTGGGTAGAGGCAAAAAATATACACACCAACTGGACGGAGAACAAAAAAATAATACAGGACGAAAGAATGAAGACCAAAGGACGGCCACATCCTTCGCTGAACACAAATACACCAACAAATACGCACAAAAACATAAGACACACACAAAGAATGGACAAAGTAAAAAAGGACATTATGAATGAGTAGCAACGAACGTGGGAAGAAAACCAGAAAGGAAGAGAACTATACGGACACTGCAGACAGGTAGGAACGGACAGACTCAATCTGAGATTTAAAGCGACGAAACTAGCCACGGGATATGGTAATATGACAGACGATTTAACCTAACGGACACAAGCGGACAATGCGAATGCAACGGACAGGACGAAGACGCCAGACACATAAGAACACAATGCACAATAAAAGAAGACTCAGAAAAAGAAAAAAAATAACAGAAAGCTACGGAAACACGACACTACAGTTGAGAATAGACAGAAAGCAAACGACATAAAAAACTAAATGAATGGGTACATGACGCAATGGACAACTAATAGACGAAACGGACAATACACTGCAGCATGACACCTGGCTGCAGTGCGGACATATGGACTAATGCCGAAATGCGGGAAGTATACACACCACAACAACATCAATTTTCTCGTGAACTAGGTAAAAATTGAACTAATATTCTTCAGTTACATACAAGAATTAAATAAAATTGAATAAATAAATTAAATAAAATTAAATTAAATACTACCGCAGTCGCAGATAGGAATGAGCTACGACTTGAAATGAAAGTGTGTTCACAAATTAGTGGTTAACTGTTTAACCCTTTTCTTAAAATTCGCGAAATTTGAAACACCCCTTGTTATTTTCCACTCAATAACAAACTTTCCCTTAGATTCTTAAATAAATTATTCCAAATACAACCCAGAACAGAACAGGACACGATACAAACGATATCGCGCTGCATCGATACCTATAAATCGCGTATAGCATCGAACATCACACACGTGTATTTCACCAGGGCGTGTGTTTTCCGTTCTTTTTCGACCTGTTCGTCTCGTCCGCTTAGATATTTATGCCGAATCCAAGGGAAGAAAACCGCGACCGACTGTTTTTCCAGTCGTATTTCTCCCGAATCACCCTGGAATTCGCATGCATGTTAAATGAGCCCGAAAATTTCGTGTTTTTCCGACGACGAAAAACGCTCTCGCGTATCGAGAGTGGGTTGGTTCCATTCTCGATTGAATGAGGGTGGATTTCTTAGGGTTGAAGTCGTAGGATCGGAAGTAAACAGCCTAATGCGACGATAAAGTCGATGGAATTCTTTCTCTGTTCTGTCGTTCGCGTATTTTCCGGAGGATAAGGCTGTTTTCTTTATCTTCGCGGATGAGGTGGGCTTATTTTGCTATGAGGGGTGTGTCTGGGGTGTAAGGGTGGTTGAATTCTCGTGTTGTGTTTATGGAGTATTTTTCGTTCAAGAATATAATAGTCTCAAGAATTCGAGGAAAATTTGTACACATTGGACGGAATATCTAGTTTAACGCTTAGTCCCGTTTTTCTGATTCCAATATTATTTAGTGAAAAAAAGTGTATTTGAGTGATTACGTGTTATTTTGAATAGTCCGCTATTTCGGTAGAAGTCACGTTTGAAGCTGTCATTTCTTGACATTTGACAAGAAGAAACTACGCCATTAATAAGGAACGCACTGTGATGTGGGAAATAAATCCCGCGCACGTCGCTCAAGAACAGCCGAGAAAATTGCTGCTCTAGCCGAAAGAGTTGAAGAGAACCCAGGTAAGTCCATTGCTCGTCGTTCTTTGGAATTAAGCATTCCACAAACGTCATTACACTGCATTTTGCAAAAGATTTTGGTCTTAAGGCTTATAAAGTTTAGCTAACACAAGAACTCAAGCCGACCTATCATCAACAACTTTGCTGATTGGGTCGTTGAAATGCATGAAAATGATCCGGAATTCCATCGAAGAATCAACTTGAGTGATGAGGCATATTTCTACCTCGGTGGCTTCGTCAACAAGCAAAATTGTCGCATGTGGGGCTCAGAAAACCCAACAGTTATTGTTGAAAAGCCTTTTCATCCTAAATGTGTGACTGTTTGGTGCGGTTTATGGTCCGGCGGAGTCATTGGACCTTACTTTCTAGAAAATGAGACTGGAGCAACAGTAACTGTGAATGGATTGCACTCTCGAGAGATGATTAATGATTTTTTATGGCCGAAAATGGATAGTATTGATCATATTGTGCCACACAATCAACAAAACCATTGTTTTTCTGGGGGAAAATTTTCCGGACCGTGTTATCTCTCTAAGAGATAATCACAATTGGCCACCAAGATCTTGTGATTTAACACCTTGCGACTTCTTTCTTTGCGGCTACGTGAAGGAGAAGGTCTACGCCAATGGCCCAGCGTCGATTAAAGATCTCAAAGATGGAATTCGTGAGACAATCGAGGACATAGGGCAGCCACTCTGCGATTTGGTTATGGAAAATTTCGTTAGAAGAATATGGTCCTGTAAGCGTGGTCATGTTGCTTATTTGCCTGATGTTATTTTCTACTATTAACGACGTAGCTTCTTCTTTATAATGAAATAAACATTCGATCATTTATATTGAAAGACAGCATTTTTCTTTGAATATCAAAATGACACCCCTTATTGGAAAACCCTTTATAGATATGAAAAACGAAAACAATTCAAACACTCGCGCATGTGGTGTTACTAATGTAAATGGATTATACATACAGTGATCCTTCCATTCAGACAATAATAAAAGGATACCCCGTTGAGCTCCTTAATCTAGAAAATGCCAGATGAAAAAAATGAATCATTTCTTCGGCGCCAGTCGAACTCATTTCCCGAAATTTTCCGAATCCGGTTTTCCCCTTCAAATCGTTGTTTTCCCAACTACCGATGAATTATAGCTACGGCCTGGATTCAAAAGGATTCATTGACCGTTAATTTCGAGGCGTCTTCAGTTTTTCCTCGTCGGGAAAACTTTTTCCGGGCAAGAAAAACACTCCGCTTTCCTGTAGAGATTTTCCGTGGAGTATTAATAACGACGATGCCTTTGACGGGACAAAAAAGGCACAGATAGACGAAAGTGTTTTTTCCTATTTCGTGGAAGTTCTTTGAAGCACGGCAAAAGAGGGATTTGTGTCTGTTTGGATGAGGAAAATTTGTTTTTCGACGTAGGAGTGTAGTTTTGTTGAGTTCAGAGGAGTAGAGGAGGGTGGAAAGTGCACTCGTCGTGTTTAGAGGCAGGGAAAATGGCGAAGTTAAATAGGAAAACAATGGAATGGAAACTGGATGGATTTCATCAATCAAATGGAGAGAAAACGTTTAAAAAACTATTCTTTTTTGAGCACTCGTTCTACTTAAACGAGTGCTATATCGTTTTGCCCAATTGTCTGTAATTTCCAAAGTTTGTACCGAAAATGGACTCCAACGGTTACGATTGGACTCCCTGATGACGAATTCGTGGTTAAATTCAATTCTATTCGTTTGACCGTCCTGCCGTCCATTAGCACAATAACTTTCGAAGTGGATTGTCCTAGTGAAGTTTTCAGGATGAGTTCAGGGCCCAAACGGCTCAGTTATGTTCGTTAACCAGCCAAATAATACAGGGTGTTCCATAAAATATGACCATTCGAAATTTTGGTTCCTCATTATCTCAAAAAATACGAAACCAACCGAAATGAAATGTTACGGCCGAATGAAAGGTGCTGATGACAAGCCTCATGCAAAATTTTGTGACTATAGTCTGAACAGAACCATACAAAATTCTATTGAAATAATGAAAAAAAGAAACTTCATATTTCCATAAAAAGGTATCCGATTTCAGTATATTTGTTTTTGTGAATGGCGATAGATATTCTGTATGTTCATCCAAAATTTCGTGTCCATATTTTCAACAGAACCATAGAAAATTAAATTGTAATATTGAAAGGGGAATCTGTATATTACCATAACAGAATATTCGATTCGAGTGAAATTTATTTTGGAAATGACTTCTATACTGAATGTTTATGCAAAATTTCAAGGAAATTGCATAATCAGAACCATAGAATTTGATTTTTGTGATTATTTATTTTTCATATATGCCATTTTTTGAATAATTTCCACAATATAATTTCGATTGTGCTGATATTCTGCATTTATATGTTTGTTATCAATCTCAAATCCCATATGAAGTTTTGGGGTAATATTTTTATTGCTCCACCAAAGAACGAGCGCTCAAAAGCTCCCGCTCATGGCTTTTCCAAAATTTTTTACTTAGAATTCATCATCAAGATTTATTCCAAACTAGCTAATATCTGTATCTAATTCGAAAACCAAGGGATATTTTTCTAGCAACATGAGTAAACAATTCACAAAGGCCAAAAAAGAGCTGATTGTTCTCAATTGAATTAAAATCGAAGCTATGGGAAAAAAAGAGTAGAAAAAGGAGTAAGAGTAGCTTTCTAGGGAAAGCCAGAAATTAACTTTTTATAGTAAATTCGTAATCAGCTAGTCCACCTCTATCTCTGGTATGAGTATGTACAGTTATTCCCCGGACACCCTGTATGTATTTTGTAGTATGTGGACTTCCCGCCTTTCGGGATTAGTCCATATGTCCGCACTGCAGCCAGCTGTCATGATGTCTATTAGTCGTCCATTGCGACATGTTTTTTATGTCTGTGTCGTTTGCTCTTCTGTCTATTCTCAAATGTAGTGTCGTGTTTCCGCAGTTTTCTGTTATTTTCTATCTTATTCTTAGTCTTCTTTCTGTTGTGCATTGTGTTTTTATGTGTCTGGCGTCTTCGTTCTGTCCGTTGCATTCGCATTGTCCTGTTGTTTCCGTAAGGTTAAATCGTCTTCGATAGGCTTTCATATTTCCATGTCCCGTGGCTAATTGCGTCGCTATAAATATCAGATTAAGTCTGTCCATTAATACCTGTCTGCAGTGTCCGTATAGTTCTCTCCCCTTCTGGTTTTCGTCTCACGTTCATTGCCACACATTCATAATGTCCCTTTTTACTTTGTCCCTTCTTTGTGTGCGTCTTATGTTCTTGCGTGTATTTGTTGGTATGTTTGTGTTCAGCGACGGGTGTGGCCGTCCTTTGGTCTTCATTCTTTCGTCGTGTATTAGTTTTTTGTTCTCTGCCCAGTTGGCATTGATATGTTTTGCCTCTACCCACCAAGGTGATAGCCCGCTAGCACTTCTAGTGCAGCTGTTGTCTCAGCGCCAATCTGTCTCCTTTGTAATGCCCGTTCCGCGTTGATGCTCCATATCTCAGAGCCATATGATGGGACTTGGCTCAACAATAGCTGACGAGTGTAGATTATGTCGGGAAGAGAAGGGTATTCCTATTTCTTCAGTTACAAAATGCCCCACAGTTGCAAATCTGAACAAAAAAATGTCTTGGACGCAAAAATCATAGGAGAAATGCGGATATAGCATCCTTGAAGTCCTTAACAATATACTATCGATATATAAAACTAGTGTCCGATAGCACCAAAAAGAGATAAATTTAAGAATTTCACGAAAATTCACAGCTCAAGCAGTCGCGACAACAAATCGCTGTTCCTAAATCACTCCCAATTTTTCCCAACTAAATCACACCAGCGATTGTAGCAGTTCCTTCTATCGGTGACGAAAAAATCGCTTTTTCCGGTGTATTATAGCGGCGTGATTTATCGAGGATACTAGTGGGCGCCTTATTTATATCTGGGCGTTTGTCGTCCAGCTTTAATTTCCTGCGGAAGTCGGATAAATTGTCCGACTGGAATGGTTGTCATTTTCCATGATTAAAAACAAGAAATAGGTGGATCAATGGAGTTTATTGCCGACGGCGAGGTCTTTGTGTCTTGGTCGGGTTTTGGATTGGAAGGTCCGGTTCCGGGTTACCGGATCGATCCGGTTGGTTTCCTTCTTTTTATGTAATTTCCTGTTGCTCCGATTTGAGTTGATTTCGGAGCGAAAATCTTGAAATTGAACTTGGTTAGGGTATTTCCAACGTAATTGTAGTATGAATTGATTTTTCTACGAACAGAGATTATTCGGTCGATTCTTTTCGTTTCTGGACTGGTACCAATGAATTCTTTAGTCCGTTACTATACTAGAGTTAGATCTTCCCTAGGACTGTGAACTCTTCGGCAAAGTTGATTATTTTCTTGAGAGAATTTGCTCTCATGTCGATTGGCGTCAAGTTCGTGCCAAGAGAGTGAGTCTCGTGTGCACCAATACATTGGATTGCTATAATACAGGATGTCTGCAAACAAATGCAAGTAGTTCATATAAGTTTTTGTCTCAATCGACCCCCTTCCAAGATACAGCCTTTGGAAGGCGATGACGAGTTGACTGTTTTTATTTTTTTTTGGAGTCATAAAACTATACATAATATGATTCATTAAGTAGGTGTTACCCACAAAAAATTTTTAATTCCATAAATTCATTATTAGGGGTTGCAAATAACAACCCCTCATATTTTCCCTTCAACAATTGTTTTCGTGGGATAGATTTTCGAAAAATAAAATTCTCTTTTCGTTTCCCTTTCAATTCTGGAGAAAAACCTCCCTTGCAAAATTTCAATACAGTCGATACTTTACTCGGAAAAAAAACTCACAATAGTATATTATTTTATAAGGAGGAGAAGTGTCACTTTTCATGGCGAGCTTGAGTTTGACAGCCGAACGCAGTGAGGCTGGCAATTGAAACGAGCCATGAAAAGTCACTTCTCATCCGAATGAAATATGTTATTTTATTTTCAAACGTTTTGAAATTCATGAAAATCTGAATATCCATCTTCGGATTGATTTACCTTTACGCACATGATTCTATCCATTTACGATCGTTATAATTTTGATTTTTTGACACTTCTTAAAATTGATTTATTTATGACATCGGAAAATTCTGACAACTGTCATATGTGTGTTTAAGAGGAGGAAGTCTATCGGGAAAATACTCATTTTTGAAGGAAAATAAATAGATACGAATAAAACAAGGTACGAATATCCTTTTTGAATAGTTCTATTACGTTTATTGATTAAAATATTCGTTTAAGGAATATTGAAATTACGAGAAAGAACGAAGTTCATTTGTGGATAACTGAAGACCTATCACAGAGGAATTTGATGAAAATAAATAATGTATTTATTGTTACAATTGAATTTTATTATAAAGTCAGTATGTATTGGTGCTTTATATAGATCCTTCCACGATTTTCATAACTGTTTAAATAGTTTTGAAGTGATGATTGTTATTGGCATGTCCTGTCAGTGGTGATTGAAGGAACTTGAATGTTACCGATATGAATAACAGTAGGTACTTGAAATTTGCATTTATTGATCTGTTTAAAAAGTTAGATCATGGTTATTACCGATTCTTATTAATCTTTTGCATAGTAACACTTTTCCTGCCGCCGGACGGAAAAGTGTTACTTAGCAACACTTTTCCTCCTTGGCGGAGAAATAGAAATTTTCGATGATCCTGTCAGTCGAAAAATGACGTTATAATTGTACGTTTGAAAATAAACAGTTATAATCACAGCTCATTCCATTTCATTGTATGTTTTATGGAATGAATATTCTAAGATATTGTTTATGTTCAAAATTTGTTTCGACAGAAGAAAAAAGATTTTCAATGACTCTTTCTATAATTTTCAGTTTCATATGAGTTTGATAATTTCAATAAATACTTTGCAGTACTGAAATAAATTAGTCATAAAAATGGCAGTTTATTCAATTTCCATTTGACAGATAAGCATTTTTGCTTTAATCATCTGACAAAGACATAAAATATCTTGAAATATTCATTCTATGGAACACTTTTACGATGAAATGGAATGAACTGTGATAATAACTGCATGGTAAGTTTTTATTTTTTCCAAAAAAAGTATCGACTGTATCAAAATTTTGAAGGAAATTTTTTACTCCAGAATTGAATGGAATACCATAAGAAAATTTCATTTTTCGAAAATCGATCTTTTTGAATCATGGAGGTTATTTTTTCAACCCCTTATAATAAAATTATTAGATCTAAAAAATTTTTTTGACTAATGCCTTTTTAGTGCTTCATATTATGTCATTTTGACATAAGTTTGTCACACGTTTTTTTATCATTATTCCGAAATTGAATTCGATATTTAGGATGAAATACCATCATTTAAATCTATGGGAGATGATTACCCTTCAATAGGGTCCTGTAGCGGTCTTAGAAGAACAGAAGATTCGAAAATCATCACTTGGAACGCCAGACCTGGTTTAAAACACCCTCCTGACCCAAGAGCAAGAATTACGTATTTCGTATCTGAATATTGAAGGTATTTATTCGAATATTTTTAAGTTTCAATTTTGTGAAAACGGCGAGGCAGGGTTTTTTCTACTGAGGTTTTTCCCTGTGCTCTGGTATCATACGACAGAATAGTATGGTACCCCGTTTTGCACCAACCTCAGCTAGGGACTTTTTTGTTTCATGTATTGTATTTTGTTAGCTCCCAATTCAAAAGAATATATATAGTGCTTCATATTATGTACCTATGACTTCATGACTCAGTGTTTTTAAGAAGCCGTAAAAAATTAGAACTATCAACTCGCTATTGCCTTCCAATGGCAGTATCCTGGAACGGAAGTTCGATTTCACTTATTTTTATGGAGGAATCATCTCCTAAAGCCCTTCGCATTTGTTTGAAGGCGTTCACGAGCCTCATTAGTCTATCAGAATGTAGGAAAATGCATTTTTTGACTAATCTATGCTGTTTGATGTCCTTTATAAGAATAATGTGGAAAGCGATTTGGTCGGGCAAGAATTAACCCTCCACGAGCCCTCCATTGTTTTCAAAGAAACATTAGTAGGTATAGGTAGCGTGGTACGGTAACTGCGAATGACCATGTCCATCAGGTTGTCCAAAGAAATCCAAGAACATCTGAAGAAGTAATCGACAATGACTAGAAGGTACTTTACCAAGAAAAGATATTATTAAAATGATCATCTGTGGTGGTCATGTCTATAAGGTTATCCAAAGAGATCGAAGAACATCTGAAGAAGTAATCGACAATGACCAGTAGGTCCGTCAGCAACAAAAAAAATGTCAAAATAAGCACCTGGTATGGCCATGTCCTTTAGGTTGTTTAAAGAGATCCAAGAACATCTGAAAAAGTAATCGACAATGACCAGAACGTACCTCAGAAAAAAACTGTCCAAATTATCACCTGAATTACCTGATTTGTCCTTATGTCACATTTCCACATGTCACACCTGTCACATGTCATTCTATCAACTTGTTGTTGACATTTTATTCTTGATGCCATACCTTCTGGTCATTGTCGATTACTTTTTCAGATGTTCTTGTATTTCTTTAGACAACCTGATGGACTATCCATACTGAATGAACAAGGAAAATGCAACTGGGTCTACTTTGATATGGCTTCCAGGTCACGAGGAAAATGAGGAGGCTGATTTTGCCTGAAAAGGGTTATCAACTCCCTTTATGAGACCGAAACCCTCCTGTGGCTCATGAAAAATCGCCAACAAAAGGAAATTCACGAGAAGGCACGAGGTAGAAGAAAAGGCCCTCTGGTAGAGTCTTTCGGGACTTGAACAGTTCCATTAACACTGTGAAAATGAACGTCCAAACAGAGGGTGCATTACTGTAGACAGCTCATAGTATGAGGGACACAAAAGATCATTAGATTGCTGTGAACAAATGTCCCTTTAATGAATCTTGAATACAAAGAAGCGTTGAAAATATCATTCTAGGGACAATAAAAATTTTTTTATCCTTTAAAAGTGGAAATATTTGCAGAGGAAAGTCCTCCAATCTCCAGTCAATCCAGATCTCTCAAATAAACGGACAAACTAATTTGCCTTCATCATAACTTACAACAACTTTCCCCATTCACCAAATTTCCCGACAAAATAAACCAATAAAAAACCTCAACTTTAACCGTCTCCTGAAGTAGAGCACTGATCCAGCGACAACCAACCGAAAACCACAATTCCCGATGAAAAACGATCTGTCGAAAAACCGCGAACAACTCCGCAATTTCCACCGCAACCTAGTCTCGATATATAATCCGGGAAAAACTTAATTCTGAAACTATCCTGCGGCATAAATGAGGAAGTCCCGCAAAACCGGGTCACGATCCCTAAATCACTTCCGGTTCTTCCACCGTCGTACCGGAAGTTGCGAGGTTTTCGTCTATTCGCGACGAGAGAAAATCTTTATGATATAGAGGCCTGATTTATCAGGCAATATTCGCGGCTTTATTAATAATTCTCTTGAGGGAGTTGGAGGATTATCTTTTGAATATTGTGTTCTGGTTTATCGTGGCCTGTACGTTTACCTTAGTTGACATTGTTAGATTATTACAGGGTGAGAACATTTTGTGCGATTGATGTTAGAACGATATAAAAATGTACAACACCAGAATGCGTAGTCTCGATAAACTATCTGGGAACAAGTTAATTCTGAAACTATCCTGCGGCATAAATGAGGAAGTCCCGCAAAACCGGGTCACGATCCCTAAATCACTTCCGGTTCTTCCACCGTCGTACCGGAAGTTGCGAGGTTTTCGTCTATCCGCGACGAGAGAAAATCTTTATGATATAGTGGCCTGATTTATCTGGCAATATTCGCGGCTTTATTAATAATTCTTTCGGGAAAGTTTGAGGATTATCTTTTGAATATTGTGTTCTGGCTTATCGTGGCCTGCACGTTTGCCTTAGTTGACATCGTTAGATTTTTACAGGGTGAGAACATTTTGTGCGATTGATGTTAGAACGATATAAATATGTACAATACCAGAATGCGTAGTCTCGATAAACGATCTGGGAACAAGTTAATTCTGAAACTATTCTGCGGCATAAATGAGGAAGTCCCGCAAAACCGGGTCACGATCCCTGAATCACTTCCGGTTCTTCCACCGTCGTACCGGAAGTTGCGACGTTTTCGTCTATTCGCGACGAGAGAAAATCTTTATGATATAGTGGGCTGATTTATCAGGCAATATTCGCGGCTTTATTAATATTTCTCTTGAGGAAGTTGGAGGATTATCTTTTGAGAATTGTGTTCTGGTTTATTGTGGCCTGCACGTTTGCCCTAGTTGACATCGTTAGATTATTACAGGGTGAGAATATTTTGTGCGATTGATGTTAGAACGATATAAATATGTAGAACACCAGAATGCGTAGTCTCGATAACCTATCTGGGAACAAGTTAATTCTGAAACTATCCTGCAGCATAAATGAGGAAGTCCCGCAAAACCGGGTCATGATCCCTAAATCACTTCCGGTTCTTCCACCGTCGTACCGGAAGTTGCGAGGTTTTCGTCTATTCGCGACGAGAGAAACTCTTTATGATATAGTGGCCTGATTTATCACGCAATATTCGCGGCTTTGTTAATATTTCTCTAGTGGAAGCTTGAGGATTATCTTTTGAATATTGTGTTCTGGTTTATCGTGGCCTGCACGTTTGCCTTAGTTGACATCGTTAGATTATTACAGGCTAAGAAAATTTCGTGCTATTGATGTGAGAAATATATAAATATGTACAAAACCAGAATGCGTAGTCTTGATGTCCCTTAAATCGCTTCCGGATCTTTTACGATGCAAGATTTTCATCTATTCTCGCGAAGAGAAATCTGGGTGATATAGTGCCTGATTTATCAGGCAATAATAGCGGCTTTATTGATAATTTTTTTAGGGAAGTTTGGTAATAACTTTTGAATATTGTGTTCTGGTTATCGTGGCATGAGAGTTTGCCCTAGTTGACATCGTTAGATTATTACAGGGTGAGAAAATTTTCTGCTAATGATGTTAGAAGGATATAAATATTTACAATTACAGAATGCGTAGTCTCGATAAACTATCTGAGAACAACTTAATTCTGAAACTATCCCGCGGCACAAATGAGGAAGTCTCGCAAAATTAAGTCACGGTCCCTAATCACTTCCGAATCTCCTACGATGCAAGGTTTTCATCTATTCTCGCGAAGGGAAATCTGGGTGAAATTGTGACTGATTATCTTTTGAATATTGTGTCCTGGTTTATCGTGGCCTGCACGTTTGCCTTAGTTGACATTGTTAGATAATTACAGGGTGAGAAAATTTCGTGCGATTGATGTTAGAAGGATATAAAATGTACAATACCAGAATGCGTAGTCTCGATAAACTATCTGGGAACAACTTAATTCTGAAACTATCCCGCAGCAAAAATGAGGAAGTCTCGCAAAACCGAGTCACGATTTCTAAATCAATTCCGGTTCTTCCACCGTCGCGTCGTACCGGAAGTTGCGAGGTTTTCGTCTATTCGCGACGAGAGAAAATCTTTATGATATAATTGCCTGATTTTTCAGGCAATATTCGCTGCTTTATTGATATTTCTCTTGGGGAAGTTGTTCTTTGTCTGAAGAAAGTATCTGATATAGACACCGAAACGTTATATTATCCTTTTCATTTATTTCATTCCTTACTTTCACTGTTAAGCAACAATTTTTTCAGAACCAATTTGCTCCTAACAAATAAGTGCAAAGATTTTCGCAGCAGCACTTCATCTTAATTAATTTTTTTTTAGTTATTTCTGTTTCAGAGACTGGAAGTGAAAACAAAAAAGTTTTTCAGAAAGGCAGAATTCTCCCAGATTAAATTTCAATTGATATCTGAAAAAATTGTGAGCGATTGATATTGAAAGGATATAAATATTCTATCCTTTCAACACCGAGTTCTTCGATGTCGATGTTTTCAATGTGTCCTTTATTCGTTTCAAGCGCTGTTTGAGGCATGGGTTAGCTACACGTCCCATTTCTTAGTTGCATTTTTTTTATTATATTCTTTAGTTGCATAATATGTTTATACATGTAAATATGCGTGTGTATTTAGTTTTTTTTTTAGTTTTTAAGCAAACATTTGTTAGAATGTAGATATTTACCACAAAATTTGAATCAATTTTTCTGTTAAACTTTGTTCTCTTTTTCGGTTCTTATATTGTAATGAGTATAAATTGAAATGTTTTTTGTTTGATGTGCTATGCATTGTATGAGTATTTCTTTTGACTTGTGAGTACTCTTGTTGGGTTGAAATACCCGTTAGTATTCTTTTTGGTAAATAAATAAAATAAATCCTGCGGCATAAATGAGGAAGTCCCGCAAAACCGGGTCACGATCCCTGAATCACTTCCGGTTCTTCCACCGTCGTACCGGAAGTTGCGAGGTTTTCGTCTATTCGCGACTTTATTAATAATTCTCTGAGGATTATCTTTTGAATATTGTGTTCTGGTTTATCGTGGCCTACACGCTTGCCCTAGTTGACATCGTTAGATTATTACCGGGTGGGAAAATATTGTGCGATTCATATTAAAAATATGAATATGTTCAATGCATGAATACGTAGTCTAGATATTTAATCTGGGAACAACTCAATTCTGAAACTATCCTGCGGCATAAATAAGGAAGTCTCGCAAAACCGAGTCACGGTCCCTAAATCACTTCCGGATCTTCTACGATGCGGAGTTTTCGTCTATTCTCGCGAAGAGAAATTTGGGTGATATAGTGCCTGATTTATCAGGCAATATTTGCGGATTTATTAATATTTCTCTTGGGGAAGTTGGGGGATTATCATTTGAATATTGTGCTCAGGTTTATCTTGACCTGCATGTTTTCCCGAGTTACCATCATTAGATTACCACAGGGTGAGAAAATTTTGTGCGATTGAAGTTAAAAGTAGTAAAGTGATAGGATATGATAATGTTTCATACAAACATGCGTAGTCTCGATATCTAATCCGGAAAAAATAAATTCTGAAACTATCCTGCGGCATAAATGAGGAAGTCTCGCAAAACCGAGTTACGATCCCTAAATCAATTCCGGTTCTTCCACCGTCGTACCGGAAGTTGCGAGGTTTTCGTCTATTCGCGACGAGAGAAAATATTCATGGTATAGTGGCCTGATTTATCAGGCAACGAGGGCAATATTCGCGGCTTTATTAATAGTTCTCTTGGGGGAGTTGGAGGATTATCTTTGGAATATTGTGTTCTGGTTTATCGTAGCCTGCACGTTTGCCTGGGTTGACATCGTTAGATTATTACAGAGTGAGAAAAAATTGTGCGATTGATGTTAGAAGGATATAAATATGTAGAATACAAGCATGCGTAGTCCCGATAAACTATCAGGGAACAACTCAATTCTGAAACTATCCTGCGGCATAAATGAGGAAGTCCTGCAAAACCGGGTCACGATTCCTAAATCACTTCTGGTTCTTCCACCGTGGTACCGGAGGTTGCGAGGTTTTCGTCTATTCGCGACGAGAGAAAATCTTTATGATATAGTGGCCTGATTTATCAGGCAATATTCGTGGCTTTATTAATATTTCTCTAGTGGAAGCACGAGGATTATCTTTTGATTATTGTGTTCTGGTTTATCGTGGCCTGCACGTTTGCCTTAGTTGAAACTGTTAGATTATTACAGGGTGAGAAAATTTTGTGCGATTGATGAAAGAAGGATATAAATGAAGGGGCAAGTGGAAGAAGGGGTTAAGTTACAAATATGAGTTTGAGAGAAAATTAGATTTTAGTGAAGTGAGCTGGCATTTTTTGATGGAAGGTAGTTAAATAATTTGATTTGTGCAATTGTTAGAATTGGTTTTTGAATGATTTTTTACGATTTACAGCATTCTGCTATCATATCTCTTTTCGATTTAAATTTTGATTCATGTGTACATAACTCCTTCTTCCATTTCCTAACCTGAAGGTAATAGATTGAACAAAAAGTTAAGAAAGCGTCAAGTACTTCAATTACTATATTATTTCGAAGAGGTAGCTGCCAAACTCCTCAATACGTATCCATTTTATTCCATCCCTATAAATGAAACTTTTTAATTCAATAAGTTTTTCTTTTTATTTATAAGTCCCATTTTATTTGGTAAACTATCCACATCACGAAAGTATTGCTCCATGTCATTAACAAGCGATTGTTTTGTGTATGCAGATTTAATTATTTGTCTGTACTGATCTGGAGTAAGTATGGTACTATGTTTCCTGAGAACATTCTCAATCCTGCCAAAATCTCTGTCTGAGTCTAAATAAGTGTGACCCACTTGCGGAAATTTATGGTCGATAACTTCAAAAATACTTTTCAATAAAAACAACTGATGTAAGCAAATCATATGGAAGTTTTTGTTTTGACCAGAGCAGGAATCCGATCAAACTGTCAGTTTCCTCCGCGTTTTTGCATTTTCGCAAGTCTGCGCAAAATTTCATAAGCAGCTTACAACTTCTGCACTACCCCTACTAGCTACATCTTCGGTCCACGTTTTCATCACCGATTGGTGACCCTCAGTAGTGATCCAATGGATGCCCAAATTATAAAACCAGATTTGTCGTAGGTAGAAAGCCTTTGAAGTGGTTATTTTGGGTAAGGGCATGATCTGCTGCAAATCGACCGTTATGTAGCATATTTTTATCTATCAACGCGTTATGACGCTGCCGCATACCCCACTACCACTCAACACATGGCATTGAAACTTATTTTTCTGCAGCGGAAAAAGGGGCTATGTTACATTAAATATCGAGGACGCAATGGAAGAAGGAGCTATGTGCCCATAACCCCTTCTTCAATTGCGTCTTAATATTTCTCTAGGGGAAGTTGGGGATTATCTTTCGAATATTGTGCTCCGGTTTATCGTGGCCTGCACGTTTGCCTTAGTTGACATCGTTAGATTATTACAGGGTGAGAAAATTTTGTGCGATTGATATTAAAAGGATATAAGTATGTTCAATGCAAGAATGCGTAGTCTCGATAAACTATCTGGAAACAACTTAATTCTGAATCTATCCTGCGGAATAAATGAGGAAGTCTCGCAAAACCGAGTCACGGTCCCTAAATCACTTCCGGATCTTCTACGATGCGGAGTTTTCGTCTATTCTCGCGAAGAGAAATTTGGGTGATATAGTGCCTGATTTATCAGGCAATATTCGTGGCTTTATTAATATTTCACTTGGGGGAGTTAAGAGATATCTTTCGAATATTGCGCTCCGGTTTATCGTAACCTGATGTTTCTTACAATGTCAATTTACATCTGAAAATTCTAAATACCTAACGACAGAAGATTGAAATTTCACGTTAAAAATTTACAACTTGACTCGAATAATACTATCATTGTCCGAAAAATGGAAACTAATCGTATATTAAATCAATTCGAGAATGATGTAAAAATTGTCGTGGCTATGTAAGACCTTAATAATTGGAAATAAAAGAAGAAATTAAACCCAGATGAACGTCGTTGACGTTTCAGACATGAACAATCCCATCATGTGGAGTATACGAGAATTATCAGTCAATATAGAGTTGCGAACGAACAGAATCAAGTCATTCGAAGAAAAAGTTCTATAGCGAACATTATGTGTAGGTACAAGTGGTACAACGAAAACATTGTAATGATAACTCTAAACAGAAAAATGCTTTGAGCATAAAATATTATAAGATTTCATATCTTGAATAGTTCAATAAGAATCATGTTCAATAATATCCATACCGGAACCTTTTTTGGCATTTTTGGGTGAGAAATTTTCTGTTAACCATAGCTGCAGCAAATTATTATATTAAAATGTAAATAAACTATAAACAATATAAACAGAGGTTTAACGCGTACATCGCAACAAATGGTGGACATTTCGTACTTTGTTTGAGATTCATGCTATGGAAGAAGGTTTTCGTATGGGACAAGAGATGGCGTCTTCGGTACTTTTGACATGCATTCAGTGTCTTTCAGTGTAACTGTTATGGCATTGTTGTGTGGAATAATACCGTAAAGAGGACGCCGTTTTGCATTAAGTCCCAAGAAATACCTTCTATCATTCAGAGCTAACCTGTGCTGATGAGTCCTAATAAGGACGAAATGGCCATCCATAGGTGCTCTGATTGATACCACTTCCTTGCATTTTGTCTCGAACAAGGACGAAGTTAGCTCCGAAGTATGAGTTTAATATTGGTTGATTTATATCGATCAATATTATTCTCTACTTTCACTTTAAACTATAAACAATAGAGTAAACTCAATTTGTTTTTTGCAAACCAGAATTCTCCTATCTAAACTCGAAAGCTTGTTGGACGAGGCCGGGTACAATCGGAATAGTTAATTAATTTACGTTATGACAGTAAATACTGCCAACTTCAGATAAATAAACAAACGCCTATAATGCGCTTAAACGTTCGTGATCGTGAACGGATCTGTGTTGAGCACTAAGAAATTCATTTTGAGCAAATAGCACAAAGTCTCTTCGAGGAACGATTAATAATCTCGTACACAGAGTCGTCTATGGTGTATATGCAACGTGCGTATAATAATTGCTAATTTTCACTCGCTCTTTCTAAGTAAGTAAGTTTTTGGTGAACTCGTCATTACTTATAAATACTTCAATATAAGTTGATGATACTCAAAGTATATTTGGTCCTCGATTTGAAAGACATTCACAACCATATTTGTTAGTTGGGGAATTCTAAAGCACCGAAGAAATATCAGCTTTAACAAAATAAAACTATAGCCTAAAGCTAAATTCTGCCAGAAGTGAATAATCATTCACTGGTGAATAATGAGTATAATCAGGGCCGAGCAAACTAATTGTTAGTTTAGTTTAGTTAAAAACCCCACTCACAGAGCTGTCCTGGCCACACCCTTCACAGGTCGCCTTCAAATTCCAGAGATCTGATGAAATCCAATATTTGTGAAGGCTTCAACGAGGCTAGTTCCTCACTCTTACAAGTTTCCCGCCCAAGGAATTATCTCCTTAGGCTCGCTATGCCATCATTCCGTAACTGGGTAATTAGGGGTTTCTTCCTCATCCCCACAGAACCAACACTCCTCAGTGTCCGATAATCCCATCCTCAACAGGTGCTTTCTGAGGCGACGGTGTCCTGTGAGAAAGCCAGTGAGGATGTGTAATTGTTTCTTACCAAGATCCAGATATCTCTTGAATCCCGCATCAAAATTCCGAAGGATCTTAGTGGAATGATCCATCCCTTGGAGATTCCGCCAGAGTTTTTCCCTCTCTGCTTTCTCCTTCCCCAGATATTCCTTCTTATAGGTACATTCACCAAAAACAGACGTATAATGGGATGGTTATAAATTAGTCGCGGATAATAGGGCTGAAGGAGTTTTTACATTGGATCATCTAATTATATTGTTTTCTTCTGGGAATGAAAAATATTTTGAATAATTTCTATTGAATTTGTATTTCAAAAATGAATTTGAAGTGAAAAAGAGTATTCTGAAACTCACGCTATCAATTTTACATATTTCATGAGGTATAATAAACAGATAGCCCTCTCTGAATCCATAACCACCTTTTTTCACCGCACCCTGGAAAACCAATCAACACGTTGGGTTTCCCGACGCCGGCAAATTCAATTTGGCGTCACGGCGTTTCGCGTAGTCATCATCAGGCGAGTTCTCGTTCGACACGCCGCTAGCCGCTTCGCTTCTGTTTATTAATAATAATTGTTCGTTATATCGAGACCCGCATGAATATTCAGCACAGCTGAAAGAACGGACCACGTTCATTTTTAATAATCTGTTTACGGGCCTTTTTTTGAACCCATGCAGGAAGGGTAAGAGGGTAAGGGGGTGGTTATCGCTGCGAAATTCGGTTTTCTACATCGTGTTTACGTATTTTATCGCGATCGATAACGTTCTTCCGGTTGATTTCAATTATTTTCTTCTCGGCTGGTATTTACATATCGTTAGGTTGGTAGCAGTGGCCGGTTGAATCGATGAAGTGACCTTGCTGGTTGAATAATTAATTTTGCGCCAATTTATGTATTTTTTAGGAAGGGTGTATTGAGTGTTATTCAAGGTTATAGGATGTAGAACACTTCATTATCGACTGCGAACTGAGTTAGCTACAGAGTTCTTCGTTGTATAATATACTATATCCACGACTATTATGAAATCCGTCCATTGTACGTCTCTGTGCTCGGCTTTAATAATACGCATTTATCCTAATGAGATTATAATTCACTGCTGTCAAATGCTTCATAAATTTAGCTTTGATATAAAATTTTCAAATTGGTATTTCTTCAGTATTTTAAAGTACTCCAACTAAAAAATATGGGTACACCTTGTCAATCAAGGGCAAAATCTACTTTCATCATATTAATTATAGCTTTTTTTATTACAAAATATACAATGACCAGTTCTCCAAAAATTTCTCATGTGTCAACTTGACTTTTTCCACGCTTGTCATAGAAGGGTCTTGACGCGGTCTCCAAATGTTTAAATCTTGAAGAAATTTATTCTGTAGTCGTGGATAAAGTATAGTATGGTACTCGCGTACAATGGCTGTTATTCACTCGATGATTTGAGCCACTCGCTTACGGCTCGTAGCCGAAACTTAACCTCGTGAATAATAGCTATCATTATACGCTCGTTGCATAATTTCCAAGACATTCAATATAATTTAGCCATTATATGTCTGTTAATCACTACAGAATAATAAGGCATTATTCACTGCTGTCGGATGCTTCATGGATTGAGCTATATGCTATGATATTATATTGCTGAAACCTGATATTTCTTTCGTGTTTTAAAGTTCCTTAACTGAAAAATATGTAAAAATGAACAGTGTCATTTTCTTCAAAAGACAACTTTATATTTTCCTTTCTATGTTTTATTTAATTTCAACTTCGAGAATGCCTTGATTTGTCAATTAATTAATTTATGTCAATTCATATTTCAAATATTGTTCATTGAAAACCTAAAGGAATAGCATTGTTTTTGATTCCTTCCAGGTTAGTAAGTTATTTTTAAGAGTTATCAGAGTTTATTTGTTATATTTTCAACTAAAGAAAATAAACCTTCCAGATTGAAGACATCAAATCATCTATTTCTTGAACTGAGAAACTGAATTGATTTCCATTCTTATAAATCAAAAACGTAAGCTATCTGGTTGATTTTCGAAGGACTGCACTGAGATTTCGAGCTATAATGACCACATCCATGAAAATTTGCATAGCTTTTGAAATATCAAATACGGATGCGAAGAAAAATTCATTCAAATTCAAATGGATTCAGACTATGGGAACGGAAACATATTATGAAATACCAGAAGACAAACAGAATCCACATGACCATCATGAACTTTTTGCTCTACCGAAGGTAAAAAATATCTTAAAATCAATGAAAACAAGAGGTTCATTTCGTACGTGTGTTATTTCATTGACTCCGGAATTGAAAGAAATATATTTAATGCTGAAGAAGATGTGATGTTTAGGGATGAGTATTTACAAATGACTTATTCACCTGCATACGTGAGAACAGAATTTGGAGGAGAACTAACAGAATCAAGAAATACAACAGAACTGTCAGGCAAGACCAAGGAGAATAAAAAGGATTTCAAGGAAATAAAGGACAATTTTGTGCTAAATAATTTTGATGGGAAGAATGTTTCCGTGACTTTATGGTTGAAGAAATTTGAGTCGGAATGTATGCGTTGTGGAGTGGAAGAAGATATGGACAAAATTTTGATTTTACGTTTGTTTCTGGATGGGATAGCGAAAGAATGGTTTGATTCTAAATTAATTATATTAGGTTTGGAAACTGATTTTCAAATATGGAAAAATAACTGCTTAGATAGTTTTTGTGAAACAAGTTGGTATAAGCATAGAGAGGCATATTCATTTAGGTACATAGGAGGAAGTTTAGCTGACTACGCTTTCAGGAAAGAAAATTTGTTGTTGAATCTCCGAAATAATTTTCCAACTGACATTTTAATTGACTTAATTGTGACAAGTTTGCCAAAATTTTTACAAGATAGAATTGATCGATCAAATGTAACAACTTTTGAGAAATTATTAGGTGAGTTACGAAAGTTAGAAGGTTCAATAAAATATGAAAATGCTCGAAATATCAAAAATGGCAAAATGAACAATAAGAATGATAAGAAGGAACCATGTTCAATTTGTGATAGAAATGGTTTTCCAGGGAGATTTCATCCTGAAGCTTTATGTCGGCTAAAGAATAGGAGATTTAATAATGTTAAGCAAGGGAACGTATCCGGTAACATAAGAACGGTGAACAATGTTGGGGTACAGGATGAATTAAATGAGGCCATTTCCGATCAAAAAAACTAGTTTTGTTGCCATTGATCAAATTGAAAGTGTTCATAAATGATAATGAATTTTGTGGAATTTATGATTCAGGCTCAAATGTCACTCTTCTGAATTCGAAAGTGGCAGATGAGTTATGTCTACATATTCAAGAGAATAGGAACACATTCAAAACAGTCAATGGCAGGGCAAATTTTTCAGGAAAAATAACTACAAAACTGAGAATCAATGACATTGAAAAAGAAGTTGAGTTTTTTGTAATTAATGATAAAAATTTCGAGTATGATATTCTACTCGGATTAGATTCTATTTTCAATTTTCAATTGAAACAAGATTTTGATTTGAATATTTATCAAAGATTAAATATGAACGAAGAAAGAAAAATCGATTCTTTCTATAATAATTATGATAATAAAGATTACAACATCAACTTCAATGAAGGGATACCAACAGAACTTTTCGAAGCGAAATTAGAACATTTAACAACAAACCAGAGGAATAAAATTGAAATGTTGATAAATAAATATGATAATATTTTTGCAAAACATAAATTTGATATTGGTTTGGTGCAGAATAATGAAGCACATATAAAACTTTTAGAACACAAATTTGTAGCTAAAAAGCCATACAGATGTTCAATGGAGGATCAAAAAGAGATAGAATTCCAAATAGGAAAATTGTTGAAGGCGAATCTGATTGAAGAATCTTCCTCACCTTTCGCAGCACCAGTCACGTTGGCATATAAAAGAGATGAGGGATCTAAGACAAGATTGTGTGTCGATTTCCGTGAACTCAATAAATTGATTGTTCCCGAACCACAGCCTTTCCCATTGATCGATGAAATTTTAGCGAAAACCCGTAATGCAAAGTTTTTTACTACATTAGATGTAAATTCTGCCTTTTGGTCGATTCCTGTTCGTATCAAAGATAGATATAAGACTGCTTTTGTGACTCATAATGGTCACTGGCAATGGAAATGTTTACCTTTTGGACTTAAAACATCCCCAGCGATATTTCAACGTATTTTGAATAATATTATTAGGAAATATAACTTGAATTCATTCTGCCAAAATTATATAGATGATATTCTGATATTTTCTTCAACATTTGAACAACATATAGAACATTTGGAGGAACTCTTGAAAGCAATATGTGAGGAAGGATTCAGACTCAAATTTATCAAATGCAATTTTGCCAAAGAAGAAGTCAAATATTTAGGGCATATTGTTCGAAATAATACAGTACGACCCATAAACGACAATTTGATTTCCATTAGGAATTTTTCTCCACCAGATAATCGGAAGAAAATAAGGCAATTTCTGGGTAAAGTTAATTTTTACCACAAATATATAAAAGATTCCGCTAGATTATTAGAACCGTTGCATAATTTACTGAGGAAAGATGTAAAATTCAACTGGTCATTGGATTGTCAGAAAGCTTTTATTAAGGTTAAGGACATCCTTTGTTCTGAACCAGTTCTTGCAATTTTCGACCCAAATGCCTATACTACTATATATACTGATGCCAGTATTCAAGGAATAGGAGCTGTTCTTAAACAAAAACAGATTAATGGTGAAATGAAACCCGTAGCCTATTTTTCAAAAAAACTGAATAAATATCAGAAGAATAAGAAAGCAATATTCCTAGAATGTCTGGCAATTAAGGAGGCAAAAAAAAAAAAAAAATGTGGTGATATCCCGATCGGTCAACATCACGCTCTGCGAATAATTCGGATTCTGCAGTGAATATAAAATTGTCAAAGTTCAAAATCAAACAGTGTTTTTAATAAACATAGAGTACACCTTGTTTGTTTTCAAAAGTGAAAATTCTCACAAAAATTCAACGAGAAATGTTAATTCAATTCAGACGAGTCTGTTATTGAAAATACCATACGGTCAGTATCAACAAAAGAAGCTGGTGCATGTAAACACAGCGATCCGACAACCATAAAGGACGACATACACGCTCGGATAATTTTTGAAGATGGTCGATGAAAATTCTCAGGTCACAACGAAACAGCTGTATGACGAGTTGATTAATTCGAAAAAAGAAATCAAGAATTCAATTGCAGCAAGCGAATCAAGAATACTTCTGGAATTCCAAATCCTAAAGAAGAAAGTAGAAGAACTAGAAGCAGAAAATGAAATACTGAAAAATGAAATAGAAAATGTACACCGAATAAACAAGAAAAATAACTTAATTTTGTTCGGCATAAATAGAAAAGCTGAGGAAATTACACCACAATTCATCTGTGAAGAAATAAAACGCTTGATGCAAATAGAAGTTAATGCCAACGACATCAACGACTGCTATAAATTAGGGAAGAAAGAAAACGCCCCCATTAAAGTGGAATTAATATCCTATTTGAAGAAAAGAGAAATCTTATCGAATGCCAGAAAATTAAAAGGGTCATATCTAAGCATATCGCATGACTTGACAGAGAAGCAACGTAAGGAATATAAAATTTTGAAAACTAACTTATTGAAAGCTAAGGAGAACGGTCCTCAAAATTCATTCATACGAGGGAACCGCCTGGTGGTGGGAAATACATCTTACACGGCAGAAGAGCTAGAAAACATTCAACCAGAAAACAAAGCACACAGTGCACCACCAACTCCAGCAAGAAACGAACAAGAAAACATGGTATTCGAAAGTGAAGAGGATGAGAACTCGGAGGGGGTGATTTGGGAGGATACAGAAACTTTGGAAGAAGCAGGTACGACACAGACGGAAATAGAGAAGAAACAGAACCAATCTGGAAAAGGTACGCCAAAATCTACTATACCAACTAAATTACTCAAGAAAAAATCTCCAAAAAAACAAGCAAGGTTGAGACCAAGAAATGGATCTGCCCAACAGTAGGATAAAGAAGCAAGAAGGTATTATTTCAATAAGTGCTAAAAAAAAAAAAATTAACTAAAATTTAACCAAAAATAATAAAAAAACTAATTTGAACAAATAAATTCTAACAGGACTTAAATATCCTTACATGTACTTGTAGCTTTAGTATCTTTAACAATGAACAGGTATATAAGGGATTATGAATGTATAGCATATGATACTATCGTAGTAAATATTAATAACCTGAAAAACTATAAATTGAATAATAACTTCAACATACTCCATGTTAATATACGTAGCATAAATTTTAATTTTGCTGAGTTGACAATATTTTTAGAATATTTGTCTTTAGATTATGGAATCATTGTACTCACTGAAACATTTCAAATTGAAAATTGTAATCTATTTCAACTAAAAGGATTTAAATGTATTTATAATGAAGGTAGTTACAATAAGAACGACGGAGTAGTTGTCTACATTAAAGAAAATCTTAGCTTTGATTACAAAATTGTTGAAATTGGGGAAACAAAAGCTATAGATATGTCAATAAAAGGAGGCCGTAATGAAGATATGAGGGTGACAGCCATATATAGATCTCCACATCAGTGTGCAAGACTATTCAATCAAAGCTTGTACAACTACCTAGAAACTAATTCATGTCAAAAACACGTAATTGTAGGTGACATTAATATAAACATTCTAAACAATGAGGATTTAGCTGAGGAATACAAAAATATAATGAACACCTTTGGATTCATATCCTTCATAAACAAATGCACTAGACCAGCAAGTCGCACCTGTCTTGATCATATGTTTGCTAAGGGTTGGAATACGAAGAGTACTCCAGGCTGCATTAGTGGCTATATTCTAGACTATTTAATAACTGACCACAACCCGACTATGCTATCTTGCAGCAAAGCTGTGGAACCCAAACAATTAGACAGTACGAATAAAGAAAAGACCTACATAAATTATGAGCAACTTAAACAAGGCTTACTCGGTGAAACCTGGCAGGGAGTGTATTCGGAAAAGGACGTGAATAAGGCAACTGAAACATTTATTTATATTCTCACGAACTACATAAAAGAAAATACCACTCATGTAAAAATCAAAAACAAAAATGTTAAACGAAAATCTTGGATATCTCCTGCCTTATTGAAATTGATAACGAAAAAAAATGATATGTATATAGAACTAAAAAAAAATCCGGAAAATCTTGATATGAAAAAAAAGTACTGTGAGTTAAAGAATCAAATACGTAAGCAGAGTGATGCTGCAAAGCGAAACTACTTTCATAAATATATTTCAAAAAATGAATCTGAACCAAAGGCTATATGGGATTATGTTAGTAGAGTATGTAATGATATCAAACCTGCAACAAAAATTCAATCAATAAAAACAAAGGATGGTACTTTAACAAATCAAAAAGACATTGCTGAAGCATTCAATGAGCACTATAGCACTGTAGGAGAACGATATGCCGAGATTATTCCAAATATTGAAAATTATAAAGAAGCGGATACTTTTCAAAATGAAACTTTCTTTATTACTCCCACAGATCCGAAGGAAGTCGAAAATGTTATTGAAAGTTTAAAAAATGGAAAGTCGCCAGGAATGGACGGCATACGTGCAGAGACATTGAAACAGATAAAGAAAGAAATCTCCGAACCTCTATCCAGGATTATCAATTTTTGCTTCGAAAATGGTATTTTTCCGGATATATTGAAAGTAGGCATTATAAAACCTCTCTATAAAAATGGGGACAAGACCGAAATATGTAATTATAGGCCGATTTCATTAATTTCTAATGTGTCCAAAATAATAGAAAAAATATTGAAAAAAAGAATGACAAATTTTCTAGATCACAAAGGCACATTAGAGAAGAGCCAATACGGATTTAGACAAGGTAGATCCACGGAAGATGCTATAGGAGATTTAATTGGAAGAATATACGAATGCTTGGATGAACAAATCCCAAGTTTGTGCATATTCGTGGATCTTGCCAAAGCCTTCGACACTGTCTGCCATAAAAGGCTTTTAAACAAACTCTGGAACTATGGGTTCCGCGGAGTGAGCTTTGATCTTCTAAGGAGCTATCTAACGAACCGACAACAGATTGTAGATGTAGGTGGAGATAGGAGTTCTTCAAGGGTGGTAACTTATGGTGTTCCTCAGGGAACAGTCATGGGTCCGCTACTGTTTTTGGTGTACATTAATAGTTTGTCAAGATGTACAAAAGAGGGCAGCATAGTTAGTTTTGCAGATGACACTGCCATACACTACAAAGCTGATACGTGGTATGATCTGAAACATAAAGTGGAAAATGATTTCACACACATACAAAATTGGTTTCAGGTTAACAAACTCACCTTGAACCTTGATAAAACCAAATTTCTGCCTTTCTCGTCCTATTCTTTAGAACCAATAGGACATCTGGAAATCAGTCCAGAAATGAAAATTCCAGAGGCAAAATTTATAAAATATCTTGGAATAATGATTGATGTAAATCTGAGATGGGACCAACATATTGAACATGTAATTAAGAAACTTAGAGGTCTTCTGAGTAAGTTCAGATATATGAAGAAATATTTGAATAGCTCTACACATTTGATTATGTTGTTCGATGCACTGGTTCAGTCCCAGATCAATTATGGCATCTTGGGATGGGGTGGAGTTTACGACGTTCATCTGAGGAAACTGAATATTATGCAAAAATGGATAGTGAGAATAATTCATGGAAAAAACATTACATATCCGAGTGAACCACTATATCAGAAATCAAAAATTCTGGACACAAGGCAACTCTACACACTCAAAATAATAATAAGTATTTTCAAAAGAAACATAATATTGAGAAGAAAAGAACATACATATACTACAAGAAATAAAGATAAAACTTACCAGACATTGAGATCAAAAAAAAGAATAGGGCAAAGATACTTCACCTATCTCGCACCGCGCATATATGAGAAAATTCCCGAAGATCTGGCAAAAATTAGAAATTATAAACAGTTCAAAAAGAAAATTAAATTATGGATTATACAAAGAGGCCGCAAATATGCGAATACATTGATTAATCAAGATTAAGAAATAGATGTGTGAATGGATAACTTACACCCCGATTTGCGGATACTCTAACTCTACCCGATATTTGACATCTCACCCACGATTTGTGAAAGAAAAAATTATTATGTTCCGCAATTGCGGATACTCTAACTCTACCGAATATTGACATCTCACCCACGATTTGTGAAAAAAAAAATTATTATGTTCTGCAATTGATTTGTGGCGCGAACTAAACTGAACTGCTGACAAAAAGACATTCATTAATTAGGATGAAAAAGAAATTATTATTGTTATTATGTTCTGCAATTGTGACTTGGATTGTGATTTATATTTAGGGCTGTTATGTTGGTTGATGGGAAAACTTGTTTAGTTGTAAAAAAAATATCCACAGGTTTAAATAGAAGGAAAATGTTAATTTATAGTTACGCACAGGTATTCTTTCAAAAACCTCTGTAACTTACCATGTTTATTTATTTATTGAATAAACATTATTATTATTATTATTATTATTATTAATAAAATTTTGGAAATATTGGCTAATGGGAAAAAAATTCGTTGTTGTTACTGATCATAAGCCATTAGAAGGAAAAGAATTTCGCGCAAGACCAGATGAAGAGTTGGGTGATATGATGAATTATTTATCACAATTCGATTTCGAGATTAAATATGAACCAGGAAAACAAAATGTCGAAGCAGATTGTCTTTCTAGAAACCCAGTTCTGGAGGAAACGGAGAATATGGAAGAATGTATAAGAACAGTTAATTTGGTGGCATTAAATGAAATAAAAAATGATCAACAGAATAATCTCCCAATGATAATTAACATGAAAAGAACTATTGTACAGAAAGAAATATTTTACAAATTACAGAAAATAACAAAAAAATAATTTTATCGAATGATTTTGGAAAAGATTTAATCAGAAAATTGCACAATTATTATGGCCACATTTGTGCTAGTAAGATAAATACAAAAATTAGAAAGTTTTATTATATTCAAAATATGGATTCGCTAGCGAGAGAAGTTTGTGGATCATGTGACATCTGTTATAAAAATAAAACGAGAGTAGGTCAAAAGTATGGACTTCTTTCACAGCTGGGTCCAGCAAAAGAACCCTTTGAGATAATGTCACTGGACACAATTGGAGGCTTTGCTGGAAATCGCTCTTCAAAAAGATACCTTCATCTCCTAGTGGACCATTTCACTCGATATGCATTTGTGAGTACTTCCAAACACCAAACAACCGAGAACTTCATCAAATTAATTAACAAAATTCAAGATAAACGACCGATCAAAACATTATTAACAGATCAATACCCAGGAATAAATTCGGAAAAATTCAGACAGCACATGAAAAATTTGAATATACAGTTGATTTTTACAGCAGTCGATTGTCCTTTTTCAAATGGTTTGAATGAACGGTTAAATCAGACATTAGTGAACAGAATAAGATGCAAACAAAATGAGAAGAAAACTAGACCTTGGACGAAAATAGCAGATGAATGTATTGAAGAATACAATAGGACGGACCATTCTGTAACTGGATATAGCCCAGAATATTTACTTTATGAAAAAACGGATCCCATTGCTCCAGAAGAACTTATAGAAAAGAGTAATTTACCAAGAGATAAGGAAATAGCATATAAAAATTCTCTACGTTATCATGAATACAATAAAAAACTAGTCGATAAGAACAGGAAAGATTATGATTTTAAAATTGGAGATTATGTTTATGTTGAGAATAAATCTTAACTGAATAGGAAAAAACTTGAGGAAATAAGAATAGGACCTTTTCCAATAGTGAAGAAAATTTCAGACACTATCTACGAGATAGACATTGGAAATAGAAAAAAGGACAATAATTACTTTCATGTAACAAAGTTGCTCCCATATGACAACGCCAACATATAGTGGTTGTTGCATACTTTGTGTGGGGGGATGTAAAAATGAACAGTGTCATTTTCTTTAAAAGACAACTTTATATTTTCCTTTCTATGTTTTATTTAATTTCAACTTCGAGAATGCCTTGATTTGTCAATTAATTAATTTATGTCAATTCATATTTCAAATATTGTTCATTGAAAACCTAAAGGAATAGCATTGTTTTTGATTCCTTCCAGGTTAGTAAGTTATTTTTAAGAGTTATCAGAGTTTATTTGTTATATTTTCAACTAAAGAAAATAAACCTTCCAGATTGAAGACATCAAATCATCTATTTCTTGAACTGAGAAACTGAATTGATTTCCATTCTTATAAATATTAGTGGCGATAGATTTTCAATCGAAGGCGAAATCTACCTGAAATATAATTAACTTTTTTCACAAAATATACGATGACATGTTACTTATTATTACTCATATTTCAATTTGACTTCATCCACATTCATAATAAAAGGGTCATATTACACGGACGCCAAATTTTGAAGACCTCAACTTCAGTGGTTGTGTATAAAGTGAAGGTATAGTATTCTAGTCGCGTATGATGGCTATTATTCTCGGTGATTCAGACCACTCGCCTGCAGCTCCTAACCTTAACTTCACCTGTTGAATAAAAGCAATCATTATGCGCTCGTTGCATAATCTACTATAGATGTCACATCTGAACAATACGTTTTTCACAATGGAAAATCATTCCATTGAAAAAGTATTTGGAACTATTCAAAGCGTTTTTGATTAGTTCATGGAGTGAAATGTATGATAGATAATGAATAACTTGCTCGGATCCTTCTGTAATTTTTTCTTCGTTGAGCGTCTCCGAGCAACGGGACATTATAGTTCCAGACAAACGCTATTACTGCATTTTTTGTTGAACTAATGTGTAAATTGCATAAAATCGTAAAGGGATCATTCAATCATACTCGTCCATAGTGTGAAGAAGGTCACAAAAAATGGTTAAATTATAAACAGAGGTTTAACGCGTAACATCGCCATGAATACAAAAACAATTGAAGCAAAGAATGATATGAATCGATTGAAATCAACCAATATCAGACTCATACTTCGGAGCTAATTTCATCGTCTTTCAATGCAAAATACAAGGAAGTGGTATCAAACAGAGCACCTATGGATAATTATTTTGCCTTATAAGGACTCTTCAGCACAAGATAGCTCTGAATGATACAATTTTTATTGAAACTTAAAACGAAGTGTCACCTTCTTTCAGGTAAAAATATACCGAAAACGACATCTCTCGTTCCATAGGGACAACCTTCTTCAATAGCATGAACCTTGAACGAAGTAGCGAGATGCTTTCCATTTGTCGCAATGACCGAACCATACTTGCATTTCGCAAATTTTACGTCTTCGGTCCACGACGCGGTCCGCTCAGGGTAACGTCAGTTGACACCTTAGTAAATAATAAGAAGACGTTAAACGCATAACTTTGCCATGAATACAAAAATAATTAAAGCAGAGAATAATATTAATCGATTGAAATCAACCAATAACAAACTCATACTTCGGAGCTAATCTCGTCTTCGTTCATGGCAAAATGCAAGGAAGTGATATCAAACAAAACACATATGGATAGCCATTTCGTCCTTTTTAGGACTCTTCAGCACAGGACAAATGGTAAACACCTCGCTACTTCGTTCAAGGTTCATGCTATGGAAGAAAGTTGTTCATATGGAACTAGAGATGGCGTCTTCGCTATATTTTTACCTGAAAGAAGGTGGCATTTTGTTTTGAGTTTCAAGAAAACCTTGTATCATTCAGAGCTATACTGCTTGCATTTATTGGCTTTTGTGAAATATTTCTTATAAATTCTTGTGTGCCCTTCCACGTTTAATGTTATTTTTGAGTACCTATGTTAGAGAAGTAGAGAATTCATAATCTCAGTTGTCTCTAGTTTCGCTTGGATTCGTTGGCTTCTGTAAAATCTTTCTTAAATTTCTGGTGTGCCCTGGCATGTTCAAGGTTATTTTTGTGTACCTATATTAAAGATGTAAAGAATGCTTTTGATCTAACGCAAAAAGATCTTCATCCAAAACTATGAAGAAAATGTTTCACATTATTTTCTCGGCTCATGGAACCACATATTTTTTACTGAGCCACATTCTTTTCTCTTTTCAAAATTTTTAGGAATAAAATATATGAAATTATCAAAAAAAGAGTAGAAGACTTATTCCTACCTTTTTCAACTACAGAACTGAACTGCAGTGCGCATGCGGTGACTCTACAACCCTGCTCTCGTGTAGGGTTACGATAGATCAACCTGAGTCAGTGATCGAGTTAACCCGAGTAAGTACCCGAAAACGCCTATGGACATATATAAACTCGGCCACAAGCGATAAGGCAAACTCATGTTCAATTCACCAAATAATAGATTTTCCGTAGGGACAGCCGAACAATTGCAAAGCAGGCGTTCAGCTGTCTCAGTAGTTTCTTGGCAGAAGCGGCAGATATCATCTGAAACCTTTCGAAGCATTGAGGGATAGTTTTTATTCTATTATGGTGAAGTTTTCCGCTTCAAATAACGATGAATAGAAGCCCATTGGTAAAGAGTTTAACTGAGAGACCGACTTTCCGGCTCCGACTCACCCATCCTCAGTTTTGAAACCGTCAGTATAACCACAGAAGACTATAGAGAGAACTTTAGAAGGTTGTGGTATAATACACCATTGATCCTGCAGGGAAATCCACATCGACAAAAGTTCCACATCATCTCCTTCTCCAAGAACATCGGGATTTCCAATTAAAATATCACAACTTATAACAGGATAATCCCTTGGAATCCCCGTTTCATCGCCTACGTACATCCATCATCAAGACTCATTATTAAGGCAGATATCTCGAATCATAACCCCCTTACTGAAAGATCCGAAAACAATGAACCAAGCCGGCTCAGCAGTAGCACGACTAATTCCTAACTTAACATTTATCCCTCAAATTAACTTCTTAAGTGCGAAAGCATTCCCACCAGGGGGCGCTCGCGTCGAAAAACTTCGCCAGCCGGGATTATTCATGAATCATTTAATAGTGTGTATACAGTAGAGGGCTATTCATATTTATGAACCCCTAGAACGTAAGTTTAATTCTGCCCGCCGCTAGCGCCGTCTGCAGGAAGTACATTAAAACGTATTATTCCTGTAGTCGAAGAGTTTCCTTGCGAGTTTTATTATTGAACTTTGTGTATTCCCGGCCCATTATTTCCCGGCTTATTGTGGCTTGCCTGCGTTGCGACTTTGTGGCGATATTTCATGGAGTTTGGGGAAAATGTTGCTAGATGTCAACTGGAGGTTCCCCGGGGGCGGCATCTTGGGAACGCGAAAGCCTGGGGGCCGTAGCTTTTGTTTTGTGGCCTGTTGGAGCTCGGAGAATGTCGAGGAAAGTTTGGCGCTTTTATTTAATTCATTTTCGATGACGTTACACGGTGGAATGTGGTGATTTTCTGCGGGAGAAACATATTTCGGAATATATTAGATTTCTAGAGCAGAGGGGTCTTGAATTACTCGGAAGGACTCGTTGATGAACAAATTTAGGCGAAAAGATTTTCGTCCTGCTGTCTGTAAGCATTCTGACAGTCGAACGGTAGAGATTGTGAGAAAATGTTATTACAAATTCAAATACGTGAATATTCTCGAATCCAGAAATACAATCTGGTCGGAATTTCGAATAAATTCGCTTTATATGGATTTGAATAATTATTATTGATTATCGATTTTGAATAATAATATATACTAAGCCGAAAGTGCATCATTGTTTGATTTCCAAATATGACACACGGTTATATTTGAATTCGAATAATAACATCAACAAGCGCTAAGACAGTTCCTGTCGCAAATAAACTGAATTATATTCCTGTTTCTGTTCTATGCGACAACTGGAGCTTAAGACGTGAGATTTTCGTCAATTTTCAAGTCTATGTTAACCAAGCCACCACACCAATTATCCCAATACGGAATGAAGATACGGCACAAGTTCGCATTGTCGGAATGTTGTTCGTGTGTATAAACAGATTCTATGTCACACGTTTTTTATCATTATTCCGAAATTGAATTCGATATTTAGGATGAAATACCACTATTTAAATCTATGGGAGATGATTACCCTTCAGTAGGGTCCTGTAGCGGTCTTAGAAGAACGGAAGATTCGAAAATCATCACTTGGAACGCCAGACCTGGTTTAAAACACCCTCCTGGCCCAAGAGCATCAATTAAGTGTTTTGTGTCTAAATATTGAAGGTATTTATTCGAATAGTTTTAAGTTTCAATTTTGTAAAAACGGCGAGGCAGGGTTTTTTCTACTGAGGTTTTTCCCTGTGCTCTGGTATCATACGACAGAATAGTATGGTACCCCGTTTTGCACCAACCTCGGCTAGGGACTTTTTTGTTTCATGAATTGTATTTTGTTAGCTCTCAATTCAAAAGAATATATATATACTTGGTTGCGTCAACAAATGAGTAAAAGCTTTTCTAGGTTTACTTCTTGTTCCGAGACAGTAATGGATAACCCGTCGCAGAGCATTCCGCATCAGATCCCCAATGACACTGATTACCTTACCCCTGATTAATATAACAAGGTCGTCCGCATAGGCCACCACAACGAACCCAGCCTTCACCAACTCAACCAGGAGCTCATCCAGGACGAGATTCCACAGTAGCGGAGACAGAACACCGCCCTGCGGATATCCCCTTCCTGGTGAGCCCCCTATGGTCGAGCCGCCCAGCCGAGCCACGATGCTACGTGAACCAAGCAGAGACCCCGTCCACCGACAAAGAGAAGGCGGAACACCATGTCTGGCCAACGCAGATTGCATCACATCAAACGCAGTGTTATTGAAAGCACCTTCTATATCAAGAAATATAGCTAGGGTGTACTCCTTGTTATGTATTTCGTCCTCAATACAGTTAACAACTGAGTGAAGAGCAGAATCTATTGATTTGCCCAGCTGATACGCATGCTGGGAGGGGTGCAGTGGTATAGCCACTAAAGCATCGTCCCTGATGTGTCTTTCCACCAACCTCTCCAGAGTCTTGATTAAGAACGAGGAGAGGCTAATTGATCGAAAGTTATTCGCTTTTGTATGCGATAATCATTTACCAGGCTTGGGTATGAAAATTACCTTCACCTTTCTCCAGGACAATGGAATGTGTCCTAGAGCCAGCAACCTAGGCCAGCACTTCCAGCCCCTTGGACAGCAGAGCCGGAACAATGCCATCCTCACCAGCTGCTTTATAGGGGTATAGAAAATAGATAGTAGCAGATACTCAGACCCACTGAATATGCCTATAAAATTTGGTAAAAATTGGTAAAGCCTTTTCGGAGGAGTACGGACACTAACATTGTGACACGGAAATTTTATAAATTAGTTTCATTTCGTTTCGACTAGAAACAATCATCACCAGATCGTCGACGTCGCCTCCTCTGATATACGGACCACTCGGAATGTACCCCACGTCCACCCCTCGATAAGGGTCGATTAAATTCGAACCCCCATGAGCGACATACGCTCGTTCTTTGCTGGCGGCAAATTCGCATTCCTCAAGTCGCATTAGAATTGCAAATGCGACGTATCTGTAAGGAGTAGACCTATCCGGAGCTTTCCGGGGTCGAATTCCGGGTCGGTCCGGAGCTTGGAAAAAGAATCGGGGGCGTTATTTCAATAAAGGAGGCTTTGATCGCTTTTGCGATAAGACTGGAAGAAAAGAACGATGGGAATTATATTTGTCCGGCTCGAAGGGTCGATGTTTCTTTTAATTTTGGATTTGTAATATCAGGTTTTTCAATAGGGACAATACAATACAATATAATTTGAGAACGTACCCTTTCACTTCGATCAATATTTCAAGCGGATAACCGGTTATCATTTTGGTTAACCAATTGCATTCGAGCGGTTTTGATTATTTTTTGTTAAAAGTAATGAAGTCATGAATTAGCCCTTCGACGTCATTGATTTGAAACGCAAGTGACCAGACTCAAGAGCTGGGTTGATAGCTTCTGGTTATTGGAAAGGTAGGGTTGTACGCGGCAAATTTCAAATGTTGTTGACTGACGAAGATAATCTATTGACATCCCTAAGTTAGGTTTGGAAATTAACGCATTCAAAAGCTTCTGACTTATTATTTGAAATAGAATTGTTCGAAGTTCTGAAAGATTGCTGATATTCTTTGACTATAACAAGACATTCTTTCCCTACTTGGATAATGGGAAAAGCTTTATATTACAATTAATAACTTTTGACTGTTAGGGAAAATTTTGAATTTGTGTTCAAGTTCCTTAAAAAAAAAGTTTTATTATTAGCAAAATTTTCTATGACGTGTGGGATGTAGCCAAATACCACAGCAATAACAATACATGTGAATTTAAATCTGTTGGATAGTGTCCTCCTTTATATTTTTCTGCAATATTTACTCTTCGAATCATTTCTGTCAGAACAAAATTTTTTTATTGTCGAGCGGAACAATCTGAAAACATATGTTCATCGTTCGATTGGATCCACGTTTCAAACATTAATATTTTGGGATGCATGGAGTTGAACTTGAAAAGCATAATAATTTGCATTTGCAAATCGAATTTTATATTTATTGCATGAAATATAAATATAGGTTAATTATAACCTATATTGACCATTGACAAATAACCTTGAACCGCATTCAAGCGACGAGAGCCGAGGGCCAGGTATTCGTTCTAGGACAAAAAGGTAATAACCGAGGGCTGCACCAATGATAACCGCAGTTATTATTGGTTATCCGCTTGATATTGATTTCAAGGATATCAAAATATCCTAGCCCTTCCAAAATCTTTCAGTAACTAAACTTATAAACAAGTAGGTTGTGCACACTTACTTTAATAAATAGAAAGAAGGAAAAAAAGTACTTCATTGCGGTGAATTTATTCTGTAAGAACTGAGCGCTTTCGGCCTAGGCCATCATCAGGGAAACACCAATTAATACCACAAGCTGGAATGCCAGAAAAGTTGCAATCGGCAGCACTTAGCCTGAACATACCATAATTGTTGAACAAAGTACAACAAATAGCAGTGAAATACATAAAATGTTAAAAAAATTATTGAAAACAAATGGTAAAAGACGTTTCACTAGTCAAATGTCCGTCAGTAATATAAAAGAACTAAACAAACATATTGGAGTCAACAATTTTTAAACATGGTAACACTGAGAACATGACAACGACACATCAGTTGCTCTATCGCGTCCCAATTTGAGGACAGTGGAGTAACATTTCTGCGGAAATCTCCAGTGAAAGGAGTCCAGGAACGGGTCACTTAACAATAGCTGTCGTTCGAAAATAGGGGTGAAGTTACTGTTCAGATTGACTTGAGTGTTCACACATTTGGAATTTGAATTCATTTCACGTACAATTTCCAGGTACTCAAGGTTCTTACAGAATGAATTTATCACACTGAAGTACTTCTTTTCCTTCTTTCTATTTACTAAACTAATAGTTAACCACCTCGAAATGAAAATATACAACAAACTCCCACAAGGGTACATTTCCTTGACAGGTGAACAAGTTAGAAGCTTGCTGAAGAGAAAGCTGTTGCAGAAGGCTTACTACAGCGTGGAGGGACTATCTCTGAGATTCCAAGTATTGATTTTCTGTTATTTGTTTTGTTTTTTTGAGCGCTCGTTTTACTTGAACGATTGCTATATCGTTTTGCCTAAATGACTGTAATTTTCGAATTTCGGGGTTCTCAAACGATAACATTCAACTCCCTGATCCAAGGTCAAACTCAATTTTGTCCGTGAGGTCGGCCGTCCGTTAGTACAATAACTTTCGCAGGAATCATCCTAGAGATTTGAGATTTTTAGGGTGGGTTCGGGTTTCAAATACCTCTGTTGAGTTCGTTAACCAGCCAAATCGTACAGGGTGTTCCATTAAATTGAGAAATTTCGTTCCTCAATATATCAGATAAAATGAAACCAATTGAAATGAAATGTTGCAGCCACATGTAAGATTGCAAAATTTCGTACGTATAAGTACTCTTCCACCTAACTCTACTATATCACTCAACTGTATTCAAGTTGCAAGTAATTTTAGAGGATAGTTAGAACTCAACTCCACGTACTATTCACTCTACTCTAGTATCCCCAGTACTCTTCTGTCACTACCATAATTTGTTTATATTATGCTAGTAGGTAAATAGTTAGAACTCTACCATCGAAGTCTACCATTGTACCATTTACCATACCAAAGTAAACCGGGTTTGAGTCCCCACCAAGTCTTTCGAGACCTTTCTTGGCTCAAATTTCGAAACAAACATACGTTTAGACAAATCTGCAGCACGCCTAAACCCCAGAAAAAAATCATCGCCTCTGCTGCGAATCAACGTACCGGACATCGCAAAATAAAGCCTAATCTCCGTTTTTTTTCGCCCACGTCGACCTCACGCACCTCCGAAATTTAATTAAAAACCGAAAAAGCGGGCGGAAACAAAGACCCGACGACCGGCCTGAAATCCCGGCCGCGCTGGTGTCGACCGGCCAGAAGATTTATGACGTCATATAAGTCGCGTGTGTTTTAAAGAGCGGCGTGCAGGTCGGACGTCCATTTTTATTCGGGTCCCACGGGAGGAATGCGAGGTTATTTATGCCGGGCGTTATGCCGCCCGGGACAATCGTGGCGGCGGGCGGTGACCTTTCGGGAATGTCCTGGCAGTAGTGTTGGTCGGCTTGGATCACGTTGTACTGTAAAAGTCGTTGAAGATGTAGGCATGTAGATGCAGGTGTTTTAGAGGATAAGTGAGGTTAATATGGACCATACTTGTCCGTAATAGGTTAGGTTGTGCAGTGCAGGATAAAATGTTTTCCAATAAGAGGTGTTATTTTGACATTCATAGAAAAATGCCATTTTTTGAAATTAATGATCGTATGTTTATTTCATTATAAAGGAGAATCTATGCGATTAATAGTGAAAAATAACATCAGGCAAATGCCCACCACGACCACGCTTACAGGACCATATCCTTTTAATGAAATTTTCTATAACCAAATCGCAAAGCGGTTGTCCTATTTCCTCAATAGCCTCACGAAATTCCATCTTTGAGGTCTTGAATGGACGCTAGGCTATTGACCGAAACCTTCTCTTTCACGTGGCTTCAAAGGAAGAAGTCGTTATCGAAAGATAACACATTCCGGATCATTTTCATGCATTTCAACGACCCAATCAGCAAAGACACGACGTTGTTGATGATCGGCCGGCTTGAGATCTTGCGTTAGCTGAACTTTAAAAGCCTTAAAACCCAATCCTTCTTTATGCAGAATACGGTGTAATGACGTTTGTGGAAATCCTAATTCCCAAGAACGACGAGGAATGGACAAACCTGAGTTTTCTTGAACACTTTCGGCTATAGCAGCAATATTCTCGGCTGTTTTCGAGCAACGTGCAAGAGTTTGATTCTTTACATCACTAACTTACCCCAACAGCTCGAATTTTTCCACCAATTTCTTTATTGCGGTCCGACAAGGTGCTTTACGACGACCCAAACATGTTCGAGTTTTACGAATCATCTCTGCCAAATTTTCACCATTTCTGTAGTAAATTTTAATTATTTCAATGCGTTCTTGAAGCGTGTACCTATCGTTTCATTTCTATTAATGGCGTAGTTTCTACTTGTCAAATGTCAAAAAATGGTAGCTTCAAACGTGACATCTACCGAAATAGCGGGCTATTCGGAATAACACCTCCTATTGGAAAATCCTTGAGTTCGATTCTTAGAATAGTAGTGAACGATTCAAAACTTCTGAATTTATTACTGATTCAATTGTTCGTAGCCTTGTCAAATTACCTTTCACTGAAAGAGAAAATGATTATTTCCTCTTATACATATAGGCAACAATAGATAGATAGAAAATACCCTTCCGTAATATTCAACGTTATTCGGAAACTGATCAAACATTCCAAATAACAATGTCCCTGTCTTCGTAGAATTTCAGATCCTCACCAACCCATTATTCCGAACAATCTAAATGAGTGTCCGTTCGAAGTTTAGAAGCAATTTCAAGATTCATTAATTCCAGGCCTCTATTTGCATAGGTAAAACGTAACGGTGGAATCTTTGGGACAACTTTTAATTAACCCCGGAAAAATTTGTTGCCTGAATCGCTATCCTTCCGGACCAAAGTGCATTAATTGCTTGAACGCGTTTCCTTGTATAGGTTTAAACCCTATTTCATTCTATTCATTTCACGGATTTTCGAGTGTTTCTCTGATGGAAGCAATCGATTCAAACATAGTCGAGAATAGATGCTATCCGGAATTTTGTAATTATCGAATAAAATATTCTTGTGAACTCTCGAAAATCGAAGACATCTGCTTATCGAATATAATCATGTCGAGAACTTGAGAATAGAAAAATACCTCTCTGAATCGACTGAAAAGTCCTTGGGAACTTTCAAGGTCGTAAGAACCGAATACATTTCGAAATCCAGAATGAATGTTCTTGAAGATGAAAATTCTGTAGGGTCATCCATATTCAAGATAGAAGGCGTTGAAGAAATAAAATTATACACATTTTATGTCGAAACTAGTGGCAACATTGCAATTGAATTTCATACGAATATGTTCTGAGAGCTTTTGGTGTAAAATTAAATTGTATTTTCTGTCGACTCCAAAAAATTAGGTGATTTTAATGTGTATGAAATTGAACATTGATGACCTATTTCAATGTTGAAACAACGATATTAGCTACAAAACGATACCAACATAATTTCTGTAAGTTACATATTTAGAAAGTAATTACTGTTTAACATGACCCTTATGAAAATTGATAAAATAAAAAAGACCTCAGTACTGTACGATAATTTCCAATGATCAAACAAACAAACAAACAAATCATAAAAATTGCTCAAAATGGCCGCCTCTGCTCTGTAGACAGGCAGCGGCCTTCATGGCGACCTGGGGGGTGATTCTTGAAAAATGCCGTATTCGCGATTCGACGATTGTCGACCAACTTCACTGCTAAGTTGGTCGACATTTGTCGATTCGCGAACACAACATAATTCAAGAATCGACCCCCTGTCTTGTGTTTTTTGCTCTCGTAGTGATCATCTTCGAGCAGCAATAACTCTCAAATTATGTAACTTACATGCAGAAATGATGTAAAGGTTGTTTTGTAGCTAATATCCTTGCGTGTTAAATCTTTGAAAAAAAAATACTTTAATGTGCTAGTTCTTGAACTATTGCGGATTTACTAAGAAAATCAGTACATTTTTCACTAAAACTTTTTTGAAGATTTTTTATGGCGTTTTCAAGTTTTTTCATATTGTTATACTTCGATGAAATGTGGTAGTATCATCTTTCAAAAAACATTTTTTTCACATCTGTAGGACCTTTATGTCCAAAGAAATCTATATTATTTGGGAGGGTCAACGAAAATAAAAAAGTATATATTTTGATGCCCTCAAATTATCGCTAAGTCATGACTAAACACACTGTTGATGACCCTAGTCCTTTTAATCATTTGTGTAAGTTCAATGTTATTTACCAAATGTTCCTGTATAATAGCATTGAGTTCGAAAATATTTTTGAATGATTATAGTCAATTTAACTTTTAGCCTTCATGAAGGTCCGATCTGAGACTGAAACGTTGGAGTTTTTGATGTAGGATAGGAACGAAGGATGAAAAGAGTGTCCAAATACCTCACAAAATTTTTTCAAAAACAATGTTTCCGAGATCCCAGTAATTACGTTTCAAAAAGCGATCGTTTTTTCAGGACATACAGGGTTTTTCTTTTAAGTTGGCCTATTAGACGTTTTAGGAGAACTAGTGAATATTTCGCTCTGAAATTTTAGGTGCAGATTTGAGGGCGAAGGAACTCTTCGTCTAAAATATTTTCAAGTCGACAGTGTTGCCACGTCTATCTCAAACGCATATCTACTTTCTTATTTCAAATGGAACTACCTATATTTTCATTTATGTATCGATTCAATACCAAATTTGCAGTATAACCCACTAAAAAAAATTCTCTGCTATGCACTGTTGCCAAGTTATTCACAAATTCCTGAAACTTTTGACATTTGCATTGCCAGTTTGGAAATGCAATATCTCGATTATTTTTTATGCGAACGGAACCAAACCCAGCAATCTCATAGTAAAGACTCCATGCATTTATGTGGTATATTCAGTATTTTGATACATCTTAAGGTTTTCCGGAGATATTGCTGCAAAAATGTGAAACTCAAAATTGAAATATTTCGAGATTTTCAAATGGCAACCCCATATTTATTTTACAGCATTCGATTCGAAATGAAAAATGAATGGCACTCTCCTTTTACACTAATTATTTATTTTGGATAGTTTTCGGATGAGATGAAAAATACTAAAATTTTTCGGTATTTATAGTTCATGATCTATGGTTCTGTTTACGATGAAATGGTTCTATGATTATGGCGTGAATCTTTGAAGTAGATTCTATGGTTGAAATCATAAAAAGTATTCGCTGATCACGGATGTCATAGAAAAAAGTTTTTCCCATATTATTCAAACACGATTCGGGTTGTTTCACAATTCACGGGGAATGCCAAAAAATCATTGAAAGGACCTGTAGGACCTTTAACAATCGTTATTCACATTTAGCAAGAATGACTTGAAAGAAATTCCGAAAATTGTTTAGGCTTTCTGTAATACTGGCCTTATAATCACTAATTATTTATTTTGGACAGTTTTCAAATGAGATGAAAAATACTGAAATTTTTCAGTATTTATAGTCATGTTCAATGGACATAATGCTGTGTGATTATAAAGTGAATTATCGGAATGAATCCTATTGTTGAAGTCATGAACATAGGGCCAGGATTACAGAAAGCCTAAACAATTTTCGGAGTTTCTTTTCGATCATTCGTGCTAAATGTGAATAACGATTGTTAAAGGTCCTACAGGTCCTTTCAACAATTTTTTGGCATTTCCGGTGAATTGTGAAACAACCCGAATCGTGTTTGAATAATATGAGTAAACTTTTTTCTTCGACATCCATGGTCATCGAATACTTTTTATGATTTCAACCATAGAATCTACTTCAACAATTCACGACATAATCATAGAACCATTTCATCGTAAACAGAACCATAGATCATGAACTATAAATACTGAAAAATTTTAGTATTTTTCATCTCATTCGAAAACTATCCAAAATAAATAATTAGTGTAAAAGGAGAGTGCCATTCATTTTTCATTTCGAATCGAATGCTGTAAAATAAATATGGGGTTGCCATTTGAAAATCTCGAAATATTTCAATTTTGAGTTTCACATTTTTGCAGCAATATCTCCGAAAAACCTTAAGATGTATCAAAATACTGAATATACCACATGAATGCATGGAATCTTTACTATGAGCTTGCGGAGTTTGGTTCCGTTCGCATAAAAAATAATCGAGATATTGCATTTCCAAACTGGCAATGCAAATGTCAAAAGTTTCAGGAATTTGTGAATAACTTGGCAACAGTGCATAGCAGAGAAATTTTTTTTAGTGGGTTATACTGCAAATTTGGTATTGAATCCATTTGAAATAAGAAAGTCGATATGCGTTTGAGATAGACGTGGCAACACTGTCGACTTGAAAATATTTTAGACGAAGAGTTCCTTCACCCTCAAGGCTGCACCTAAAATTTCAGAACGAAATATTCACTAGTTCCCCTAAAACGTCTAATAGGCCAACTTAAAAGAAAAACCCTGTATCTTCAATTGATCACAAAAACAAAGATTATCCTTAATTCGTGCTTTCACGAAGTCAACTTGATGTTTTTATATTCCGACATGAATTGATGAAAAAAAATCATAATTTCCAAACCAAAAATCACCGAATCTTCCAACATATCCGAATTAGCATATCAAATTGAAAAATTTTTGAACTCACGAACGATTCCGTGAGCACTCGCTCTGTTTGTTTCGAGTTTTTCCTGAAGGCAGGGAATTCTTTACGCCGGAAAACATAATTTTCATATCTGCTCGTCTGTAAATTTGCACAAAAATTTCCCGAGTGCCGTCTCTGATGCCTCAGGACCCAGAGTAATGAAAATGAAAAGTATTTCTGTCAAATGTAGGAATTCAATAATGCCTCGCTTCAAACTTCCACGTTGCTAATTGGATGTTAAGAACGTTTCCAAACAGATACGTTGTGAAATTTCAACAAGAAAAAGGGTTAATTATGATGGTTATCATGTGATGTAGCTTCGAATGGAGGTATGAGGAAAAAATCAAAAAGGATCCGAGTTGATGGTGGGTTCACCATAAGGCACGTTGAAGCCTGTGGAAATTTCTCTCATTGAATATCTCAAAAAAAATAGTCCGTTCACGAAAGTTTGAGCCGTCGGTTGGCCATGACAATTCGGCATATTCCACTGTGTGTATTGAAATTTTAGGTTATGTTGTCTATTTTTTTGTCAGATTGATAATCAATGTTGTCAATATTGCATAGTGTTCTCTAATAACTCGCAAGCTGGTCGGACGAGACCGGGTACATTCGGCAACGTTGGCTTCATCGTCACCAACGATAGGGTTTTACTCACTGATGACGAATTCATGGTCTAATTCAATTCTGTCCGTGGGGCCGTCCAGCTGCCCGTTAGCACAATAACCTTTGGAGGAATTGTCCTAGGGAATTTTCAGGATGAGTTCGGAATCCAAATGGTTCCGATGAGTTAGTTAACCAGCCAAATCGTATCAGGTATCATAAAATATGACCATTCAAATTTTTTTTTCTCATTATCTCAGAAAATAAGGGAACAATCGGAATGAAATGTTACGGCCAAATGCAAGATGCTGATAACAAGCCTAATGCAAAATTTTGTGGCCCTAGTGTGAACCGAACAATAAAAAATTCTATTGGAATATTGAAAACAAGATACTTCATATTTCCATAAAAAGATTTCCGATTTGAGTGAAATTTTTTTTGTGGATGGAGATCGATATTCTGAATGTTCATAAAACATTTCTTGGCCATAGTTTCAACAGAATCATAGGAAATTCAATTGGAATATTGAAAAAAATCCTTATATTTCCATAACAAGATATCCGATTAAAGTGAGATTTTTTTGTGAATGAAGATTGATATACTGAATCTTAATACAAAATTTGTTGCCATGGTGTTAACAGAACCATAGAAAGTTCAAATGGAATATTGAAAGAAGAATCTTTATATTTCCATAACAAAATATCCCATTCGATTGCGATTGATTTCATAGTGCACAAAGGTCGAGAGACCCGACAGATCCCCACTTGCAAGCGGCCGTTCGCGATGTCCATTATTATTTGATATGGCATCGCACTCATGTTTTGATTCTTTCACTATTCCATTGGAGCCAGAGCTACTTGGAGATTTGTATTCTTGATCCTATGTTTCGGAGTAAATTTTCCAAACCTGTATATGTATATTCAGAAAGCAATGTGAATGTGGGTCAACGTAGATGCGAATAGCAATTAAATCTTCAGTAATGAATTCTTATTGGATATTGATATCATCTGATTTTGGTCAAGTAAAGAAATGCTTTTCCATAAACCGTTAGGAAATGTTGTCGAAAAAATGATAGAACAATGCGGTTGACGGCATAATGAGTTTCTCGAAAGAGATAACCGTAATCTGCCATTCATTTTGCTCTATCTCACAGGTTTGAAATGTTGCTCAGAGATTTCCAGTTCTGGCCAACCTGTACATGTTATGAACGAAAGTTTCTATTACATCTCATCAATATCAAAAAACTTTCAAATTCAACATATAAAAACGGGTGTTTTATTTCGAGGTAGGTATAGAACTTTAAGTTGGCATTACTGCTCAAGATAGCGACCGATTCAACAGCTCTCAAGTGCTTCATTCTCAGTTGGGTTTGGCAATTCATTATAAATAGACTCACGCCTGAACAACGCTTGCGAATAGTGCAATTTTATTTCGAAAATAAAGGTTCTATGCGGAATACGTATTGCGCACTGCGTCCATTTTATCGTCAACAAAGTTGTCCATCAGAAAAAATTTGAAAAAAACGCTAACTATAAAAAAAATATTCTGCCCGGAAAGGGTTAATTCGATTATTATGGAAAGTTTTAGCACCACGTTTACTCTTATTGATAACTTGCATCCCTAGAGACGCCGTAAGGTGCGTAGAGAAGAAGTTATTGCTACTGTAGAGCGAAGCATTCAGAAAGACCCGAATGAGTCCATCCGCCATCGAGCACAGGAATTGGATCGTTGTCCATCCACTTTATGGAAGATTTTGAGGAAGGATCTTGGTTTCCATGCTTACAAAATCCAAATCGTGCAATAATTGAAGCTGAACGATCATCAAGCAAGTCGTAGATTCATCGAATAGGCCCAAAACGACATTGCCGCTGTACCTCTAAAAAACACCCTTTATAATATAATAACAACAAATACTACCCTGTCCATCAAAAAACGAAATGCAAATTCGTAAGTGGAAAGCAGTGAAAATTTTCATTTGAAAGGAAAGCGCCCTGAAATTACGTTCATCGCAGCCTGACATTCCTAGAGTGACATTAAAGGGTGGAAAAGGGAGAGAAATAGGTTCGCATTAGCGATTGTTGTTGCGATAACGTCGACCCACTGGTAATTTACTTTTATGATGTGGTTCCATTTACGTCGGATTTGAGACTTTATTCCTCAACTTTATTTTCCTTAGAAATTTTTCTCCGCTTCTATTGTAATGTCGTTTTAATTCCCTCTGGTATTATTCCTAGTTCCTTGCGAAGTTTTGAGATTATTTTGGACCGTTCATTGCTGATGAATACGGAAATACGATTTTCCCTATTTCAGTATCGTAATGATTTTATTACAGTACTAAAAACAGTGCTGTAACGAACGTATTACTGCATTGTTTTCAGTTATATTTTTTGTTTTGAGGTGGCCAAGACATCAAATTTCAAAACACGTCAAATGATATAATTTTATTATGATTGTTGACAGAAATAGTATATTATGCAATCAGCGAATAACAGCCATTATACAAAAGTAACAGACTATACTTTATCCACGACCAGTGAAAAGATTCCTTGAAAATTCCAACACTTGGCGACCGCGACAAGACCCTTCTTTGACAAGCTTGAAAAAAGTCAAATTGACACATGACAAATTTTTGTAGAACTGTTCATTATATACTCAGTTATAAAAAATGCTTCAATTGATATGATAAAAGTAGATTTGGCCATCGATTGACAAGGTATACCAACACATATTTTTTGTTAGTTGCAGTAATTTAGAATACCTACTGAAGAAATACCAGTTTGAGGTATATTATATCAAAGCTGAATCTATAAAGCATTAATGGATATTATTTTGGCCGAACCCACCGATGTACAATGGCTAGATTATATAGTAGCCGTTGATAAAAGTTTAATTTTCATGCAGAAAATAGAGTATGATTTACTTTTATGGTTTGGTATCATTTACGTCGGATTTGAGACTTTATTATTCAACTTTATTTTCCTTAGAAATTTTTCTCCGCTTCTATTGTAATGACGTTTTAATTCCCTCTGGTATTATTCCTAGTTCTTTGCGAAGTTTTGAGATTATTTTGGACCATTCATTGCTGATGAATACGGAAATACGATTTTCTCTATTTCAGTATCGTAATGATTTTATTACAGTACTAAAAACAGTGCTGTAACGAACGTATTACTGCATTGTTTTCAGTTATATTTTTTGTTTTGAGGTGGCCAAGACATCAAATTTCAAAACACGTCAAATGATATAATTTTATTATGATTGTTGACAGAAATAGTATATTATGCAATCAGCGAATAACAGCCATTATACGAAAGTAACAGACTATACTTTATCCACGACCAGTGAAAAGATTCCTTGAAAACTCCAACATTTGGCGACCGCGACAAGACCCTTTTTGACAAGCGTGAAAAAAGTCAAATTGACATATGACAAATTTTTGTAGAACTGTTCATTATATATTCAGTTATAAAAAATGCTTCAATTGATATAATAAAAGTAGATTTGGCCCTCGATTGACAAGGTATACCAACGCATATTTTTTGTTAGTTGCAGTAATTTAGAGTACCTACTGAAGAAATACCAATTTGAGGTATATTATATCGAAGCTGAATCTATAAAGCATTAATGGATATTATTTTAGCCGAACCCACCGATGTACAATGGCTAGATTATATAGTAGCCGTTAATAAAAGTTTAATTTTCATGCAGAAAATAGAGTATGATTTACTTTTATGGTTTGGTATCATTCATAGACTAACTAAACGGAGAATAGATGAGACACTAGTAGAACAAGCTTCAACGCCATCTTTTTTTGTACAACATTACTAATTCGTGAAAAAAGCTCAATTGAAAAAGGAATCTGTATCGTAAAGCTGCCTCAAAAAGAATTCTGTAGTGCACCTTTTGAATAGGTAGGTACACCCATATACAAGAGGCAAAAAGTTTTTTGAAATTCAATTTCCAAAAGGAAATCAGAAATGGATTCGTGCAAGTTATCGATGAGTGAGGAAATTTATTTTCATGAAAATAATACCTGCAACGAACTTTCATCTGATTTTCTTTTGGAATCGAGAAATGAGGATCAATAATCAAATTCTGGATAGAATGAAAATTTATTAACTGAAATAGGTATCACCAATTGAAAATACAGATTTATTTCATAAATATCTAATCAATAAACTAATAATTGCATTGAAAACATTCTCAAAAACTAAAAATAATGAATTCAATAATACAAAATATGAGTATTTACCGACTAAACTTATTCAATACATGAAAAACTTTTTTGAAAACTACGAGTATCTTAATTCTTATAGTTAACAGAATATACATGTAAATTTTATAATTTCCTTCTTGCATCTCGATTTTCATATCCAATAACACAGCACGTCTTCACTCTTGCAGGCATATCGAAATTTATTATATTTCAAAAAGAACGTGTCAAACCACTCCTTGTGTCAGTTGACAATTCAAAGGTTTTTTGATAATAATGATTTTACATACTTACTATAATATTTTCTCGATAGGATTTCCATGAATGCAACGACATCTAAACTATCAAATTGAAAATAATTTTTTCGTGTATTAGTCTCCTCCTCCGACAGATGCCGCGGAATATACGAGTAGCTCATCTATTTTATTAGTTTGTCTATGGTATCATTTACGTCGGATTTGAGACTTTATTATTCAACTTTATTTTCCTCAGAAATTTTTCTCCGCTTCTATTGTAATGTCGTTTTAATTCCCTCTGGTATTACTGCTAGTTCTTTGCAAAGTTTTGGCATTATTCTGGACCATTCATTGCTGATAAATGCGGAAAAACGTTTTTCCCTATTTCAGTATCGTAATGAGTTTAATAAAGTACTAGAAACAGTCCTGTAATGAAGGCATAACAGCATTGTTTTCAATTATATTTTTCGTTTTATGGTTGTCAAGACTGATTTCGGATCCTATCAAATTTCAACACACTTCAAATTATATAATTCATTATGATTGTTAAATAAAGTATTGGGTGGTCAACTAAGGAATTCCGATTTGAAAGCGCTCTAAAATATGAATGGAGAAGTGGGGTTGGTTTTGAACGAAAAAGAGGTTCATGGAAGTACAGCCATGGTTAGCTGGACGGTTGTGGAACGATCGTTCTGTGTGCGCACTCATTACAAAAATCAACGTTTTTTCTCTGATGAGGCCCATTTTCATCTCAACGGCTATAGAAAACAACAAAATTGCCTGTATTGGTCTTCAGAAAACCCCAAAGAGAAACATGAAACTCAAATGCATAATGTGGAGGTCACATTTTGGTGTGCAATACCAGCACAAGGCATTATTGGCCCGTACTTTTCGGAAACGGACCCGTCCGAGCAGTAACAGTGGACTCTGGTCATTATGTGGACATGTTGAACAATTCGAGACCCTAGGTTTCAGCAAGACGGGGTCACATTTCACACTTCTAATCATTCTTTACCTGTTATTCAGGCACTTTTTCATGAAAAGTTGATTTTTCGGCGTGGAGACCTTCCATGGTCCTCCAGAAGCCCGGTCTTGATACTTTGCGACTTCAGCTTATGGGGACACCTCAAAAGTGTAGTCTACCGCAACAATCCCTTCACTCTAATTGCGTTGAAGCTAAAATATCCGCCAGAAACTTTGCGACGTGTTTCTCAAAATTTGGGGGTTCGACTGGAAGAGTGTCGCCAGAAAAACGGTGGTCATTTGGAAAACGTTATTTTCAAGGAATGAATTCCCAAAGAGCTGAGCATTATTTGTAGGAAAAAATTAAAATTGACTTGATAGTTTTTGTTTTATTTCTCCTTCAAGTCGGAATTCCTTTGTTGACCACCCAGTATAATTTACTTTCATGATTTGGTACCGCGTTCACTCAAGCAGGGTTACCCAGAAGACGCATGAAATGGACAAGTTGTATGAATGAAAAGAACATGCGCATCTACTGTAAAATATCAAACATCAAACAGAACTAACTGGATATAGACAAAGGTTATTCGATGAATTCAAGCGATGTTTTCCAGACGTACAAGTAATTGGATGAAAACCTTTACAAAGTCATGCAAAAAGCAGTGTTTGTCAGTACTGCTAAAACGGTAAGGAAGTTTTTAGTTCAGTAAGGACACCAGGAACAACCATGGAGGTAAATATTTCAAGACCGACCAGGACATCAACCGAGAAATCCAGGACAAAACAACGAAGGACGAATAACCCAGGACCCAGGAGAAGAAGAACACCGAGCACCTCAGAGCTCAATCCCCCTAATACTTGCTATCCGGGATGAGTGAATGTTTTCCTTAGTAGGGAGTGTGATAGACGATCGCTAGCGGGTGTGAGAAATCACACCCTTTCTACGCTAATAGGCTCAAGTTGATACCTGAAACTAAAGTCTCAGGTATTAAAGACCTGTATGAAGGTCTTTACCCAATCAGTTTTATAATAACATTATCGAAATCCACGACATCTCATTAACAACTCAATTCTGCGCTAATATCACTCACCCCTAATAGCCATCATCTCCCAAATCCTCAATTCTACTTCCCCAAATCACCCTTAAGATTAAACCGATGAGAGATTCTAGATTGGTCCATCCCTTCCCCATAAAAGCCAGAGTCCGATCGACATCACCAAGAAATATTCAAATTTAATTTCGTCCCCAGCCGATGTTGCATTTCAACCCCTAACTCCTCAGGGGTGGCGATTGTCGAAGGTCGGGGGCCATCCTGACGAAACCCGAGAAGTTCGGACGACCGGAGTCTGAAGTTTGACTAATAAATTTTCGTCGCCGTGAAAAATTCAGGTCGCAGCGTCATTTTGAACGATCCCCTGCTTCCTGAGTCGATTGTTCCTGGGAGGTTTTCGGGGGTGGTCAGGTAGATGTCGGGGTGTGAGGGATGTGCTCGATTTTTCACGGATCATTATTCTTGGAATCGGAAGTTTGCCAGATGAGGTAGAAAGTGATATTTTTCAACCCTTATGTGGATGGAATTTAGTTGGGGGTGGATTGAGAAGGAGTCTGTGAAGGGACGATGGCCGGTCGTTAATACATTGAGTAGTAGAGTGGATTAAAAAAATTAAGGAATGCAGAAATTGGCAGAACCAGCTTATGAGTTTTTGTAGATTTGGAGTTTTTGATCATGAGTTTTTGTTGTCAACACCGCCAAAAAAATTATCACAGATAGTTTAATAGTACATTCTAAAACAAGTTGCAGGGACGGAGGAGCAAGGTTTCGAAAACATAAGTTTAGGAATTGAAAATATTAACCATCGAGGGATGTTTTGTGATTGATAATTCTTGTATTTCTGCATCATTCATGAAGTAACGAAGGCTGTAATCGGTGAAAGGTACATTATACACATAGGTAATCATAATTTTCTTGTAGAACCAATGCTACTTGAATTAGAATATAAATTGCTACTCAATAGCTTATATCCTGTAGATACAAAATTATTATGAGTATTCAGCATCGAATCAGGAAAATTGCTTCAATCCTAATAAAACGTTGTGTACCTATTTTCAATTACGACCACCTAACTTATAGATCAGATATGAAACAGGTTCCTACTAGAACAGACGATTCAATGTTTGCAGGAAGCAAATCTATATCACCTTGTTTTCCCTCTCGTCCGAAGATAATAGTTCTTTTTCTTTATCTGACTCCAATTTTGTGGGAATCTCTTTTGTAACTTCTTTTTCCTCTACTGAAATATTCATTTTTTATTTATTTTCTTCCTAAGCCTCTTCGAAATTAGGAGTTGGGTGTCTTGAACTAGACATATGGTATGTCAATATGCCCTCTCAGGCCCATATTATTTTACCCCATTATGTCACTCGCGAAGCAAAACGCAATTAAGAAAAAATCGACAACTTATTTATAAGACCTGAACGATATTATTTCAAAACCAGTAGTAACGTAAATAATTACAGGAATTTCAATTCACCTTCTCAAAAGACTCGAAAGTTATAGCAGATTTCATCGCGTCATTTCGAAAACTTTTTGACATCTTAAAGACAATTATCTGTCGTGTATATCATACAATGGACCAATCAATACTGAATGTTGATTAAGAAATCTAAGACACCTTTTGCAACAGTATATTCGTTTTTTATCGCAATTGCGCAATTGCACGTCAATTGGAGGAAAAACAAGCCTTATGTCATTGTACACTCGTCCCCTACTGTAATGAACTCATTACCATACTAAAATAGAGAAATAACATTTTGAGAAAATACTCTTGTGTAAGTTGGGAATGACGAAAACAATGAGTCTGGCAACATATCAAATCATTCAAGTGGAAAAATGAAAAAAAAATTCATCGCAATCCACCCAAAACTACTCGGAATCGTCCCGGGCGCCAACAGCAAACATCTGCAGAGCGGTCGGGAGGGGGAAAAAGCCTCCTTGAGACATCTTTCTCTGCTGATCTATATCTACAGAGTGTCCGGGGAAGAATGCGACAAACGTAAACCATGAATGAAGGACATCAAGGAGGACTCGCGACAATAGGTTTTAATCGTTCGAGGGCCTTCGTTTGGGATATACAGGGTGATATTCATTTTATGGCTGACATTTCAAAGTTCAATAACACTCAAACTATTCGACCGAATTATTTCAAATTCGGAAGTTTCGTCACCTTTTACGATTGCCAATATTACAGAATTTGAATAAATCAGATCCGGACTAGAAAAATTTTTGACTTTTTCTATTTTCATGAATATTGGAACACCCTGTAGGTGAACACTATGTTTTTATTTCATTTTCGTAACTACAAAGAATCAATCAATGAAAAAAATTCACAATCTCTCCTTGGCACGTCATACAAGGTGGCCAAGAACTGAGCAAAAAACATTAGCTTATGAGTAGAATTTCGAAGTTCGATAACTCTTGAATTATTGGACCGAATTATTTCAAATTTGCAAGTTTTGCCATCCTTTACGATTGCCATCTTTCAATATTTCAGGAATTGAATAAATCAGATCCGGATATGCAAAATTTTGGACCTTTTCTATTTTCATGAATATTGGAACAATCTGTACGTGAACATTATGTTTTTTCATTTTCATAACCACAAAGAATCAATTAATGAGAAAAATTCAAAATCTATGCTTGGCACGGTCATACAGGGTGATCAAGAAGTGAGCAAAAAACATTACCTCATGTGTGAAATTTCAAAGTTCAATAACTCTTGAATTATTTGACCGAATTGTTTCAAATTTGAGAGTTTTTTCACCCTTTAAGATTGCCATCTCTCACTATTACAGAAATTGAAGAAATCAGATCCGGATTTGAAAAATTTTGGATTTTTTCTATTTTCATGAATATTGAAACACCCTGTACGCGAACATTATGTTTTTTCGTTATCGTGACCACAAAGAATCAGTTCATAATGAAAATTTTAAATCTCTGCTTGGCAACTTTATACATGACGATAAATAAACATTCCATTGAATGAATCTGTACTTCATAATAAATATTATTTCAAATTCTATAGTTTTGTCACCCTTTTCTTTACGACTGAAAAAGAATACTAATGTTTAGGTAAAGAATTCAGATCAAGAAATCAATAGAAAAAAGAGTGTCCTTCACTCTAAAACACTTAACAGCAAAAAAAATTTGGAAATATTCGATTTAAAAAAAAATTGAATTGAAAAATTTTCAGTTCAGGAATTGATCAAAATGGTATTCAATCATTTCAATACATTTTGAAGCAACTTGATGAAGTTGTCCGTCAATTTTAGGAAATTTTCAAGTAAGGCAGTATTGAAGAGTGACAAAAATGTAAAATTCCTAGATCACTCTGTATGACATTGCCAAGCAGAGATTTTAAATTTTTCTCATTAATTGATTCTTTATTATGGTTACTAAAATGACAAAAAAACATAATGTTCACGTACAAAAACAAAAATTGAGAATGTCTGAAATTTTTCTTGTCCGGATCTGAATTATTTAAATTCAGAAATTATGATAGATGGCAATCGTAAAGGGTGACAAAACTTCCAAATTTGAAAAAATTCGGTCTGATAGTTTGAGAGTTACTGAACTTTGAAATTTCACTCATGAGGTAATGTTTTTTGATCACTTCGTGATCACCCTGTATGACCGTGCCAAGCGAAGATTTTGAATTTTTATCATTGATTGATTCTTTGTTGTTACGAAAATATAATAAAAACATAATGTTCACGTACAGGGTGTTCCAATATTCATGAAAATAGAAAAAGTCCAAAATTTTGCTAGTCCGGATCTGATTTCTTGAATTTCTGAAATATTGAAAGATGGCAATCGTAAAGGGTGACAAAACTTGCAAATTTGAAATCATTCGGTCTAATAGTTCAAAAGTTATCCAACTCTGAAGTTTCAGCCATCAGATGAATATCACCCTGTATATTCCAAACGAAGGCCCTTAAACGATTAATACCTCTTGATGAGAGTCCTCCCTGATGTACTTGATTCATGGTATCCTTTTGTCGCATTCTTCCCGGGACACCCTGTATATTCCATACAAAATTACGATGCAAATATGCAAACTTATGACGACTAATATCATAATTGAACCTTCAGCTACAACGTGATTCTTTCCGGCCTAACCCGTAAAGTTGGGACCATATTAGTTTCAAGAAATCAAAACAATTCAAGATTTATCACTTTCAGAACATAATCTGATGAAGAGAATGATCTTTCAGAAGTAGGAAATGACGTTTACGATATGTCGGGCAAAATACCAAATCCCCCAACTGAAGAAAAAAGACCAATCGCAACCCGCTCCAAACTACTCGGAGTAACTCCGTTCCAAAAAAACCCAACGACGCGAAAGAACGCCCGGGCGCCCACAGCAAACATCTGCAGAGCGGTCGCGAGGGGGGGCGGGGGGCGAAACCTCCTCGAGACGACATCTTTCGAGTTAAATTGGGCGAATTAATACACGGGAACACCCGAAAGTGTGATTCTTTTGAAATTCAAATCCGGCTGTTTTGCATGGGTTTTCGCATTAACTACGAATGTCGCCCGGGGGAAAAACCGCCCTCGACTAGGCCACGGCGGTGAATTGCAGATGACGTAGGGGGAGGACGGCAGCCCTGTTTTCTCGCTCCTTCCGCTTCTGCAGGTCCTTCGGTCCGGATTGTTGCTTCGGGCGGGTTTGAAAGGGTGCCACTTTGGCAGTCGAGCATCGGACCTTTTATGGTGCTTATGGAGTCGAAACCGTCGGTTTGCTGAATGCAGTTTGATTAGCAGGAGAATATTGTGCAATTAGTACTGATTTAGTCACGAACTAGTTTTAATCTAGTCACGAACGGTTTAAGACTAGTTCGTTACCAGTATCGAACTAGTTTTGTGTCAGTGAACGTCTGCACATTTCGTTGGTTGAATGCAGAACTATACTAAGTCCGAAATCCATACTTTTCAGGAGACACGTTTTTTTGAATAGATCACAAGCTGATTGAAAATATATAAAAATTCTTTTATTTTGGACTTCAACTTGATGATCCTGATTGTTTTTTAATGGTCAAGATTTGCCAAAAAAAAAATTCCAGAAAATTGGGACATAATATAGCCTTGTATGGTAGTTCTGCATATCAGAACTATTTTATGTCCACTTTCAACTAAACTATGTCCTTATAGTATTGGTCAGAACTATGCTGTGTCCACTTTAAACTAAACTATGTCCTTATGGTATATGTCAGAACTATGCTATGTCCACCTAATCGCCAGATTGAACTATAACGTGCTTTATATGAAATTGAAAATGTGGGGTAAGGATTTAAGATGGAATTGCAATACTTCTGCATCAGATGGAGTGTACTATCAAGCATCTTTTTAGGCCATAAACCGATTTTCTGAAAAAATGGGCTTAGGATAGTTCAGCATTCAACTGACAAATTGATGACTCGAAGGCTCAGATAATAAATTATTCATCGTTGTGAAATGGCAGTAAAAGGTTTTTAATTGCTTTTCAGATAAAATGTTGCGGTGGAGAGAATTTAATGGACTGTATTAATCAAAAATCATAGGTATTGTGGAAATAAAGTGAAAGAAATCAAGTAAAATGCACCAGACTCACCAAACAGTAACTTCTGGAGAGTACTCTCGGACGGGGTCGGTGATCTTCAATTCTTCAATAATAGTGTCTCTTTCTCAAAATAATAGTGTAGTTCACTTAAAATAGAGAAACACAATGTTCTATCTCAAATTATGAGAAAATATAAAATAGCGGTAGTGTTGGAAATTGGAATTTGTTTTTATTTAATTTAAAAATCAGGGAGTCAGCTCGACGACCCTGTATAAAGATAAGTTGGATTTTCGTTCATTATGTTGTATCTGTGAATTATTATCTCGAATCAAGCGCGACAGAAAAACCGGTTTAATGGAAGGGAGCGGGAGTTGAAATCACAGTGAAAATTCAATACGCAGCTCGTCGTTACACAAATCAGGCATTTTCACGCATCTCAACAAAAAGGGTTATAAACAATCGAGAAAGTTCTTATCACAATTGGTATCAACAAGGTTTCAGAAATAATTTGATGGTTTCAAATAAATGGTTTAGTGTATGGACATTTCTCCTTATTTCCAACCAAACAACTCAAGAAAAATACAATTTACTTTACAGGTAGCGATAAGAAACAGTGGGAGGTTGTCCTTAGATTATCACATATTGTTCAAATTTGTTTAATTGCGCACGCACAGTAGACATCAGTATGGATAACTAAGAATCCATAAGCTGTCCATTGCAAATACTATCAAAATGAAATTGAAATGCAATGAATTTAGAAACAAAAAAATAGATTACTACAACATATAATGAAGATGTTTTCTCAGTATTATTAGTTTTGCATAGATTCTCGCATTAACTACGAATGTCGCCCGGGAAAAAATCGGCCCGGACTAGGCCGCGGTGGTTGCAGATGACGTAGAGGAAGGACGTGGGTTTGAAAGGGTGCCACTTTGGCAGTCGAGCCGAGTTGAATTTGAACCGTTTGTTTGAATGTAGTTTGGTTAGCGGAAGAATATGGTGCAATTAGTACTGATTTAGTCACGAACTAGTTTTAATCTAGTCACGAACCAGTTTAAGAATTAGTTCAATGCCAGTATCGAACTAGTTTTGGGTCAATAATGAACCGAAGGCTGAGGTAACTTAAAAATTATTCATCGTAGTTAAATTGCAGAATTTGAGGGGTTTTCCTTCTTTCCAAATATATCGAAGATGATTCCTCAGTATTATTAGTTTTGCATGGATATTCTCATTAACTACGAATGTCGCCCGGAGGAAAACCGCCCTCGACTAGGTCCCGGCGGTGAATTGCAGATGACGTAGGGGAGGACGGAGGCCCTGTATCCTTGCTCCTTCCGCTCCTGTTGGTCCTTCGGTCCGGATTGTTGCTTCGGGTGGGTTTGAAAGGGTGCCACTTTGGCAGTCGAGCATCGGACCTTTTATGGTGCTTATGGAAACGGTTTTGTTGATTGCAGTTTGATTAACGGAAGAATATGGTTCAATTAGTTCTGATTTAGTCACGAACTAATCTCGAGCTAGTTTTAATCTTGATACGAACCGGTTAAGAACTAGTTCATAACCAGTATCGAACTCGTTTGGGTCAGTGAACTTTCGCACATATTAGTTACATAGGAGTAATTGATTCACTGAGTGCCTCACTAGGTTTATCAGTCTTCGTGCACAGAAGAAATTTGACCCGAATCGGATATCCTGTTTTGGAAAAATGAAGGTTCTTCTTTTCAATATTCCAATTAATTTTTCTATGGTTCTGTGAACAGAAGTGCCACAAAATTTTGCATGTCACTCTTTATACACAAAATAAATTTCAATCGAATCGAAATTTTTTCATCGAAATACGAGGTTCTTTATTTTCAAAATTCCAATTGAATTTTCTATGGTTCTTTGTACACTATAGCCACAAAATTTCACATGAGGCTTATTATGAGCATCTTGCATGTGCCAGCAACATAATTTCAATTCGATTGGTTTCGATTTGTTTGAGATATTGAGGAACAAAACACCCTGTATGATATAGCTGATAAACGAACTTAACCGAGACATTTGGAAACCGAATTCACCCTGAAAATCTCAAGTTTCTAGAACAATTCCTCCGAAAGTTATCTTGCTAACGGACGGCCGGAATTTGACCATGACGAATTCGTCTTCAGGGAGTCGAACCCTATCGCTTGAGATCATTTTCGGCTCATAATTCGAAAATTACAGACATTTGAGCAAAACGATAAAGCATTCATTTGAGTAAAACGAGCTCTCAAAAATGGCAATATTGTGGTACATGTGAATGTCTTACGAGATCAAATGAACACATTTTCTGTGTGGAAATCCTATCGTAGCCGTTGTATAAGTAAAACTTTTTCGTAAAATAAGAAAGTCTGCCAGAAAGCTGTGTTAACACTATTCAAGTCCAACTGATGTGGATGTCTCAGGAGATCAATTGATTTTGTGTAAATGACGCGTTGTATGCGGAAAACTCATCGGTAGAATGTGAAACATTGTCAGAAAGCTGTTTGAGCGCCATTCATATTTCACTGATTCCAAATGATGGTAACAACTGAACTGAAACTTCAAGCTCAGCATGAACGACCTTGATTCAGCTCGTTATTTCTCCCATCTTCTAACCCGAAGACCTTGTACGACTCGAGAAATTCGCCCTACATTTTCCGGGGAATTCCCAATAGCCTCTTCATCCCTCTATGACACCCCTGAGCGTCTACCCCAGAACGATGTCTTACCATCCCCCTTTCGGCCGCATCAGCTGCTCTCTTATCTCGCCTGGCAGTTTTCATTTGTTCCTTCCTAACGAACCTTATCCAGTATTCTGGAGCAGGCTCGAGCCACGTAAATATTTCCACTGCCTTATTGCTCGGAACGGACTGAAAACTGGATTTGTTTTCTTCAGGGAACTGTACAACCGACGTTTTAAATAATGGAGTAGATGACTGGGTAGGGAGAAAATGAGTTTGGGATGATTGGAGATGGTTCGTATCTTTTGGAGGAGGTGTTAAGACTGCTATGATATATATACAAGTTGTTTCGTCATAAACTGGACAAACATATATATTCGTGTAGAGCACATCGAAAGAATTATCACATCTATTCTGTTTTCGAAGCATAAGCGAGATACAGTGTGTTAAACGTCATTTTTGAGCAATATTCTGATGAGTGTGGTCAATTATGTAAAATACTTGAAGCGACGTTTTTGAGCGATCTTTCTACACAAACGAGTGCTACATCGTGTCGTCCAAATGTCGATTTTTTCGAATTTTGAGACGAAAATGGTACTACTCCCTGATGAAGAAAACGTGATCAAACTCAATTCTGTCCGTGGACCCGTCCAGCCGTTCGTTAGCACAGTAACTTTCGAAGGGATTGTAATAAAAACTTGAAATTTTCAGGTGGATTTCGGGTCGCAAATGTCTCGGTTAAGTTCCTTAACCAGTCAAATTCAATAAAATATAGAAATTAAAAATTTTTGTTCCTCAATATCTCAGATAAAACGAAACCAATCGAAATGAAATATTGCGGACAAATGCAAGATGCTCATAATCAGCCTCACGCAAAATTTGGTGCCCATAGTGTTAACAGAACTATGATAAATTCAATTAGAATATTAAAAATAAGAATTTCCATAACGACTCGGGTTAAATTTATTCTGTGATTGAGAACTGAAACACTGAATTTCTATAAAAAAAATTTGTAGTCATATGGTGTTGACAGAACCATAAAATTTTCAATTGGAATATTGAAAAGAAGATTAAATTTTTTCAATTTATACTCTTGAAATATTTCATTTTCTAAATAATTCCCAGAATTTAATTCCGATTGTGCTGAAATTCTGCATTTATATACAAGGTGTCCCGAAAACAATGGATAAGCCTGCAACTATAGATAGACCCTGTCGAGGTCTAACTTATTTCAAATTTTTACCCTAATTAAAATTCCACGGTTTCCGAGATATTCATGGTTTTCGTATTTTTAGAAAATTTCCAAGTGCGATTAATTTTTCTAGTGCCATTTATACAAATGAAGATGTATTTCGATATGGTTTTTTTTAATTTCACATGAGATGGTTCAGCTATCGGAAACAAAGAATTAAATTCATCAAACTAGTGTAAAAAGTTAAAAACTCGTGATTTACAAAGAAAAATTGAAAACTAAATGAAATTTCCTTCAAGTTTGATGAGCTACAGTGTAAAAAAAATGTAGGACGCCCCTGGTACACATCATCTTAAAAACTTGCTCAGTTATTGCAGATTCCAAAAAGGTATCATAAGCCTAGGCATTTTGTAGTTTTTCATTCTCGTAACTACTTGATTACCAAATAGTCGAAAATTTTCGAAAAACTGTTTTTGTTGTAATCGTTATTCTGAGCTCATTCTGAGGCCATTTTTGTTGGAATCTAGTGGAAAATTACGAAAATTATTTTTATTTTGAAAAAAGCAGTAGAGTATCGTTTCTCTGGTTGAATAGAAATATGGCATTATTTGCATTCAACACCCTGTATCTCGAAAACCTTACCGGACCTAATAGTATTTGACAAAATTTCTTACATTCTGTACAGTGTTAAAAGGAAAGTATCAACTTAAAAAATACCCTGTATTGCTACAATAGGTGTATGTGGAATATTCATTACAAACAAAATAAAACGAATTATTACCAAAATACTATTCGATGGAAAAAATTAAACGAATTAGTGCCAATTACTTATTCATTGGAAATGAATAAAGACTTCGAAATCAAACAATGAGTTCAGTCATTCATAGCTTAAATTTATTCATAAAAAATGAAACCCTGCTTGCATAGAACAATAATAACACTTTTGTGGACATTCATTCATAGTCAGTAAACAATTTATTATTACAATATCCAAATCATAAAGCTAGTCAATTCAAATTTAACAGTAAAAAAATTTTGAAAAAGTACCAGAAGATCACTAGAACAATAACAACACTTTTATGAAAATTCGTTCACAGTCAGTTTCAAAACTATTGTCATTAGAAGTTAAATAAAATTAAAATTACCTAGGTTACTGACTGTGAACGAGTGTCCACAAAAGTGTTATTATTATTATGAATTTTACGCTATGAATGACTGAACTCATTGTTTCATTTCGAATTCTTTATGAATAAGTAATTGGTACTAATTCGTTTTATTTTTTCCATGGAGTAGTAATTTGGTAAAAATCCGTTTTATTTTATTTGTAATGAATATTCCACATACCTCTATCGTAGCAACACAGGGTATTGTTTAAGTTGATACTTTCCTTTTAACACTGTACAGAATGTAAGAAATTTTGTGAAATATGTACTATTAGGTCCGGTAAGGTTTTCGAGATTCGAGATACAGGGTGTTGAATGCAAATAATGCCATATTTCTATTCAACCAGAGAAACGATACGCTACTGCTTTTTTCAAAATAAAAATAATTTTCGTAATTTTCCACTAGATTCCAACAAAATGGCCTCCTGACTTTAACACATGAGCTCAGAATAATGATTACAACAAAAACAGTTTTTCGAAAATTTTCGACTATTTGGTAATCAAGTAGTTACGAGAATGAAAAACTACAGAATGCCTAGGCTTATGATACCTTTTTGGAATCTGCAATAACTGAGCAAGTTTTTAAGATAATGTGTACCAGGGGCGTCCTATATTTTTTTTACACTGTAGCTCATCAAACTTGAAGGAAATTTCATTTAGTTTTCAATTTTTCTTTGTAAATCAAGAGTTTTTAACTTTTCACACTAGTTTGATGAATTTAATTCTTTGTTTCCGATAGCTGAACCATCTCATGTGAAATTACAAAAAACCATATCGAAATACATCTTCATTTGTATTAATGGCACTAGAAAAACTAATCGCACTTGGAAATTTTCTAAAAATACGAAAACCATGAATATCTCGGAAACCGTGGAATTTTCATTAAGGTAAAAATTTGAAATAAGTTAGACCTCGACAGGGTCTATCTATAGTTGCAGGCTTATCCATTGTTTTCGGGACACCCTGTATATTGTATTTGGTATCAATCTGAAGTATCATATAAAATCTTGAGGTAATAGTCTTCTTGTCTCAACAGAGATCGAGCGCTCAAAAGCTCCCGCTCAATGCTTTTCCCAAAAATTTTTTTCAAATCTCAGTATTTTTGGGTCCCTGATGCAAAAAGTTAATGAACTCCGAAAAAATTTCCACAAACTGGCGGAAAAAATGCCTGTTTTTTTTGGTAGTTGAATTCAATTTTATTTTCTGAAGAAATAAAATTTTCGAATAATTTCTGAGGAAAAATTTTCTGAAAATTAAATAACTTTGACCATGAAAGTTTCATTTTTCCAATATTCCAATTGAATTTTCTATCGTTCTGTTCACACTATGGCCACAACATTTAGCAGGAGGCTTGTTATTAGCATCTTGCATTAGGCCGTAACATTTCATTCCGATTGGTTTCGTATTATCTAAGATATTGAGGAACAAAAATTTTGAATAGCCATATTTAATGGATTCATACTTATTTTCAATTGAATTGAATTGAATCTTTTATGGTTCTGTTAACACTATGGCCACCAAAATTTGCATGAGGCTTATTATGAGCATCTTGCATTTAGCCGCAACATTTCATTTCGAGTGGTTCCGTTTTGTCTGAGATATTGAAGAACAAAAATTTTTAATGGCCATATTTTATGGAACACCCTGTACGATTTGACTGGTTAACGAACTTTGGGACCCCAACTCACCCTGAAAATTTTAAGTCTCTGTGACAATCCTTTCGAAAGTTATTGTGCTAACGGCTGGACGGCCCCACGGACAGAATTGAATTTAACGTAGAGTTCGTCATCAGGGGGTAGAACCCTATCGTTTGAGATTATTATCGGCTCAAAATTCAACCGAACATAATTCCAATATTTCAATCTCGTATGGGACATTTCCAAGATTGATTCGGACTTCGAGCTCGAAAAATTCTGGTCGGATGATTTTCTCCCGTATCGATTCCAATGAAAGCCGTCTCTTGACCGTTCAATCGGAGCAGAAACGTCAACGGGGGATACCAGAGTTCCTCACTTTATTACTCGATACCCTCGATGGTTTTCCACGGAAATATTTTCATATTTTCATACCGTTTGTTCGCTACTCGTACGTGGAGCGTGAATACATTTCCAGAGTTTTATCTTTGGAAAATCGGGAATACGGGATATTTTCCTGGTATTTTTCAATGGAAAATGTGGGTTTGGATCTAAGGAAAGTTTTTGTTCGAACGAAATTGGCGTATGTAAGAAAATGAATGGAAAATATTTAATTGAATCGTTTTTAAACACAGGAAATTGATTAGTGAAAGAGGTGGGAAGAAAATAAGCTTTTCTCCACGACCATTTTATAATCAACCCTTTATACGTCTGTTATTTGCTTGGTCATAATGATACTCCTTAAGTACAAGTGAATTATGAGTCCTAGTTCACACAAATGAGTGGGAATACCTTTTTAATTGAATTTAATGAACTTTTATAACGAAAACACAAAGAAAAGTTCATCAAAAAGACTTATGTCAACACGACTCTTCCATACTAGTGATAGAAAGAGTAATTTTTAGATGAACTGTCATTGAATACAGTGGAACTTCCCTATAACGAAAGCGCTAAATCCGTAAAAAATTCGTTATAAAGAAATTTCGTTTCGAAAATTTGTTTCTATAGTTGGCAATGTCGCGGTCGGCTTCACTGATAAATTTAAGTACCTATATCATTCAAACTTGAGCACTTTCTTTTAGACATTTGCGTGCAACTTTCACATTAGCGTAATGGTTAGATTGAAACCAAACAGCCAGAGGTGTATTTAAAACTGTTTCAGAAGGATCTCTATGCCCGCCGTAATGATTCAGTTTAAGGTCGGGATTTATTACGTAAGTCTGGAAAAATTTCGGAAAAAACCCACTCTGATACCTTTCTACCAATACCCATTCAAAGAGTTATGTTCTTTGAATATTTCGTTATAGAGAAAATTCAATTCGTTTTAGAGGGTGTTTTTAAAATGGAATTTGGATTCAAGGTGCAATGTCTTGTGCAAAATTCGTTATACAGACGATCGTTATAGGAAAGTTCCACTGTATTCTATAATCGATTTATTATTTAGTCGTGGATACCAAGTATTATTGATATATTCTCAGCGGCGCAAACTGCTGTCGATTTAAATTTGAATCACTGCTGTATCTCTCTGCTGATAACTGTTGTTACATTACAGTGAGGCTTAAACTGGTCTTAGTATTGGATAAAGTTCTGAACTGATAATAGTGAATTATTAAATTGTTTACTTGAAGGAAATCAAGTTAGATTTCTATTACGACGTTTCCAGAGCTGACATACGAAGATTCGAAAGAAAAAAACCATCATCCAAATAGAGAAAAACAAAAATCTCCTTCATCTCCACCACATCATCACCTTCAGGAAATTGGAAACGGAAAAACGAAGTAGGATTTAAGATTGATAAGAAATATATAAAGGCAGAATCTCAGCACAATCGGAATCATATTCAAAAAATTAAATAAATCAGAAATTAATAATGACAAAAATTAATTTCTATGGTTCTGATTAATCCTCTTGAAATTTTGCATGAACGTTAGGTTTATCAGTTTCACTTCACAAAATAAATTTCACTCGAATCGGTTATTCTGTCAGGTAAATATAGGAATTCTTTTTTTCAATATTCCAATTGAATTTTCCAGGGTTCTGTTAACACTATGAAGACAAAATTTTTCATGAACATTCAGTGTATCAATTTTTATTTACATAACAAATTTTATCCGAATCGGATATTTTCAATGAAAATATGTAGTTTTTTTCTAAAATCTTTCAATCGAATTTTCTATGGTTTTGTTTCCAGTATGGGCACAAAATTTTGCATGAAGCTCATTTTGACCATTTTGCATATTGCCGCGACATTTTATTTCGATGGGTTTCGTTCTATCTATTGATATATAGAGGAACAAAAATTTTGAATAGCCATATTTTATGGCACACTCTGTACGATTTGGCTGGTTAACGAACTCAACCGAGCCACTTGGAAACCAAACTCTTCCTCAAAATTTCAAGTATCTAGGACAATCCATTCGAAAGTTATTGTGCTAACGGACGGCCGGCCGGCCTCACGGACAGAATTGATTTTGACCCTATCGCTTGATACCATGTTCGGCTCAAGGTTGGAAAATAACAGACATTTCGGCCAAACGATATAGCACTCTTTTAAGTGGAACGAGAGCTCAAAAAGGCAGATATTACTACAACATAGTTATGAAATGAAGTTCCGAATTAATAATAGTGAAAGATCAAATTAGATGTACTGTAACAGTGTGTTTGGTCATGACTTAGCGATAATTTAAGGGAATCTAATATACCTAATATTTTCGACAAAAACACCCAAATTTGGAAGTTTACCCCCTTAGTTTTGGGGTAGCCCCCATTTTAAATTTACTTTTTCATTTTCGTTGACCCTTCCAAATAATATAGATTTGTTTGGACATGAAGGTCCTACAGATGTCAAAAAAATGTTTTTTGAAAGATGATACTACCACCTTTCATTGAAATATAACAATACAAAAACATTTTACTTGAAAACGCCATAAAAAATTCTTTAAAAAAGTTTTAGTTAAAATATGTACTGATTTGAAAAATTCGCAATGGTACAAGAATTACTATAATGGAGTGTAATTTTTTTTCAATGATTTAACACGCAAGGATATAAGCTACAAAACAACCCTCACATCATTTCTGTAAGTTACATAATTTGAGAGTTATTGCTGTTCGAACATGATCACTACGCGAGCAAAAGACACAAGACAGGTCGTCATGAAGGCCACTGCCTGTCTATAGAGCAGATGCGGCCATTATGAACAATTTTTATGATTAATTTGTTTGTTTGATCATTAAAAATTAGCGAAAATACAGTTCTGATTTTTTTTTATTTTATCAATTTTCATAAGGGTCATGTTCGAACAGTAATTACTTTCTAAATATGTAACTAACAGAAATGATGTTGGTATCGTTTTGTAGCAATATCCTTGCGTGTTAGCTCATTGAGGAAATATTATACTTCAATGTCCTAGTTCTTGTACTATTGCGAATTTACTAAGAAAATCGGTACATTTTTTTAGTAAAATTTTTTTGAAGAATTTTTTTATAACACTGCTAAGTTATATGTTTTCATATTGTTCCACCTTTATATCCAAAGATATCGATCTTATTAGGAATGATCAACTAAAATAAAAAAATAATTTACAAAAGGAGCTTCTCCAAAACTGAGGAGGTAAAGTTCCCAATATGGGTGCTTTTGTCGATAAAATTAGGTATATTTGATGCCCTTAAATTATCGCTAAGTCATGACCAAACACACTGTATATTTCGACGTAACTAAGACTTACACATGACGCTTTAAAAGAACAAAATCATCCCCCAATCAAAGGAGCACTAAAATCTCTTCCATTTCCACCTTCAGGAAATTGGAAAACTAAGTAGCTGCCCCTGAAGGTTACCTAACAGAAAGGCATCTCCAACCGCTATAAATCACCCAGGTTTCCTCTACCTGTATGGAGATGATGTAGTAGGCCCAGTCGCCTGCGGTCATCCCCTATCGGGTATAATACGATGAGACAGCGAGTTCGTGTAGGGTGCTTAATAATGGCGAGTACGAGGGTGCAAACCCCTGTCCTTCTTGATCGAGTTAGACCTGGGGAAGGGGTCAGGACGGTGTCGTTTCCAGCGGTACAATGGACAATGGCCTTATGGGGCCCCGTGCTATCTGCGGTGCTCTGAATTACTTTGTCGGGTACCTTGAACTTGAACACGGTGGAAATTGGATATAGGGGGTGTTTTGAGTAGACCAGACCAACAAAACAGCTGATCGCTCCCTTTCAAGATGGCTGCTGATAGTTAATGTAAACAATCAGTACAAGCAACAATACATGAATTCTGCTCACGGTTTTTCTTGAATTTTTCCAACAACAAATAGAACATATCATTTGCATTCATTTCCGAGAATTTTCTATTGGCATTTGAATAATCAGTTATGATATCTATGTACGAAAAATAATATCTACCAATTGGCATCCTCTTGCAGCTCAACAGACGTCCACTCTTTTGTTGAAATTTTGACATTTTGCCATAATCGAGGCTTCACTACCTTACTAGAACTCAAGTCCATGAAATAGAATGACAGCGGTAGGGGGGTGAAGCGTTTGAATAGTCAATCATTTGTAGGTGACAGTTGATGTTTGTTCACGTTTTTGCCAGAATAGGGATGTTGACCCATGTTACGAATTCATATAAATTGAGGTTTTCCTCATAGAAGGAAATTTTTGCAATCCTAAAAAACCATTTTAGTGATCTTATTATTCTATTTATTATCAACTATCAAGTGACTGCGAACGCCAATCAGAGGTAATCCGTATAGTGACGTCAAACTATCCGTATTGTCATTGCAAATTCGAATGTTCGGTGCACAGATCAACAAAATACATTCATAGGCCGGGTTCCACAAAACTCCAATCACCTTGATTATTGATATGTCATCATTTCTCTGCAATTTTCAGTTCATTTCTGACATAAACCATCGACTTACTTCAATATAAACGATTTGATTGCCAATCAAGCTTTGTGAAACCCACGGTTCTGTGACTTGAACCATAGTAAATATATAATATATCATATCTATGATTCGAACTTACGAAGTTGAAAGCTGAAAGAGAACAGAATACCTATATAGTTCGTTACAAGAACGATAATCTACAATTTTCTTTATAATGGAGATAGGATTCATCAAGGGTAATAGTAGTAACTTACCGAAGATAAATTCCCTTATGGTCGCAAGTTTCTTTGCTGAAAACAAGGATTTTTGTGCAGCGGGGCTTAAAAACGTGAAATTGTCTTTGTAAGTAGCAAACTTTTAACTCATATTTATTATAACAAATAAAAGAAACACCTCATTCAGCTTTTATAGATCGACATATTCATTTTGAAGGCTTAAATTGAACTTTTCCACAAGGAATCAGGCCAAATCAATTCGCTTTGACAGAAGTCAAAGTATGTTTACCATAGACAATCTGACAAACTAAAAATTTAGTTAGACTATGATGTCTACCGTCTATTGACGTAATCATCATAACGTGCCGTTTCCGCGGGAAAATTAATTCTCTTTTCTTCAACGTATTTTTTATTGGCAAATACTTTATTTTTAAGAAAAAAGTAATATTTTCGTGTTTGTATAGGGTTTATCTACAAAATAAAATGAATTCCAAAAAATAGTCAACATCCCTATTGTGAGTGTTTTTCGGAGTTTATTGCTTAAAATTTTATTCGTTCTGGTGTTACATCAGTTCTTGACAGGTAAAGAAAAGGCCTTTTTATATTTTCCCACTAGTTTACTTGTTTTACTTATAGTTCATAAAAGTTTTGCTCTTTATGTTCGATGTTCGTTTATTTTGATTTTGGTTCGTTATACAGGGTGTTTCATCATAAACTGGACAAACATATATTTTCGTGTAGAGGACATCGCGAGAATCATTTTTGCCTTATACAATATATCCCGTTTTCGAAGCATAAGCGAGATACAGGGTGTCAAACGTCATTTTTGAGCAAGATTCTTATGAGTGTGGTCAGTTATGTATAACACTTGGTGTAATGGTTTTAGGTCGAATCTCAGTATTTTTGGTTCCTCTATTCAGAAAAGTTGACGAATTCCGAAAAAAAAATTACAAATGGCGGAAGACCTGCAATGTTCCAAATTTTTTTTTGCGGTTGTCAAATTGACTTTTGTTTTCTGAATGAACATAATTTTCTTAGAATTTCTGTGAAAAATTTTTTTCAAAAATCGAACACAAATTTTTTTTTACATGTCTACAGCGATGAAAAAATTTCACTCGGGCAATATATTCTATGTTGAAAGCAACACTCAATGTTAAAGAAAACGTGGATTTCAAGAAATTTACCAAGTTAAAATATAAAAATTCCATATAGTTTACATGCAGTGTGCGAAGTAAGTATTTCGCACACTACTTCGCGCACGGTGTCATAGTAACAAAGGAAAATGAAAAAAAGGGTCACTTCGCATATTCTTGCCAATGCGCGAACCTTGTCATTTTTTGACGTTTGTAGAAAAAATAAATTAAAGCTGAATTAACAAAGTATCCTATCATTTTAACGATCATGCAAAAATAAAATTTCCATGCTCGTAGACAAGAAAAAAAAAGTGGTAAAATTTTGAGAATTTTTCTGTTGTTGATTTTTCTATCATCACTCGAAAACCACTGAAACTTAAAATTTTTGAAGTTATAATCCAAAAACTAGTCACTTGGAGCTACAATTTCCTTTTTTTTAAATTCCTTGTACGATCATTCCACTCAAAAATACGGCATGTCGAAAATTGCCGAAAAATTTGGAATTTTTTTTTGATCCTTTAATTTTTTCCAGTAGTGTAATAAACAAGTATTAGATTCTGGCAAAAGACCCAAGGACAAGAAATGCCTGAATCATTCGCCGCTTTCTCAGCGAGCTCGACCAAAGTCTCACTTAGTCTATCAACTAGAATAACAGGAACTCATAGGTATCATCATCACTCGCGAAACATAAAAGAGAGTCCCTTGACTCTTCTGCCCAGAAACCATCAAGACAGGTGAAAAATGGTTCAGCTGACTGTTTGTGTACCCTGTAACCAGAGCAAATAATAGACGTAGCACGCAGGAAAGAAGAAGGGTTTATTGAGACCTTGCTGCCGGAATGGTGAATAGCACAGGGTTGCACAATGAATCATAAGTTGAAGATTCTGAGGTCTAATCTGCTGCTTCTCTAATCTTATCCTTTTCAACCTAGAATGCCAAAATGTGACGTGTTGAGTTTGTTGACTTCTATTTCAGTTCGATTTTCCTTTTAGAGAAATTCCTAGTCCATGTATAGAATATACTGCACAATATGTTCAACTCATAATCAGAGCTTAAGTTATCATTTTTCGAATTCTCTCAATGAAAAAATTCATGGAAGATTCAAGTGCTGAATATAATAATAATAATTATAAAATGAGAACACTTTGCACAAGGCCAACAAGCATTATCCTAAATGCTGTGTTGAAAGAACGGGTAAGGATTTGTTGGCATAAAGAAGATGACAGTTGAACAGACAACTTGAGAAGATACTTCGTGAATGAGTCAAACATATCAGAACTCCATAATATACTGAGTGTAGCAGATGATTCAACACCTCTTATGCTAAGCAAGCGCCCTCATGAAAACGACACACAGACAGGTAGTGAAAAAATTCAAAGATGGAGAGAAAATCCCGTACATGAAAGACACTTGAACGATGTCACCCAGGAACATGCCGACATTTCTTAGTCGAACTACTGGCCGACTTCTTCACCTTCGGCTATACTGGGACCGCACAGTACTAACAAACCTAACAGTTGCTTACAACAGGCCAGATATAATTCTAGTGAAGAAAATGAAGAAGAGAGCAATATATTATAGACGTAGCCATCCCAAATAACAAAAATCTGCGTCAAAAATAAGCTGTAAAATATCGAAATATCGATAGCAGTAGAGAATGTCTAGTACCAGAACCATTCCCATTCTCATATCAACCACGGGAGTTATTCCAAAGTCTCAAGTCCAACCTCAAGTAGTTTGATTTGTATGAAAACCTTCACAAAGTTATGCAAAAAGCAGTACTACTCGGTACTGTTGGAATGGTAAGGAAGTTTGTAGGTCACGATGGACATCAGGACATCACCCAAGAAATCCAGGACCAAGCAACGAAGGACGAACAACCCAGGACCCAGGAGAATGAAGAACACCGAATACCTCAAAGGAGAAATCCAGGACCAAGCAATGAGGGACGAACAATCCAGGACCCAGGAGAAGAAGAGCACCTCAGAGCTCAATAACCTTGATACTTGCTATCCTGGATGAGTGAGTATTTGAAGAAATTATACACAGATACCTGGGATAGTATATTATGCATCGAGCGAATAATAGCCCTTATAGTATACGCCAGTAGAATACTATTCATTATCTATGACTACTGAATATTCTTCTTGAAGTTTTCAACAGAGATTCATTGCTGAGAGAATGTTTTCCATATTATTCACCATAAATCTGTGGTGAATATCATTCTACTTATTCCATTCGAGAAAACAATTGTATCACTATTACAATAAATTTGAACACACATGAGATGGGGTAACAAAGTGTCCATCATTTAACAATGGTAATTCAGAAATTTCAAAGTAGTGCTAACATTCGAGGCAAAGCTCTTGTTGAAGGATACCCTGCGTTAGGTCAAATTATTTAGATTTGAGTAACGTTATTAACTCTAGTTATTCAACAACCAAACTCGTAACTTACACTCAATTACAAAGCGGTCCTCAATTTGAGTGAGGGTCAGCTACCTCTAATTCCCCAAGGCAGTCATTATGACCATAAAGGATTGTCGTTAGTTGCTGTCTATGAATGGAAATTGGCTCTATTGGGACGTTGAATAGTTGCCTTGAAGGATGCTTTGAGAGATTTATACATACACTTTGCATGTTATTAGGACTAATCACTTTTTAGCTACTTTGTTAGAGCGTGGCGCAGTGGTGATACTTATATTACTTATGTATTACCCCTTCTTAGTTTATCTTTTTCACGCATCAAATGAGAGAAAATTTGGTTCAATGAAAAAAAGCCTTCCAAATTAATATTTCAGCTTATTCTTCATAGAAAACCATACAAGCACTACACTTATACGGGAAGGCAGAGGTTTTTACTGAAGTTTTTTCTCTGTGCTCCTGTATCATAACCAGAAATGTATGGTATCCTCTTAACATTTTCCACTGCTGATACTTTGAGATACGAATTCATATTGTTTGATATACGAGAAATTTTGTAAAGCCATATCTCAACAGAAGAACACATCGTAAGGTTTGATAATTCATCATGATTCGTTTATTGTCAATAAAAAGCTTCCAAGTTGGAAAACTTTATAAATTAATTAATATAATATTTAAAGAAAAAAATCAAAAAGAAGAATAGAGCCTAAGGTAGGACACTCTTGTTCACAAAAATCTCTTCGCATTTTCAATGAATGTTTTTTCGTCTTTGATTTTGATGTTTCTAAAGAACCTCCGAATTCAACAGGTTTGATATTTTAAATCATCTCTCATAATTAAAACGGCTATACTTCATCCTTAAGCCGGCCCCTCACGTACAGTTCAAACTGTCAGTTTTAACTGTACAGGGTGGGCATATTTCGATGTTTTAGCACTACAACTTTTAAACCAGAGGAGATAGACAAAATCTGATACTCACTTCTCGATCTCTTTTTCTGAGAAACTAACAGGAGTAGTATTCATTTTTGGCTACCTTCTTTTGTTTTCGAGTTATAAGCGAAAATTGGAAAAGTGGCGAAATCGAAAAAAATTCATATCTCGGCTAATACTGACGATAGAGCTCTGAAATTAAAACATTATAGAGGCACTTTTTTACGTAGATTCCAGTGGCGTGCTCGTCTTTTTTGCAACATTTCTAATTACGAAGCTATGACCCAAAGTTATGTTTTTTTAAATGGAAACACTAGATTTTCGTGCCATTTTCTGAAAGCTTAATTTTTTCTGATTTCAAAAATATATAACATTGTATGGTTTGTATCAATATCAGTATTGAAAATGGTTAAAAACCTATTTTTATCTGAGTCTCAATATTTTCTATGGTTTCAACTGTTGACGAGCACAGAAAAATGGAGCTTCCTATAATTACCACAATCTCTTTTCAGAAGTCTTTTCATTTCTATGCTCCCTACTCAATTTCTCCAAGATCGAAGAGTAATAAACTGCTGTGAAACTTGATCCTCATTCTAAGTTATTACCTACTGACCTATTACTGTAATCACTATTAGGTATTGAAAAACATTTTTCCCTCGTTTCTTTTCTGATTAAATTGATAACTTTGATCATATATGCGTTATTTCATATGCGATTTGTAATAGACTGGCACTTGTGCGTATATATTCTGGAGAGCAATAAAAATATTCTCCTGCATCCATCTCATTATAACTAAGTATATCGATATATAAATTATAACTAAGTTACTAAGTATATCTATTGAAATGGAGTATCATGTGGATCTTTTCGTTATTCGTAATCCATTTTAAGATATAGGAGTTTATGAAATTTATCCATGTTCGAATTTTGTAGAAATTAGTTGAAAGCATAGAAATAATGAGATTGAAGGAAGGAGATTGCTCCTGTTTTATGCATTTTTCTGTGCTCGTCAACATGCCAGTCTATTTCAAATCGCAAATGAAATAACGCATACCTATATGATCAAAGTTATCAATTTAATCAGAAAAGAAACGAGGGAAAAATGTTTTTCAATACCTAATAGTGAATACAGTAATAGGTCAGTAGGTAATAACTTAGAATGAGGATCAAGTTTCACAGCAGTTTATTACTCTTCGATCTTGGAGAAATTGAGTAGGGAGCATAGAAATGAAAAGACTTCTGAAAAGAGATTGTGGTAGTTATAGGAAGCTCCATTTTTCTGTGCTCGTCAACAGTTGAAACCATAGAAAATATTGAGACTCAGATAAAAATAGGTTTTTTAACCATTTTCAATACTGATATTGATACAAACCATACAATGTTATATATTTTTGAAATCAGAAAAAATTAAGCTTTCAGAAAATGGCACGAAAATCTAGTGTTTCCATTCAAAAAAACATAACTTTGGGTCATAGCTTCGTAGTTAGAAATGTTGCAAAAAAAGACGAGCACGCCACTGGAATCTACGTAAAGAAGTGCCTGTATAATGTTTGAATTTCAGAGCTCTATCATCAGTATTAGCCGAGATATGAATTTTTTTCGATATCGCCACTTTTCCAATTTTCGCTTATAACTCGAAAACAAAAGAAGCTAGCCAAAAATGAATACTACTCTTGTTAGTTTCTCAGAAAAAGAGATCGAGAAGTGGGTATCAGATTTTGTCTATCTCCTCTGGTTTAAAAGTTGTAGTGCTAAAACATCGAAATATGCCCACCCCGTACAGTTAAAATTGTCAGTCTAAACTGTACACGAGTGGGTATTATAGTCTCAGTTCAATCCTCTTTTTCTCACTGTACAGTTTAACTGAGGAAAATGAAACTCTTCATATTTTTAACTGAGACTACCTGAAATGACCGTGTGTAGGGGTTCGACTGTGCAGTTCTCACTTCAATATACATCGAGGATTTGGACAATATTCGAACTTGCTTGAATCCATGTGGAACAAACAGAATGATTAAACTGCTCGTGTGTGCACATTATATTACTATATAATATATATATTATATTATATATTATTATAATATATATATATATTACTATATAATATATATAACTACATAGTATAAAACAAAGTCGCTTTCTCTGTCCCTATGTCCCTATGTCCCAATGTATGCTTAGATCTTTGAAACTACGCAACGGATTTGGATGAGTTTTTTTTTAATAGATAGAGTAATTCAAGAGGAAGGTTTGTAGCAAAGAAAATTCAGGAAAAATTTCAAGATATCGAGAAGAACGTAAGAAATTGGTAAATTTTTGACATTTCTGAAAATTTCCTTATTTATGACATCGAATTCAATGACAACTGTCAAGTCTCCTTATGAGAGGGAAGTGCTTCCAAAAATGTCCTCATTTCAGAAGAAAAAGGCCAGATCCAAATGAAACAAGGTATGAATATCGTTTTTTAATCGTTTTATAACGTTTATTACTAAAAATTTTTGTTCCAGAAACTATGAAATTATAAGGAAGTACGTGACAATTGCCAATTCAGTTTAGAGGTCAAAAAAGCTCTAGGAAATTCGCAATTTTGAGAAGAAAAACGAACAGATCCGAATCAAACAAGGTACGAATATCGTTTTTGAGTAGTTCTATAACGTTTATTAATGAAGATATTTGTTCTAGGAATTCTGAAATAACCAGGAAGAACAAAATATTTTGGACATAGGTACGTCTGATGTAAACATTTGTTCGTTTCGAGTGGAAAACGTTATTTGAATAGGTAAGTCCATATGAAATCATCAACTTCAACGTTCATTCAACGAATTCCTAACATTTCAGCAATCAAAAGCATCATTTCAGGTCGCAGTGATATTTGAGGCTTCTACTAAACCGAATTTCCCTTTTCACTGACAAAGAACGTAATGAGAACAAAATTCGGGGATTTTTCGTATTTTAGGAAAAAATACGCCAGGAAATGATATTAAACAGTATGTATTATGATAATTATCGATATTTCAATATATTTTTTCGATTTCCTGATATATTTACATGTATTTTGATTCCTAATAAAACCCGTTGAAGTCTGCTGTAAACAGTCGTCACGTGTAACCAGGCAAGTGGTGTAACGACTAACGTGTGGACCCGGTAGTGTACCGGGTTCGAATCCCCATCGTGGCATGTTCTGTTTATTCTGGATAAGAAAATTGTTACCAGGTTCAAAGATAGCTGATGAAAATAATTCAAAATTTTCATGTGCATATTTTATATAGGTACGTTTTAGATATATACAGGGTATTTCTATAAATCGATCAATTATTTCACATTTCTACGTTATAACAGAAAGCTTTCAATGAAATTGAAGGGGCTTTTGAATTTCGAGTGATTTGTTATAGGAGGTGGGATTTTAAATATAGATACTATGCTTCGGATTCATACGGGGTGCTCCTATAAACATGTCGAATATTTTGAATTTCTGCATTATTGCGGGGACATTTCAACAGAAACGAAGAAGTTTTTGAATTTCAAATGATTTACTATCGATGGTGAGATTTAAAATATATTATGCTTTGGATTTATACAGGATGTTTCCGTTAAATGTCAAATATTGTAATTTTCTACTTTATAACACATTCGGGTCAGTTGATCTACCGGTTAAATTATTCTACTTAGAAAGGTAGATCTACCGGTTTCACAAATCTACTTAAAAATGTAGATCTACTGGACTGACTAGAAAATCATTGTTTTTTACATGGGCAGTTATACGTTGCGTGTTCACGAGTTGGGAAACCATCCGCTTTGTTTGTGTTAACGTCAGACCAAAAAACAAAAATATGGTTTACCAAAGAGCACTTCTCAAAAACGGATAGTTTCCGGACACGTATAACGCTTCGATTCAGTATTTACTTTGGATTCACTTTCATTTACTTAGAGAAGTTCAACTAAATTACACTTCATTTTTGTAATCGAAATGAATTCATTACTGTTGTGAAATGAAATAAAAGTTTTCTTTTTCAAATATAAAAAAAAATTTTTTTCTTCATCTTTCAATCACCAAACGCAATTTTACATAAAACGAAGCCATGTGGTGGCAAGAGCGTGCCTATAAATAACGCGTACGAGGCACCCGTGCGAAGCCAGGGCGGGTCGCTAGTAATATATATATTATATTACTATATAATATATATATTATTACTCATTATTGATTAATACGTATTATTATGACCGAGCAATCAGACTTATGATGAGTAGATCATAAAACATTCGTGAAAAATAGTTCATGCAACAAGCGTATAATGATAGCTATTATTTACGAGGTAAATGTAACCCTACGAGCAGTAGGAGAGTGTCTTAAACCACAGAGCAAATAATGGCCATTGTACGCGAGTAGCATACTATACTTTATTCACTACTACTGAATATATTTCTTGAGTTTTTTTTTAATATTTTGCGACCGTCCCAGAAAAAGTCTGGAGAAAGTGAAGTTGACATTCGAACATTTTTTTGGAGAACTTGTCATTGTATATTTCGTATGGAAATATTATTTAAGTATGATGATGATTAAAGTAGATTGGCTCCCAATTGAAAGATTATGTGCATATTTGTTAGTAGGGAAATTTTACAAAACTGAATAAAGAGTAGTTTCAACAATATTATATTTAACCTGAATCTATGAAGCATCTGACAGCAGTTAATAAAAACTCATCATTCACTTGTGTTCAATGAATATTATTATGGCCGAACAAAAAGATGTATATTGGGTAGATTATACAATAGTCGTGGATAATAGTTATTTAATCAACTAGGTTATTAAAGTTAGCGACTAACGGTCAGGATATTTTTATGCGAGAGCGGAGCGAACGCGTAAATAGTTCGAGACCATTAGTCGCTCGATTAATCACCGAGTTGATTACAAGATTTTTCCGAAGACCTCAATATGAATTGTGTATGAATACTTGATTAAAATACATTGTCATTTTGCTCAAGACTTATATTTGACATAAAAAATTTCTATCTATGTTCCAGTAGAGTTTTGACATTTCTCGTAGTGCTTCTGAATACATAGTTTGTGTACGGTTGCTATGACGATTGCATATTGAATTGGTATAAATTGAGCATTAAAATGGGTTTTTAATGATCAATTTAGTACATATTGAAATCGCCTTTTTTTATTTCGAGGTCGACGTAAAAATAATATTTCAACCTCGGCCTCTAATTACCAACATTACGAATAACTTCGAGGGAAAAATTACTTTCCCAAATGAAGAACTTTTGAAGAGTTCAGTTATGGTGGACAATCTTTAGAATTAGTAACTTTGAGTCTAGTTTGAACTTCAACGTTTTCTCCGGAAGTTATAGTGCTTACTTCAAGTCATCCAGTCGAACTTTACCATCACTAACTGATTTGATCCTAAACCAACTATAGTCCGTTCACGAAAGGTCATGAAGTAAAATAAAGTCAACGTTGCCAAATGTACTCGGCCTCGTTCGGCGAGCTTGCGAGTAATCAGATAACTCTATGCAATATTGACAGCATTGCGTATCAATCTGACAAGAAAATAAAGAACATAACCTAAAATTTCAATATACACAGTAGAATATGCCAAATTTCCATGGCCAACCGACGGCTCAACCTTTCGTGAATGGAGTATATGTATGTAGTAGCCTCGTATTGTTTCGCAATAAGTTTATTCACGAATAAAGTTACAAGCAGTTTTCCCAGGATCATTCCCAATAAATAAATAGAATAATACGCTAGCACATACCAATTTTATCGTAGGAAGAATCTCTAGCGTGGACCGCTGCAGCAACCAGGACGAACACACACCAAGCCAACATGTCGAGAAAAGTCTGACAAAAACTCGCACTAATCACGGCAAAAACACAAATTCGTTTCGACGACGGTTCACGCGAAAATCACCTCACCAATAGCGCACATGTCTGGTAGGTGGCGCTGCGATCACAGCCAACTCGGACCTGCGAAAGAAAAACTGTTAAAACGGGTTGTGAATAGAAATGCGAGAAAGTTTGTAAGAATGCGATAAAGAAATGTGAGAGTTTGGATGAATGAAGTTGAGATTTCTTTGGAGTTGTTGTAGGTAGGTTTCGTGAGAAAAGGATATTGGGATTCTTCGTGTTATTATGAATTCGAACAGCTTGTTGGTTGGTAAGGGGGTTTTCAATGGATTTAGGAGTGTATGGAAAGGAATGTTTCGAATTGAAATAAAGATTGAAAACTGAAGGATTCATTGTATTGAGGATTTATGTCTTAACACACTCACTTTCGGAAGGTTTGCACCTCCCATGTAGTGGCAATAAAATAATAAGTTTCACAACATATTATTACTGACAACAAAACCATCGATAACATAACGAAAAAAAATTTCAGAGGTTTAAAATATCGTTTGTGTCAAGTATGGGCCTTTCTGCAGATTAGTAGTTTTTCGTTTTATTTAACGGTTAGTTCAGAAACGAGTTGTATGAGTTTGACAGAAATAGAATTATTTCTTTATGACAAGAAGGGCTCCCACACCATCAGATAGTCAATAGACTGGACATCAGTCGAAGCACGTTTGGCAGAACGATCAGGCACAATGAGGAAACAAGTGGGGTGCAAAGAAGATCTCGAGGTGGCCATCCTCGTGTTACCACGATTCGAGAAGATCGGTGCTCAATCAGACCCTAGAAATGGATCAGTAACGGTATTGACACTGAGATGAGTTACGGATTGAGTAAGTTAGTGATGAATACTGAGTGAATGCATTGCAGGGCAGAGGCTCAAATAATGCATATTATTTAGCTTTTTTCTACTAAGTATTTCGTTTCGATTCAATTTTGTTTCTTAATATTCTAATTTACATTTGCTGTAATAAGTGATTCCATAAAATGAAATTGATTTTATTTAATTTCTGTATGAGCCTTTCATTACGCGTAAACCTAAGGCTCTCATTATGTTTCCAAAGTTTAATATAGCTTCAATAATTAGGGGGTGCAGGATTTCCAAAAGTGAGTGTGATATAACGCAGACCATTTAAGATATTTCCAAAACCTTCATTATTGGCTTGAAAGAAACACAATCCGAACATTTATGAGTGGAACTTGATTTGTCGTCTATATGGCCAAAGCAGGCTCGTTTGCAGAGATAGATTCGTTGGACCAAATTTCTGATGACTCGGCCACACATTTCTGCTGAAACGGCTGCTCGTTCGCTTTAAATATTGGCTCTGAGCCATTTCAACGTCAGCGTCGTCGTATTGTTAACATCAACTAATGAGATAACGTAACCCCAAAGTTGATAGTCTACTCTAGAGACATTAAATCGCAACTGGTCCATTTATTCAAATAATATCCCAGCCTTAGACTAAGTCTATAGGATATAGTCTAAGATGCTCATCAAACTCATTCATCGATAAATCTATTTAAGGTGTGTTGTGTTTTTTATGGCACCGTCCTGTTTTATAAACCAAGATTCCCATGCAAAATACACCATAACCATATTTGGCGAATATCGAATTTCGGTGACCAGCAGATATCAACAAGAGTTTAGTAATATTGTATTCATTAAGTCTTCCTGAACAATATTTGTAAAACCAACAGGTGGCGGTCTAGTTAAGAAAAGATGGACTCCCAAAGTTCCAAAAATGTTTCATCTTTAGGTCACTTTTTTCACGGTAAAACACAAATTCATTGCTCCGATTCAAGCCATAAATAACCTTAAAAAATTCAATTAACTGATTAGTTGATTAGTTTCATTTCAAGTATATTCAATAATGAATGCAGAAACTTAGACATTCTAGGCACCACATATCCACAAGTTCTGATGAAAGCCCGTCGTTTTTAATGGTAGATTTGGCACTGCCGCAAATTCATTCTCGCGAATATGAGACGATGCCTTCTTGTAATTCCCGCCATTATTTGATATGCCACTCGCCGAAGGCTGGAGCAATGGTGTCAAACTTACCATGAAAAACGGCGAGCTTTTCTTAGAATTTGTGGATATGTGGTGCCTCTAAAATTTCGATGTTTCTGCATTAATTATTGAATATACATACCTGAGATAAAACTATTCGAATTGTTATTTGAATGTTCAGAGGTGAATCGGAGAAGTGAATTTGTGGTTTTATAGTGAAAAAAGCGACGTGAAGATGAAACATTCTTGGAATTTTGGGGTCCATATTTCCTTAACTAAAACAAGCTGCCACCTGTTGGTTTCACTAATGTTTTTCAGGAAGACTCAATGAATACAATGACACCGAAATCTGGTCGATATCTGCTGGTCACCTAAATTCGATATTTACCCCATTTTGTCTGAGTGATTTTAAATTCTTGCTAAGAACGTGGAATTGACTGATTTGGATCGTTTTCTACAGGCTCTTGAACGGAAACGATATTTTCAACACTTGGACCAAACTGTTGTCTCACTGACACGCTAACATCATACTAGGAATATGAAGACTAAAATTTTAGCAACAAATCTGTTATAACCTGTCTATCGGTGCGAGAATTACAACCGAGAATTTTATTGAACGCTCTCAAAGTTGCGGTCAGCGATTGCGAATTTCAAAAGAAAGTTTTATTATTTGTAGAAGTTGCTCGTTCGCGTACTTTACCATGATGAAAATGTTGAGTGTACTGAACGAATGACAGTTGACTTTTTATTGGAAGGATGAGTTCGCAAATAAAATATCTTATGATAATTAATCGGTGTTTTTGGGAAGTTACGTGAACTTTATGGTCTTCATATCCCATCTGAAAGTTCTATTGGTCGAACTATTGAAATAATTCCAGAAGATCGGTTGGCACATGACAAAAAAATTTAGCCATAATGTCATATAAGGTTCTAATAGCACAGTGACTAAAACCGTAAGATCATTTGAAACTTCTTTCATTTGTCAATTTCATCAAACAGCAACCCAGTGCCGTATTACCGCCTAGGGTAACATAGGCCATGGCTTAGGGCGGCACGAATTTAGGGGCGGGAAATTTTCGGTAAATAAAAAATGTCTCTAACTCGTTTACGAAAATATTGAAATATCCATCTTCGGAAATTTCGAACATATTTCAATTTGATCGATTTGAAGATCTGAGAGCAAAGATCAATTCTGGGTTTGAGAAATATCGAAGTGAAAAAAAAGAGCCACAACAAAAGCTGTTCCTACTGATCAAACTCGAGTGGGACATACTATTTTGAGTGAGAGGGCAAACTTCAGAGTAAGGGTTTATTTTGTTATAATTGACTAACTAACAAGAGAATTGAAGACCGAAATTTAAGCACCAAATTTGCTATAACCTGTCTATTGGTGCGAGAATTAAAATTTTATTGAACGCTCTTGAAGTTGCGGTCACCGATTCCGAATTTAAAAAAAAAATTTATTATTTGTAGAAGTTGCTCGTTCGCGTACTGTACCATAATGAAAACGTTGAGTCACTGAACTAATAACAGTTTACTTATTATTGAAAGGATGAGTTCACAAATTAAATACAAATTGTAAAATGGAAGTTAACAGGGACTAGGACAAACCAATTGAAACAACACTCTCAATCAACCGACGTTTCGCATATATATTTATGCTTCTTCAAGGCTGGAAAATACAAAATAATTTGGTGACGATAAATCATTACATCGGGAAACTTACCGCTAATTGAATTGTTGTTGGTTTTAGATCATTTAGCGGAAGGTGGTATAGAAAGTACAGTTTTAGGTTTACATATAAAACAAAATTACGAAAAGGAAAGACAATAACAGTCATACACTATCAATCGTTAAAACGTAAACAAACACAAACAATGAATGCGCACCCGCGATGAACATCACATCGATGTAAGATGTCAATGCAGAGCTCACAGAAGTTAATGAAATATGTTCTTGTTTCATCTTCGATCTCCATACTTCATGTGTAGATTAAACAGATTCGAATACTGGGGACTGAGCGTTGAAGAGTCGATCATCTGTGCAGTAGTTCCGATGCAGCATGACGCCAAGTAGACAGATGCAGATTTTCCCTCCAATTTTCACTTGATTCGTTGACATGATTTTATGTAGTAATAATCCTTCAAGTAAATGATAAGTGGTGATATCTAGTGTTTTATTAATACCAGATCTAATTCATAAACTATAATAATACAATTAAGCTTAAATTTCTAACGTGGTGGAGGTGCCTTGGGCACGAGAAAATTAAAATAAACCCGGTGTGAAAAGTAAGTAGAAAAATATGTCGAAAGCAATTAATTAAGGCCTAGAATATTGCATGCTAGAAGTTTTAATGTTCAGTAAAACCATTGAGTGTATTAATTAAGTAAGAAAGGCGTTAAAGGAGATAAAAGTAGCTGAATAAAAGAACAGAATAAAGCACAGAGCAAACCTGCTGCTAAAATAAGGTATAAAAATTGATATTTAGATACTATAAGTAGAATGTTGGTTAAAGGAGAAAACGTAGTTGAGAATGTAATAAATAAAGTAGTTCTAAGGAGAAGTATTAACTCAATGGTGGTAAGATGGAAATTAAATGTACATGTACTAATGAGAAAAATAAGTAGAAATTCTAAGTTGAATTAAGCAGTATGTGAATAAAGTAGTTCTAAGCAGAAAGTATTAAGTTTTGGTTAAAGTTGAAAAAAATTAATAAAAATCATTATGTTGAAGTTGAACTAAGTAGTAATATCTTTCAGAAAATGGACTCTGAAAAATCCAATGACCCTGAAAAATCAAATGACATTCAGCAAGAAGTGGAAAAGTTGCAATTACAAATAAAAGAATTGAAAGAAGTCCTCAATATGAAGTCTACCCCTAAAGTAGCTGGAAATCCACCATTCATATTGGATAAAGATACACCATTCAATGTGTGGAAGACAGTTGTTGAAAATGAATTTAAATCGTTTGGTTACGAATACCTTCTGAATAGTAAATTGCCAAGACCTACACTATCGGAAGAAGAAAATGCAAAGCGAATGGGATTTGCTATCTCTTATCTCTTAAGTAGACTTGATGACAACTACAGGAAAGTAGTGTGTCACTTGAAAACTGCAGGAGATATACTAACGAAAGTAGAGAATATTAAGAACCCTGCAATGTCATCTTCCAAATTTTCTGCTAAAAGAACATGGAATTCCGCAAACTTTGCGAAAAACCATGAAAACGCAGTGGACTTCATAGTGAGATTTGAAGACCTCAAAGGTAAAGTGGAAGCGTTTGGGGAACCTCTGGCAGAAAAAGAAGTTATAGAAAATTTCCTCATGGCCATTGATAACAGTTATCCTGAGCTAATCAGAAAATATGATGCTTCTGGTGAAAAACTGTCTATTGATGAGCTGAAATCCCTATTAATAAATGAAGAAGGGAGAGAAAAAGAAACGAAAGAAAGAGCTAATGAAGGTCAAGCTCTAAATGCAGACATTAAAAGAAAGAAAGTGGATGTCAGTTCAGCAAACAAAAGTAAGGTATGCTACAAGTGTGGCAAACCAAACCATTTCAGCAAAGAGTGCAAAAACACAAAACAGATTTGTTATAATTGTCGAGAGCTGACTGATGACCACCAAGCGGCTACATGTCCAAAACCACTATACCGTGGTAGAAACAAAGTAGGATACCGTGGTGGTAGAGGAAGAGCTTCTTATTTAAGAGGAGGAAGAGGTGCATACAGAGGAATAGTTACAAGAGGTATCAGAAATCCAAGAGTTCGGGGAGGAAATCGAGGGCAGTTCAAGGAAAGAAGTGACCAAATGTATAAGAAAATAAAAATGACCAACCCTGAAGGAAAAGAAGTGAGCGTCTTCATGGCTGTAAATGAAGATGAACCAATAATTGAGGAAGCCAACTATTTACACAAAGAAGAAAATCAAAATACAGGTGAGTCCAATATAAAATTTATAGCTGATACAGGGGCTACAGAACATATGGTGAATCAGTTAGATAAATTGACAAATATTTGTAGAGTAAATAATGGAGGAACAATTAAAAGTGCAAATAGTAAAGCAGATTTGAAAATAGAATGTAAGGGGACAATCATGGCTAAAGGAAAAGATGGTAAAATAATTAAACTCAATAATGTCTTGTATTCTAAAAACTTATCTCAAAATTTATTTTCAATCAGAAAACTTGTTGATAAAGGTATTCAAATAAATATAAATAAAAACCATATAAAGTTGCAAAATGAAAATACAAAAGATATTATTAAAACTGGTAAATATGATGGTAAGTTTTGGTGGTTAAATTTTGACCTAGTCAATCCAAAAATAACCAATAAAAGAGGAATAGAAGGCTTTTATCAGAACGTAGAAGATAAAACAAAAAATGTAAAGGTTATTGAGAAGGAAGGGAGTATTGATACTACCAACACATGCAATAATAGTATCAACAAAGTAGATGAAAATGTAGTAGAAAATGAAATAGAATATGAAGAAATTGGTAATGAAGATAATGTAGAAAATGAAATAACATATGAAGAAATTGATGATACGAACTCAGAAAAGCAAATTACATATGAAGAAATAAATGACACAGATACTTTACAGAAGTATATAAAAACTGTAAGTGAAATGGAGTTAGATGACATTCAACAATTAAATAGTAGAAAAGTGGAAAGTTTGAAAAATGACATTGGTTTGTTATGGCACTATAGATTGGGTCATGTGTCTAAAAGCTATTTAGAGAAGGCAGCAAAGTTGATCCCAGAACTAAAAGGTGTTAAATTCACAAAAGCAATTACTGACTGTGAAGTCTGTGCCAGAGCAAAAATTACTCGACAGCCTAGTAATACAAAAAGGTATCAATATAATGAGCCTCTCAAACTTGTTCATACAGATGTCATGGGACCCATATCACCATGTACATATAAATATGGCTCGAGATATATAATAACATTTGTGGACGATTATACCAGATATGCTTGGGCATATCCAATGGCGGATAAAAAAGAAGTACATATTGCTATTAGCAAAATGATGGAGAATGCTAGACTTTTAAAGGGTGAGAATGTAAAAATAACGTTTTTGAGGCTAGATAACGGTACAGAATATTGCACTGAAAACATGAAGGAATTTCTCCGGAAAGAGAAAATTGTGCTGGAACTTACTCCACCCTATACTCCAAATCTTAATGGTACTGCTGAAAGGTTCAACCGAGAACTACAAGAAAAAATAAGAAGTGTAATTATAGATTCTGGATTTCCACAGCAACTATGGGCTCATGCTCTACAGTTTATTTTAAGTATATATAACAGAACACCTAAAAGTAGAATCAATTTCAAAATACCTTTTGAAATGATTACAGGTAAGGGATGTACCATAAAATACTTTAGAAGATTTGGAAGTGTGGGATTTGTTCTAGACCCAACGATAAAAGGAAAATTCTCAGAAAGAGGAAACAGAGCTTTCCTAATAGCATGTGGAGACACATATTATACCCTTATTGAACCAGAAAGTGGAAAATTAATTAAAAGCAAACATGTTAGATTCATTGAGTCTAAAACATATGGGGATTATTTTAATAAAGACAATAAGCAGAATGTAATCAATGATCCACAAGTTGATGTAAATGAAATAGGATCGGACTTCTTCACCGAAGATCTGCATCCAAAAAGAATTACAGAAAATAGTAGTGTGAATGATATTAGAGAATCTTTTACTGCTCTAATAAGTGAAAGTATGGAAAATATAAGTGGCAATGGTTTTGATGTTGATGAACCTATAAACTATGTTCAAGCCATTGACAGTAAAGAAAAGAACGAATGGTTGTCAGCCATAGAATCGGAGTATAATTCTCATAAGAGAAATGGAACCTGGTCATTGATTGAACGAAATCAAGTGCCTAAAAATCAGTCTATAATGACTACAAGGTGGATATTCAAAAAGAAAGAAGAACCTAATAATGAGATAAGGTACAAAGCTCGACTGGTAATTAGGGGCTATGCTGACACAAATGATTATGATATAGGAGAAGTTTATGCTCCTGTGGCAAGACTGTCAGATGTTAGATTTCTTTTAATAATTGCAAATAAATATGATTTAGAATTACATCAGCTAGATGTGAAAACAGCCTTTTTAAACGGAGTGCTGGAAAAGGAAGTATTCATGGAAATACCTGAGGGATATGAAGGAGGAGATGAACTCAGGCAAAAATATGTCTGTAAGTTAGAAAAAGCATTATATGGATTAAAGGTCAGTCCAAAAAGATGGTATGAGAGGTTCCAAATGACAATGAGCAGATTACATTTGGAAAAATATCCCCTACAATCATGTTTATTTACATGGAGAAAAAAAGATAAATTTGTTATTTTATTATTGTATGTGGATGATATTTTAATTGCCAGTAACTGTAAAAATAAACTTAATCAAATTAAAAATGACCTGCAAAAAGAATTCGAAATGACTTACTTAGGTTGTCCAGAAAAATTTCTGGGTATAGAAATAAAAAGAGATAGAGAACGCAGAACTATATATTTACATCAGAAAAAGTTTATTACAAAAATGTTGAAAAAATTCAATATGCTCGCTTGTAAACCAGTCAGTACTCCAATGGTGACCAGAGAAACAGAACAGAAGGGAGTAATGGAGATTGAACATTCATCCAAAAAGGAATTTCCTTTCAGAGAAGCAATAGGAAGCTTACTATACCTATCAGGTGGAACTAGGCCTGACATAACATACGCTGTTAATGTTTTAAGCAGGAAACAAAATAATTACACATTTGAAGATTGGATGAAAGTCAAAAGAATATTCAGATATTTGAAAGGAACCATAAACTTGGGCCTAGAGTACAGAGGTATAGGAAGAAACTTAGAATGTTATGTAGATGCATCTTTGGGGACTGGTGATCTGAATGGAAGATCAACAAGTGGATTATTAATAAAATTGTTTGATGATGTAATTTTCTGGCGAACTAAGAAACAAACCCATGTTGCTTTATCATCTGCAGAAGCAGAATATATTGCCATGTCATTGGGATGTAGAGAAGTAGTTAGTATTAGAGAAATGTGTAAACGTTTTATTCAGATGGATATTATTCCAATAATGTATGAAGACAATAGAGCTGCAATTAATATTGCAAAGTCAGAAGATGCTCAAACATTAAAACATATAGTGAAGTTATGTTTTCACTATATTAGATTTGAGGTATCAAAAAGAAACATAATTATTAAGTGGGTCAGTACTAAAAATCAATTAGCAGATGCTTTGACCAAGCCCCTAGGTAGTCTTAAATTTAATGAATTCAAAAATGTAGTCTTGAAGGAAATTAATTCTGAATAATTTTTCTAGCAGGAAATGAAGATAGCTTTGAATAAACAAAGGACATGGGAAATGAAGTTAGTTTGTCATTAAGAAGCAATGTGGATTACTATTACTAATTAATGCAAAGTGGATAATGTTGATTTATATCGAAGAAGATAAAGAAGTTAATGTTGATTTATAATAATGAAAATATGTTGTTCATTAACAATTAAGAAGATAATGTTGTTAAAGTTTTATCTTGTTAATAAAGAAGATAATGCAGTTAATGTGTTTTTTTTTATTTATAATAAAGAAGGTAAAGTAGTTAATGTAGAATTATTTACGTTGAAGGAATAAAGGAGGTAATAAAACAAAATAAGTTTTTTATCAAAAAGTATGTTTATTTTGATAAAGTTTAAGGAGAGAAAAGTTTATTATCAGACAATAAATAGGTACTTTGAAAGGAAGCTTGGAGTAATGGTTCGTCAGCAATATTTGAACTGAAGATTCAAATATCACCGACGAGAAGGGAGCGTTGAAGAGTCGATCATCTGTGCAGTAGTTCCGATGCAGCATGACGCCAAGTAGACAGATGCAGATTTTCCCTCCAATTTTCACTTGATTCGTTGACATGATTTTATGTAGTAATAATCCTTCAAGTAAATGATAAGTGGTGATATCTAGTGTTTTATTAATACCAGATCTAATTCATAAACTATAATAATACAATTAAGCTTAAATTTCTAACGCTGAGAGATGCAGTGTCCGTCCTAAAATTAACAGTTTTATTTAAGTTGATGTGAATAACTTCGCTTATGCTCCTCATGCGGTAATTTGCTTTTTTATCCAAAATTTCAAATTGCGAAAAATCAAAAGCATGACCATGTTCAAAATGATGGCTTGCTAAAGCTGTTTTTTCCCTCTTCTCGGCATTTACGTTACGACAGTCATATTCATGTTGCTTCAAACGCGACTGGATGTATTGTTTAGTCTGGCCGATGTAGCATTTATCACAATCCTTGCAGTTTATTTTGTAAACTACACAAGAGTGTTCTTGTTTTTTGGTGTTATTTTTTAATTTAGTGTAGATTGAGTTCACAGTTTTTAAGCTGTAACATGCGAGTTTCACTGAAAAATTCGATTGGAAAATTCTGCTCATTTTTTCCGATAAATCGGGTAAATATGGAAAACCGAAAAACTTCATCTCGGCCTGCCTATCAATGTGTTTCCCGCGGGTGTTTCTGTAATCTGTAGTCGTTAAGTATCCTATTTATCAGTCCTCTCGGGTAGTTGTTGGTAGCTAGTATGCTTTTAATTGTTCTTTGATTCGATTCATGGAAGTCACTATGGCTCAGATGTTCGGCTCTGAAAATTAGATTTTTCGCAGCTGCAATTTTTTGTGAGAACCGGTGGTTGGAGAGGTAATTCAGCATGCGATCAGAACTAGTGGGTTTTTTATACCAGCAGGTTTTTAATGTTTCGTCATCTTGACGGTGTACCATGACATCTAGGAATGGGATCTGTTTATTATTCTCTTTCTCGATCGTGAACTTTAGTCTAGGATGGTAACTATTAAAGACTGTGAGAAGTTCATCTACTCCATTCTTCGGTACGGCCATCAGGGTATCATCCACATATAGTTTTAGAATCGGTATACGGAAGGAGAGTTTGGTCAAACATACCAGCACCAAATCATTCATAACTAAGTCGGCGAACCCTGCCGAAGCAGGGTTACCCATAGCTGTACCCTCTTTTGAGCGTAAATTATGTCATTAAACATAAAATAACTGCACTGGAACACATACTCTGTCAATTTGATGAACATCTTTTTAGTCATGTCAGTGTAAGCTGAAATGATACTCCACTTTGAATTGATAAGCTCGATAACCAGATCTTTTGATATGTTAGTATATAGGGATACCACATCTAATGAGACAAGTATGTAATCTTCTGGTAGAATTACATCTTCTAAGGATTCGACGAACACAAATGAACATGGTCATGCTTTTGATTTTTCGCAATTTGAAATTTTGGATATAGAAGCAAATTACCGCATGAGGAGCATAAGCGAAGTTATTCACATCAACTTAAATAAAACTGTTAATTTTAGGACGGACACTGCATCTCTCAGTCCCCAGTATTCGAATCTGTTTAATCTACACATGAAGTATGGAGATCGAAGATGAAACAAGAACATATTTCATTAACTTCTGTGAGCTCTGCATTGACATCTTACATCGATGTGATGTTCATCGCGGGTGCGCATTCATTGCTTGTGTTTGTTTACGTTTTAACGATTGATAGTGTATGACTGTTATTGTCTTTCCTTTTCGTAATTTTGTTTTATATGTAAACCTAAAACTGTACTTTCTATACCACCTTCCGCTAAATGATCTAAAACCAACAACAATTCAATTAGCGGTAAGTTTCCCGATGTAATGATTTATCGCAAGCTTTATACAAACGATGTTATCAAAGATGGAGCGAGCAAAAGAGGAAATGGAGTTCCATCCTACATCTTCTTCAGAAGCACAACAATAACCCACATCCTGCCACCTCGAAAACAAGTTAAAGTATTAACTTCCAACGACGCCATAACAGCAATCGCAAATATTCCTGCAGGATTCTTCGTCGTTCCCATCAAAATTCAAATTTCCTGCGGAACTCCATTTCTGCGAGATCGAAATTGAGATAATCGAATGTCTCTGAAGGTGCTGGATGCGGCTTCCCCCACAAAGATTTCGGTGAGATAAAAGAGAAAGTTTTCGATAACTTTGGGAGTATTGGGGTATAGATCGCCTAAGTCCAATATTACATAACGGGACCGAAGGTCGAATATCTGAAGACAAACTAATTAAATGAAATTATGTCCATCAGTATTTACTGGCAGAAACTTTTCCAAAAGCAATGGAATCAGATAATAATAAATCGATTAAATCAACCAATATCATCCAACTCATACTTCGGAGCTAATCACGTCCACGTCGAAAGAACATTCTCTTTAGTATGGAAATCAGCTCTGAATAAGTTTTCTAGCAACCTTACTTCGATCTGGCGTTCATTTCTGAGTATGCACAGAAAAAAACACCAAAAATGGATATTATTCAGAAAATGAAATACCTATATGAAAAATGAATAATTGAAAAAAATTAGTTTTATGGTTTCGCTGATGCGATCCTCTTTAAACTATGCATGAACGTTCAGGTATATCAGTCTGCATTCACAAAAAAATTCACTAGAATTCGATATATTGTTATGAAAATATAAAGATTCTTCTTTTCAATATTCCAATTGAATTTGCTATGATTCAGTTGTCACTATACCATACAATTTTGCATGAACATCAGATATATCAATCTCCATTCACAAAAGAAATTTCACCCGAATCGAATATCCTGTTAAGGAAATATAAAGATTCTTTTTTTCAATATTCCAATTAAATATTCTATAGTATTCGGTATACTAATCTTCATACACAAAATAAGTTTCATTTGAATCGGATATATTTTTATGGAACAAAGTTTCTTATATTCCAATAGAATTTTCTATGGTTCTGTGTACACTATGGCCACAAAATTTTGCATGAGGCTTATTATGAGCATCTTGCATGTAGCTGCAATATTTCATTTTGATTGGTTTCGTTTTGTCTGAGATATTGAGGAACAAAAATTTTGAATGGCCATATTTTATGGAGCACCCTTTATGATTTGGCTGGTTAAAAACTTAACCGAGCCATTTGGGAGCCGAATTCACCCTGAAAATCTCCAGTATTCAGGAAAAAATTTTCGAAAGTTATCGTACTAACGGACGGCCGGATAGCCCTATCGACAGAATTGAATTTGACCATGAATTCCTCATCTGGGCGTTGAACCATATCGTTCGAACCCATTTTCGGTTCAGAATTCGAAAATTACAGACATTTGAGCAAAACGATATAGCACTCGATTAGGTAGAACGAGCGCTCAGAAAATGACTAGCATTGAGAATGTTCCGATGATATCTGTTGCTTTTGTCAAGTCACACAAGAACATCTGCTTTTCAATCACCTGTTCATAGGAAAAGGCTTCGACATCTTGAACGTACTTCCTGAAACCGGAGCAAATAATTTATGTAGCACCTAGGAAATTAAGAGGGCTATTAAAGTTCTTATTGCCGAAATGGCAAACAGCGCAGGATTGCACAACAAACCTTCAAGTAGAGAAGCAGAGGTTTAACGCGTTACATCGCCATTAATGCAAAAATATGAAAGCAGGGAATAACATTTATCGATTAAAATCTACTTATGTTAAACTCATACTTCTGAGCTAATCTCGTCCTCGATCAAGGCAAAATGCAAGGAAGTTGTATCAAACAGAGCACCTATGGATGGCCATTTCGTCCTTATTAGGATAGCTCTGAATGATACAAGGTATTTCTTGGAACTTAAAACGAAATGGCAAGAGAGAGAGTTGAGTGTATCCTCAGAGTAAGAAATAAACATGGAGATGCCCCTACGAGTGCATTGTAATCAACCAAGCATTGGCTGACTGACAGAATTGTATGTAACAAACGAGTAAAGCCTGGTTCTCAGAAATTCGACGTAAAGCCTGCGACAGCAATTCAACCAAACACAGAATATCAACAAATCTTCACTCAATACATCTTCTTTTTAATCTTTCGTTTTTGCTCATTACTTTGCGGATTTAGAAAAGTCTGACGCTAATCCACTTAAGTTTTTTGGATCTGAAAAACACCTGCTAGCTTCGTACCAAATTATAGAGGGTGTTTTATATTGCGCTGTTCTTTCAAGAACATAAATAAAAAATAGGTGTTGCACTGAATTCGTCTGGGAATTTCCACTTTCAAGAAGTGTGATGTATGACATTTAAATTGTTGCATTGTTTCAAGGAAATCTGTATCTTTAGAAAATTACGTGAACTGAAAGTACTAGTGGTCAAATTATTGAAATAATTCCCAAAGATCGGTTGGCACATGGCATAAAAATTTAGCCATGATGTCATATAAGATTCAAATATCATGGTAACTAAAACCATGAGGTCATTTGAAATGTCGGGTTACTTGTCAATTTCATCAAAGAGCTACCCGCTGATTTTTCTCGAATTGTGATTTGACACTGTTAGAGTTTTTTCTTTGGAAGTATGTGTAAAGCCTGTTCTATATGAATAATACAAAATCGATTTTTGAATTAGAAGATGAAATTATCATTGATGAGATTCGACCTCGATTATGTCAAAATGTCATTGAAAATTGTAACAAAAGAAGACGCGTCTGCCGTCTACAGGGCTGCAAGTGGAGGCATCTATAATCTTCTGATTAGCACCTATTTCGTTTCATCTGTTCTTTTGTTTAAACCAATTGGCAATATCGAGTGAACTATGTGAGACTCCACCAACTAAGTGATAACCGCAAAACCGGTGCATAAAAGGTTAATCATCCCTTTTTCCTATCCCAAACGCCTCTTCTGCTACCAGATTGGAAATGAGTTCACCGACACCTTCTCTTTCAACTCTGGAGGTGAGTGCATACATTTTCATTCTGTAAATTGCTAAATTTTGTAATTGTCGTCTGAAAATAGTTGCAGTCATTTGCAATAATTCACTACAAATACACTGACCATCAAAATAATCGATCCACTCGAAAAATCGATAAAGTTTGTTAGTTCATAAATATGTTATTTCATGTCCAATTCAAATGATTTTTTTTCAATTGTAGGTATGTGGTGTGTTTCAGTCGTTCCACCCTGTGATTTTTCATTTCATCATAAAGACACATCTTCTCTCGACAATTCTATCCTTCATTCATAACAATAGCTCAATTTTCTTTAAAGATACAGGTTTTTCAGTAATAGATTAAATTTCTCTAAGGCTAAAACAGTACTCCAACAAATTTAACCTAAAATCCTGACCTAATAAGAATGAACTGAAAACAAAGTCAAAACCATAACGTGTTTTCCGCCCAGACGCAGATAATAGGTGCAATTATTCGTCTAGGTATGTCTTTATTAATGTTTTGAATCAATAAGAGCATCAACGAGCTGCTGCAAATGTTCAGGAGTTGGTACGCAAGATCGAATTTTCCTGCCAAGAGCATCCAAATGGGTTCAAATCTAGTCTTACAGCAGGCCAGTTGAATGCTTGGATATCAACCTCTGTTAGATACTCCCTGGCAATCCTAGCCACATGTGGTCATAAATTATCAAGCATAAGCACGAAATCGTCTCCAAAGAACGGTACCTACATAGCGAACAACATGTCGCGCTGAAATTTCTCTTGTTTTATGTTTTCACTCAGTTTTCAGTTTATTTTCATAAAGTTCGTATTTAAGGATACATCTGTGAAGGTACTTTCATAACCATAGCGAAATTGTGGAGTTTAATGTTGCTGTGAAAACCCTGTATCATCAACTAAAATTGAGCTATTGTTATAAGTGAAGAATTAAGTTGTCAAGAGAAGATGTGTCTTGATGATGAAACAAGAAATCACACTGTGGAACAACTGAAACACACCAGGGGTGGTTCAAAAGTTTGGATAAATTAATGATTAAAATGACAAACACCAAGTCCTCTTCAAATTCAAAACTGGCGATTGATAAGGGATGAACATACCTACAATTGAAAAAGAAATTCATTTGAATCGGAGATGAAATAGCATATTTTCGAATTAACAAGCTTCATCGATTTTTTGACTGGATAGATAATTTTGCCAGTGAGTGTATGTCATAACTGATACTTCAATTACAAATGAAGAGTTCTTGAAAATGATTGTGTTTCATTTATCTTGAAAAAGAAACAGCGCAATTGAAACACTCACATCATACGTTCATTCAATTTCGAAATCCTTTTGCTGTCACCGGACTCCTGTATTTCGACAACGTCGACAGCAAGAATAAAGAGAAACTTTTTTCTTCATAATAGAGAAACGTGGTATCATAACCAGGAACGTCTGGCTCTCCACAAATCCCGGCACAGGAGATTTATTGACAAACTTTCGGCAGTCTGAAGGCCCGTTAATCTCAATTAAAGCGATGATGGAATATGAGTCTGACCGGTGCTTTGAGAGGTTCACCGATGACAGAACTATTTCCAGCGACAAGGCTGTATTGGACAGCTTATGACCATTCGTTCTTCATGTTCTTAGTGAGTTTGCTCATTTTGTGTGGACGTAAACAAAATTTTATATTTCTGTATTAGGTCGACTTATTTATACTTATCTAACAATGAAGATGACGGTTTTTTCAAACGAGATGTTTATCGGCAATTGAACTTGTAGAGGGTGTTAAAAATTGAGCTTTTTTGACCGCTCGTTCTACTTAAACGAGATATCGTTTTGCCCAAATGTCTGTAATTTTCAAATTTTCAGCCGAAAATGGTCTCAAACGATAGGGTTAGACTCCCTGTAACCAATTCGTGGTCAAATTCAATTCTGTCCGTGGGGCCGTCCACGCGTCTGTCCGTCCGTTAGCACAATAACTTTCGAAGGGATTGTCCTAGAGACTTGAATATTTCAGGATGAGTTCGGACCCCAAATGTATCGGTTAAGTTCGTTAACCAGCCAAATCATAACAGATGTTCCATAAAATATGGCCATTCAAAATTAGGTTCCTCAATGTCTCAAAAAAAAGAAGAAACCCCATATTTCCATAAGAAGACATTCGATAAGAGCAAAATTTATTTTGTGAATGGAGATCGATATACCAAATGTTCATCCAAAATTTCGTGGCCACAGTGTTAACAGAACCATAGAAAATTCAATTGGACTATTGAAAAGAAGAATCTTTATATTTCCATAACAGGATATCCGATTCGAGTGAAATTTTTTCATTGAATATAAACTGATATACTTACTGAATTTTCATGCAAAATTTGTGGCCATAGTGTTAACAGAACCATAAAAAAATCCAAATGGAATATTGAAAGAAGAAACTTTATTTTTCTATTACAGAATATCCGATTCAGGTGAAACTCATTTTGTTAATGGAAAATGATATAATGAATGCTTATGCAAAATTTCATGAAGCTCGCATCATCAAAACCATAGAATTTAATTTCTTTTAATTTATATTTTTCACATATTTCATTTTCTGAATAATTTCCATAATAAAATTCCGATTAGGCTCAGATTCTGCATGTATACATAAGGTATCAATTTCAAGTGCCATATTAAATTTTGAGGTAATAGTCTTTTCGCCCCAGCAATGAACGAGCGCTCTAAAGCTCCTTCTCAGGGCTTTTCTTAATTTTTAAAGAATAAGTAAAACATATAATCTGCATTAATTTTCGAAAATTCGTTATTTCAATTGTAGTTTCACTTATGACATTTATGTACAAAACAGAATATCTGCCAAATGTCCTCCTTTTGCAGCTCTACAGACGTCCACTCCTTTGTTAAATATTTCAATGACACTTCTATTCAATCGAGGTTCTTACCCAATAACGGAAAGAATTCATTCAATTCAGAATATTCATTTCAGGAATAGATTGTAGATTTTTCTTATAGACTTGACTTTTCTTATATCCCCAATAAAAATAGTCCAACGGTGTCAAATCACATGATCTTGGTGGCCAATTGATCACCGCGTCTGGAAATTATTCGTCCAGGAAATTAAGGAACTTCTAATTGATCTCATGCTGATCTCAGTTCCTGTGTTATTTGAACCTTATATGGCCTAAACAATACACTAACAACAACAAAGACTCACCACTATACTCACGTAAATAGCACAACACAACATAAAAATTCCCATAACAAAAGATAAAAATAGAACAAATTTATTGAGATCATTATACCACTAAAACCCACTCCTATTAGGAAACAAATAACAAATTGGATATAAATATTGTTTGTAACGTTTGCTTAAAACCTGTAATTATAACTGCATTATATATAAGTTATATCGATTACCGTAAGATCAATTGGTTATGAAATATGGATATGGCCTATTAACTGAAAGAATTATTCATTCAGTGCGGAATACTGATGGGTGACAAAAATAAAAAAGTTCCGTCAAGAAAATTTCCAGAAATATGAATTTGGAAAAATGAATAATCCTTCATTTCATCTCATTAATTTTTTTTTAAAGGAGGATTCAATAAATTCAAGATAAAATTTGTAAAAGACAAAAGGCAGTCGAGAATAAAGCTCTTTCGAAAAAATAATATATAATTATACGGGGTTTTTATAAATGATTGTAACAGCGCAGTTGGCTTTGAATTATTTTCATTTTGATGCTTTTTATGCAAACTCAACACATTTATCAGATCTCTCTCTATATTTCTTTTATCTATCTTTGACATTGATTATTCCAGCCACATAATTCGACACCCTAACCTGCGTAACAGAGTAATATAAATAAATAAACAATCCAAAGCCAACTGCGCTGCTACAATCATTTATAGAGACCCTGTACAATGTACATATGCATTGAACTTATTGAAAGGTGGGTTGCATGTGTATTTATTCCATGAACTATTCCATATTTGATTTCAAACCTATATTTTCAAATGATAATATTTTCATGAGAAATTCTGCATAAAGAATTACTTTATTGGCTTCAAACCTTCCTTCGAATAATCACGTGATAATAATTTTCGCATGTTTTTTTAATAAGTCTCCATTAAACTCAAATTAAATAGTTTCTGTAGTCCTTTTCATATGAGCCATAATTCAATAAACCTTTACAGCGCTTCGTTTTCTCAGAAAGGACAACACAGTTCCGATAAAACTTCATCAAATTCAGGACTAATTAAATTTGGCTTGTATTTCAATTATTGATACATTGTTAGTTCATTAATTTTTCGAAGGTATGTAGCAGATATAAATTTTTCATTTTGTTATTTGATGTACCTAGGTATCTCTCTGAGAGATATCAATTTATTTACATGTATATCTTTGATTCCTTGAAAAACTTTTTGATGAATTCACAATTGCTATTATTATGATGATCTGAATTCGGTTAAGTCATTTTTGATTTCCATATATCCACTTATTATCACTTGTTATATTCATGTTTTTTGTTTACTTGTTTCGTGTCGTTTTCGTAGAGTTTTTAGCACAACTATTTCTTCCGAAAAAAGTACTGATTCCTCTGATTCTGGAAGATAGTACTTGATTGAAAACATTCCCTTATGGAATGTATAATCATCCTAAGTCATTGCGTTCGGTATAATGCAATTACAGTAAGAACTGTGAATAAATGTTTCCCCTATTATGTAAATTATTATAATTTTCTGTCGTTCCTTCTTTTGATTCGACCAAAGTGAGAATTCAATATACTTCACTATCGAAAAAATATTCCTTTATTTCATCCCATTTATTTTCGTCAAAAGAGGAGGATTAAAAAAAGGCGTTGTAAAATAAACTTCCGCGGTGAAAAATAAAGCTTTTTCGAGAGAAAAATATATGACATGCATTTACATTAAATTGAATGTGGGCTGTAATAACACTTTTATGTCTATTCACTCCATGATCTCCCCTGAATTCGATTTCGAGCCTATACAATATATTCAAATGAAATATTTCTATGAGAAAATTTTCATAATGGATTATTTAATTTTCTCCAAACTTTTTTCCGAATAAGCACGTGGTAATTATTTTCGTATATTTTTTCATACGTCTTCATTAAAATGAAATGAACATTTCGAGTAAAACTTCAGCAAAATCAGGATTGTTTCAATTTGCCCTGTATTTCAATTATTCATACATCGTTAGTTCATTTATTTTTCGAAGGTATGCAATAGCTATAACTTTTGTTCTATTTTTACGTTCTTCTCTTTAATTTTTGTTTAATTTATTTAAGCCTTCTTCGAACTTATCTCTCTCAGAGATATTTTTCAATTTACATGTATTCATATCCACATATATGAACTGTTAATTTTCTTGTTCTTTAGTTTACATCGTTGGAGTTTTTTTATATATCTTCCACAAATGAATTTCATTGAAAGAAAATGTTGAGACGCTTCGATTCTTAATTATAATTGATTTGAAATATTCGTTCATCAAAACTAAAATCATCCTGAGTCATTTTTCTTCGGTATGAATTGTGTATAAGTGTGATTCTTATCACGTCAATTATAATAATTTTTCCTACTAAGCAATAAATCAAACAAAAAAATGGTAATATACTTCACGATTAGAAAAACCAATTCAACATCGAACTGAATTTTTCCTAACCACTTTTCACCATCGAATCACACAAAAAAATTTACCGTTATTTTTCGAGCAAAACTCGGGAACAAACCAAAGCACCCTCGCACCGGAAAATTGAAAAATCCTAAAGAGCCACTTCGTAAGTCCGGTGAAGATTCGCGAAACACGTTACTCCGGATTCTGTCGCGGCGTTATAAGCGAGAGAATCAAGTCCGGTTGATCTTCCGGAACACACTGAACTCCGGGCGATGTGGCGGACGAGTCCGCGACTCCGGCTGCGCGCTCCGGACCGCTAGAGGAACGCGGGCGATACGATCGCGGGTAGCACTAATTACCTGATTGACGTTTGTTATCGCTCGATAGAAACTGATGATGTTACAAACTTATTCAATATGATCAATGAAAAATAGACAGTTTTTATTTGATATTTTTTTACAGGTGTATCGTTTGGATCTCTTTACTTTCTTCTGTAGATTAGATTCTCGTCAAATGTCTATCTTTTCTGAACTAGGACCAATGAGGTTTTTTGGGTTTCTAAAAAACTTTTCAGGTTTTCACTACCAGTCTCTGAACAGAAATAATAAAAAAAATTAATTAAGATGAAGTGCTCCTGCGAAAATCTTTGCATTAATTTGTCGGTAGCAAATTGGTTTTGAAAAAATTGTTGCCTAACAGTAAAACTGAAAAAGGAATCAATAAGAAGAATAATGTAACGTTTCGGTGTCTATATCAGACTTCTTCTTCAGACAAACTTATAAAATCTTGGAAATTGTGTGTTTTTTCATTTGCAGTCTAATTGACATTGAAGATTGTCAACACATAGAGATGTTGATTTATTTAATTTTAAATTTTCCTGATGTCATTTCTTTCTTCAATAAATCAATCCAAATACGATCTATTCCAACAGAACAATTGGCCAAATTATATACTTCATCTAACAAAATACATGTGGATTCCTTGATTTTCCTTTTATAATTATCAGGTTCGGTCAGTCGGATCTTTGTGTTGTTCCAGTTCATATGACCTCCGCTATTTAACTATACATGATGAGCGACTTGAGATCTTGTAATGTATCTATTTTTGATTTTGTTCTTATGTTCCCGTTTTCTTATCTCTAAAGGTCTTGATTTCTCTCCTGTATAACATTTTCCACATATACAGGTAATATTGTAAACAAAATATTTGGATTTTTGTGTCTCATTCATTGATTTCGATGTGGTTAGAATGGATCTCAAATCATGTTGTGTTTTGAAAACAGTTCTTATGTTGAGTTTGGAACCCATTCTTCTTATTTTTTCTGAATGGCCAGGAATATTAGGAATGACGTTCAACAAATTTGGTTGTTCTTGACGGTTTTCTGTTTGTATCTGATCATCATTAGAATTTTGATTAGATATTTTTCGTTCTAAATTTGAAATTGCTCTCTCTATAAAATTTGGTGGTATTGATTTATTTATTCATTTATTTAATTATTTCCTTTTTTAGTTTTACTGTTAGGCAACAATTTTTTCAGAACCAATTTTCTCCTGACAAATTAGTGCAAAGACTGGAAATGAACACCTTAAAAGTTTTTTTAGAAATACAGAATCCTCCCAGATTATATTTCAATCGACATCTGAAAGGTTTTTTGGGCTTTACCATATTAGATCAACATTAAGCCCACTAAGGAAACCTCCATCGCAAACTTGGTTATTTTTCAAGAAGCCTTATTCTCTTGTGTCGGGTGGCGTTAAAGTAGCGTCACTCAATAGAGTACGTCTGGTTTGCGCCAAAAAATTGCCTTAGCATAATTTGTTCTCGGTGGTTTTTGTAACCGATCCACATAACTTACCGATATCGGAGTTTTTCCTTACTAATCTCATAAAAGTATCAAGCTGCCTTAACTCATTTTTCGTCAACGATAAATTTTGAGGAGCTTTGAAGGGGTGAGTATAGTCTATACCAACTCTCTTAAAGTACGTATAAAAAAGTGTGCATACGCAAATTTTATTGTTGAATCATTTGCAAACAACAAGTGAGCATCGAAAAAACTTTAACTGGATACTATGGAAGAAGAAAGAGTTGAAAAGGAATATACTACCAAAAAATTCAATATAAATACTGTCAAATAGAAACCAAATGGTCAAAAACCACGGTAGGTGGCGGCGATGTTTTATACGGGCCAAGGACCAAGTGTACACTATCGCTAGGCTCCTATTCTAGTGTTTTTAGGCAGAAATACTTCTAATCCTATGATAATGATATTAATAATATAAGTTTATTCAGCAGAAAAAATACACATATATAAAATAAAACAGATAAAAGTTCGAACAAACTGACTTCTTCACAGTAACTTCAGTTTCGCAAAACTATTGTTTGTGCGTGGTTCATCGTTATGAAGAACAAAACACTTATACTACCATCACAAAAAAGATTGAAACAAACTATAGATCAATACAAAAAATGTAACATTCAATGAATACATCAGTTTCAAAGAGCACTTTTTTATTTTCCACAAATTTTTCATTTTTTCCCAATTTACTCATTTTATTAGATTTTTTTCACTTCCCTAGGGTTCACAGTTATTTTCTTTCATATTACCCGTTGCATTTATTTTTTTTACTTCTCACCGTTCTCAGTTAAAAATGCAGCCTTTGGTTTACAAAGTCATGATAAACTTTTCTTCCAGAGGACGAAGTCCACAGCTTAACTTTGTTCTTGAATGAGCGGATATTATTCAAATTCCTCATTTCAATTGGTGAGATGCCGTAAATTCTTGGTAAGAGATACTCACAATGACGCTGCCCAAAAGTTTTCTCACTGTGAGGCAACCTCAATTTTTTCAATCTATTCCTAGTCTCATACTGTTGTGAAATTTTCTCAGAAAAAATTTTGTTTCTTCTTATATTGACAAGCATAGTCAAACAAAACAGTTGTCGTATATCAAATAATCCTAATGTATACAGGGTGAGTCTTTGACTTGTACATATATTTTAACAGTAGATTCCTGAGGTCAAAAGAAACACTTTTTTCCTCTACCATTTTTTCCGATTCGGCCTGGTTAAAAAGATACAGGCTGTTGAAAATCCATGAAAAGCATACATTTTTAGTAATATCTTGCAAACGATTCCTTCAAATGAAATGATTTTTGAAACACAGTTTTTCATGAATATGATTAATCTTTACCGACTACCACATTCCGAGTACTTCGATGTTGAAAGAAGAAAAAAATCTTAGAAATTAGAAAAATTGGGTACTTTGGCTGAATGCAACTCTGTCGAAAAATATTCACAGAATTCAATTTTCCCTATGTGGTCACTTTGACAAATTTCAAGAATAATTCGAGAATTTGTTATCTGGAATGATGAATGGTAAGAGAACTAGCGGATTTTCTTTAAAAATGGGGTTACAATGAATAAGCTCACCTCTATACTTCTTCAGTGTAAATCCTTATCTATTCAAGCAAATTTCCACACCACTTTCGAAGTACCTATTGCAATTTTGTTTCGTTGAGCTTTGACATACGTTGATCCAAATTTACATTACGTTAGAATACGTTCATTTCTCATTTATTCATCATATTTATTACTACTGAAATGACCTTAATAAGTTATTATTCATGAAGTCGTATGATTTTGAAAAACAAACTAACCACAGAACACCGATGTCAAAGAATCTAGTGTTACGTCTGTGACTTTCACCATGCGCACCACAGAGCACAGAACATAAATATGCGGACACCCCTTGAAATTCAATCGCCCCAACTGGTGTTTATGAACGTGAAATGTCATGCGTGTTATGGTTGAGTTGTTGTTTTGATTTCCGAAACTCTTGCACGGAAGATTTCAAGAGATATTGGAAATGAATGCTATAGCTAGAATAGGTGGTTTGAAAGTTAATCCGATATAATCAAAAATGAAGTATACATCAAGAAGAGATTATTCTGCTTTTCATCACTAGCAAAATTTTGGATGAATCAATCATTGCATTAGAAAATATACAACTGGTATTGAAAAAGTGAGTTTATATTTCTTTCTTTAATACAGCAGCTTATTTGAAAATTTCGAATGGTATATCTACTCGTTTCTTTGATACAATAGCTTATTTCAAAGGTTTGAATGCTATATCTCGTACTTGCAAAAATTCAGTGGTTAGATTACCAGTGGCGGCATAGCTCATTCTGAAAACAAAAAAGGGCTATATCTTCTTATTTAGGCCGAATCGGAAAAAATGGTAGAGGAAAAAAGTGTTTCTTTCGACCACAGGAATATACGGTTAAAATATATGTACAAGTCAAAGACTCACCCTGTATACAATTCATCATTTACGTACTCTAGAGGTTTTCTGAAAATGATTCTTAAGATCCATTTATGAACAACATTCAACCTCTTCAAATTCCTATCAGTCATTCCACCCAACCTATAATTCCATACGTCAGCTGTGATTGGACCAACGCGAAGTATAGGATTTTCAACTGTTTCATGTCCAGGTATTCTATCAGGTATTTCAACCGGAACAGCATACCTCTCAATTTTCTGACTAAATTCTCTATTTTTAGGTTCCATCTGAGGTGTCGATCGATTATGATTCCAAGATATGTAATTGAACCAGCTTCTGGTATACAGGGTGTTTCCTAAACACGCGGCAAAAATTCAGGGGATTGTTTCTTGGACTATTCTAAGAATATTTTGTCCTTTGATGATTTTTGAAAAACCTCTTTGTTTCGAAGATACCGGGGAAACAAAATTTTAGATAATAACATTTTATTAGGAAAAATTACATGAAAATTTAACTTAACCTACAAAAACTGTTGAAAATGACCACCTCTAGCCAGCATACAAGCATCCAATCTTCTCCTCATTGACTGCCGAACCCTTTCAAAAACACCAGGATCATTTCTTGTTAAGTTACACCCAGCAATGATCCGATTTCGCGAGTCTTCCACATTTTCTACTGGAGTGGTATAAACTAATGATTTTATATGGCCCTATAGGAAATAATCTAAAGGGTTTAAGTCCGGGGAACGAGCAGGCCATAAATGAGGTTCACCTCTTCCAATCCAGAAAAATGTTGTTCGCCCTGTATCTTCGAAACAAAGAGGTTTTTCAAAAATCATCAAAGGACAAAACATGCTCAAAATAGTCCAAGGAACAACCCCCTGAATTTTTGCCGCATGTTTAGGAAACACCCTGTATACGATCTTGGCCTAATAATAAGTGGCTTCATATGTGGTAGTCCGTTGGAGTATGACGAAAACGGTAAGTACTTAGTCTTTTCAAAATTTAAAGTGAGTTCATTATAGTTGAGCCATTCTTCTACATCCATAAAGTATGCTTTCACTGATGTTTTCAATTTCTGCCATGATTCATATTCATAAAATATTACAGTATCGTCTGCAAAACTCACAATCCTACCCTTAATATTGAGGTAACAGGCTATTTATTTAAATTAGGAAAAGAGGGCCCAACACAGTTCCCTGTGGTACGCTGTAATTCATGAACAACTTTCATTCCGTCAAATAACTTTCTAATAATAATTTATTTGTAGACACTTTCACGCATACCATAGTCATGGAGCTTATCCAGAAGTTGCTTGTGGCATACAGTATCAAAGGTCTTAGAGAAATCAGCGAAAATACAAAGTTATGACCTACTCTCATCCATCTCGTTGCACATATGGGTTGTTAACTGTTGTATGGCATCATCAATGGCGTCAACAAAAACTGACGAGTATAGATTCTGTGGAGAGAAGGAGGAAATACATGTTCGCCTAGTAATAGAATGCCTCGCCATTGTGAGCTTTCACAAAGAATGTGTTCGACAGAAAATTAAAAGGAGAATCGAAGATTTAGCCTCCTTTGAGGCTCAGATACTCAAGTTTATTAAGGCTCTGGAACTAGAGGGAATGCTGTTACGAAAACAGCTACTGTGGGGGCACAATAAACTTTATGGTAGCAGTGGAAGGTTAACCTCACAACAATCTACAATCTGGTCAGTAAGTTATAGCAATTCATCATGAATCATTCATCTCTAAAAAAATTTTTCCAAACTAGGAAATCATATTTCCTGCAAGCAATTCGTGTAGTCATCGATAGTACTATCCCTCGCTTCACACCCGTGGGTCTATTAAAACCCAGACAACTTAGGAATGCATACTGATCCTCACATATTTCTGACACGAGCAGGAAACTTCGTGTAACTTAGGCATACTTCTTCCACTATCGAATCATTATATTACGAAGTGGTTGATCGATCAAAGAGGTTTCGGGGTTTTCTAGACCCCATGTGTGTGTTTTACGTTAGGTGTTTGATGTTTGAGATGGAAGATGAAAAACAACCACAACGATGATGAATACTTGGCCGAAGAGCAACAACGTTTCCACACAGAGCTGAACAACGAATCAGAAAATGAATCAGGTCCATATAATGCAAAAAAAGTAAACATTGAAATGACACAAGGAGAGAACGGTTATACCTAGATGGGGTAGTTATATATAGTTGTAGTTTAAAAAGGGGTTTTAGTTCACTCAGACCTCAAGGTCTATTGTGGCTCTTACAGAGCTGTTCTGATCACACTCTTCACAGCTCGCCTTCCAATTCCAGAGATATGATGAAATCCAATATCTGTGAAGGCTTCAACGAGGCCAGTTCCTCACTCTAACAAGTTTTTCGCCCATGGCATTCTCTCCTTAGGCTGGCAATGCCAAAACATTCATTGACTAGGTGAATGGGGGCCTCTTCCTCTTCCCCACAGAACCTACACTCATCAGTGTCCGATAACACCATCCTCAACAGGTGCTTCCTGAGGCGACAGTGTCCGGTAACAAAGCCAGTGAGGAGGTGTAATTGTTTCTTACCAAGATCCAGATATCTTTTGCATCTTGCTGTTTCAAAGTTCCGAAAGAACTTAGTGGAATGATCCATCCCTGGGAGATTCCCCCCATAGTTTTTCACTCTCGGGATGGAATGGGGTAACGAAGTTCCAGAAAAACGGAAAAGACACTGAAGAAAAAATCTGGTTAGTCACCTGGTCCAGAAAGAACTGCGAAAACCGTAAAAAGTCCGCTTGAGGCATGCTCTCCTTTATTTTCCGAAGATATTATAAATATAACTGTTATTTGATCTGATAGGACGTTCTGTTTTTGAAAATATATGTTATATTGAACATACATATAGTGCTTCAATTGAAAATATATATAATCATATAATCCAATGCAAAAATATCAACATCAACGCATTAATCATAACAGGGTCCGGTAGACCGCAATGTATGTTTTATTATAGTATTTTTGATGTGTGTGTTGCGAACGCTATTATCCGCAAGTTAACCAGACAAAAAAATTTGCTATTATATTACATCGAAAAAAATCTTCATATAACTTACTCATTCATTACGCGTCATTTCAAAAGCATTGTCGAAAGTATTTATCAAACGAATTTTCTCAGAATTCATACTCCGCTTTACGCCCTCACGAAACAGGGAACTTCTTGATAAATATGAAGTTTCAACATGAAAGTGATATTACTGATTTCGTAGAAAGTTTGCAACAACCCTATCAAACTGTGTACATTGTGAAGTCTACGGCCGAAATGAGTTTTGACGGGGTTTATCTGAAATTCATAAATTCATATTAGCTTTTCAATCTTCTGTCTAGCTGGCGCTTCAGTTTGTTTTGGTGAATCTGTAGGTTAGGCGGCTGAATTTGATCACTTGGAAAGCGATAGTTAAGTTTCCGGATGAGCGAGTTTCGATTAGAAAGTTTCGGTTTTATTCTACCCCTCTTCGTCTCATTTATCTTGCTAATAATGAAATATCAATATGATAGAATGTGTGTTTTTTTAGTGCATAGTTCGATTTCGCCATATTGGGTACTTTCAGAAGCACTCAACTGTTGACATAAAGCAAAAATCAGTTGAGTAGAGATGAGTTTCAGTGGATGAAATTTTTCTGAACGCTTCGCTGAACGATTTACAAATCTGACATATCATGATATACAGGGTGGCCGGACGATTGACGTCCAAAAGAAAAAAACAAGTCCCTCGTCTCATGGGGTATTCGAATCACCCCCTTGTATGTTATGCGAGTTTTCACGGTTTGGGAGTTACGAATTTTTTATGAACTTTTGAGAATGATGTGTGATTTATTGCCATACCTTTTTCTTTTTCTTATCCAAAACTTTTCCCCTAAAGCAAATTTTCAACATTTTCTATCATAACTTGATCAGAAAAATCTTAAAATGGCAAAAAATAATTTTTGAGTAAACGTCTAGTTCTTTGATTTTTTCCACCTCGCTGACTTTGAAGGCTAATTCTAGCAAAAGTAGACTGTTGAGTACTATTTTTCATTAATGATTCTGAAAGCTGAGTGTTGTGCGCAGTTTTTAAGTCTACTGAGAAACCATGAAGTAGCCTGTTTACATTTTTAATTTAAATTTGAAAATTCAGATCATGATCCAAAATACATAACTTTTTCACTTGTGACCAACATTTCTATAGTTTTTATCAAATTCACGATGGTTATTTTATTTATAAAAGAACATTTCATGGCGATTTATTAAAAAAAAATATATCTGAAAACTCTTGTACTTTTTTCAATATCTTCTTTAATATGGTCAAGTTGAAAATTCTCCAAAGTTCCTAAAAAAATTCATAACTCGGAAACCGTGAAAAATCGCATAACATACATGGGGGTGATTCGAATACCCCTTGAGACGAGGGACCTGTTTTTTTCTTTTGGGCGTCAATCGTCCGGCCACCCTGTATAACCTTCCTTTTTTGATACCCAGTTGAGAAACTTTTTGTGATTGTACTTGCAGATTATAAATTGAAGTGCATTGGAATAACCAAAATACTCCTTAATAAGCTTCCACTCACAGAACACAACAATACTAAACTTTAACTAAAAACCCTAAACATAAACAAATCAAAAAAATAGTTTTTTTTCTATTGAGTGCGTAAAGTAGTTATTTTTGTATTGAGTGCGTGAAATGAGTGTTTTTTTCATTGCATATGAGACCGCAGGTGGAGGCCAAAAGTTCACTCGAATGTCATGAAAACACGAATTTTATACGCAAGAAATACAAGCAACATTTTTTGTACAGCTGTGTATGTGAATTTACATCATGGTCATATCTGCTTTATGCGACTTAAAGCACTCGAAAGGTGTGTATATAAACGTAAACCTACTTAGACTTAGCTAACCTAACCCAACCTTGACTATCCAAATCTAACATAACTATTTCAATTCTGATAAGAAAATCACTGATGATTGATCAAATCTTCAAAGAAACTTCTCATCAAATCACTGAAAACTTATTGTAAAAACTACATATATGAAGTTTTGTTTTTAAATTCTAAGTGAATTTTTTATAGTTTTGTTGACACAATGGTCACAAATCTGGCTTGTTATCAGCATCTTGCATTTGGTTTCGTATTTTCTGAGATATTGAGGAAAAAATTTTAATTGCTATATATTATGGAAGACCCAGTATGATTTGGCTGGTTAACGAACTTAACCGAGACATTTGGAAACCGAACTCACCCTGAAAATTACAAGTATCTAGAACAATTTCTTCGAATGTTATTGTGGTAACGGATTCGTCATCATGGAGTCGAAAACTCTATCGTTTGAGACCATTTTAGGCTCAACATCGAAAATTACATACATTTGGGCAAAAAGATATAGCAGTCGTTCAAGTAGAACGAGCGCTCAAGAAGATCTACTGCAACTTCTGATAGGTTAACCTATCCGTAAAGCCAGGTTTAGACGAAGCGCACTTACTCGCGCACCAGCCTCGCTTCCGCTCCCTCGCATAGTGTAAACATGCTCCTCGCCATGAGGCCCCTCGTCCTCGGGTTGAGCCATTGCCGGTCGGTTTTCAGTCGCTGTGTCGTTTGAACAAGCTTCTGGAGCTAGTCGAGTCTCCAGACTCTGTACGAGGCTGATTACTACCTCGCCTTCTCATCCTGGCTCGACCTTCCAGGCGAATCCCTCGTGTCGTGTAAACACTGGTGCGAGGATGAGTTTTGATGCGCGAGTAGGTGGCGAGGTTTGACTCGCGAGTGGGTGCGCTTCGTCTTAACCCGGCTTAACGACTTTATTTCTAAAAATAATAGAAATAGCTATACGATAGTCGATTCGTGTTCCACGACTCCAATCAAAATTACGCTCATTTGCCCCTTTCTTAAACACACAAAAAAAAATCGAATCTTCCACCTGCCGGCACAAAAACACCTTACGTCTCCGGAAATTAACAGAGGGGGAAATAAGCCATATAGACCCAGCTCCATTCGACATTATCAGCTCCGTGAGCAGCACCGGAGTTCATAATTCCGGTGTAACGAGACGAATTTTTCTGCTGAGCCTCGTCCGAGATCTCGTTACGTCCTCCCTCTTATTTATTGCCCGGTTCATTCTTATTTCGAGACGGCAGGCCGTCTTGCGTGAAACGCGATGAGACGCAGATAAGGCTGATAAATCAAATTTTAAATGATACAGTCTGGAAAAATGATCTATGGTTTTCGTTTATTTCAGTGCCAAATTGTTTTTCTAACGAAACAGAATGTTCTAGATCGGGTGTTCAGATTTTAAATTTTACAGTTATGAAATTAATAAATGAGGGTAGTTCCAGAAAGTGGACATGGAAAGACAAAAACCTTAAACTTAAAACATTATTTATAACAACACAAAAATCAGAAGACATTGTAACAATATTGACTAACAGGAGGATTCTAATGATATGACAATTTTATGAAATGAATTCATGAGCTGTATTCTGTAACATATAAGTAACATACAAAAAAGTCAAATTAAAGAAAGCTGTCTAATAAACGTAATGCAATAACAACCAATGTTCATACTGGACATAATTCAGTGAAAATAGAAAATGTTTCATCTTTGGAAACATCTCTGAACAAGAGTTGACAGATGGGCTAAAAGTTAACTAAGTAGCTACTGATGACTGATGAGTTTACCCGAGTAATTATCCGATAACGCCATTACATTGAAACTTTTGGACAATCGACAATCTCCTTAGAAGCCTAGACCGTTACCTCTTGGGTATCCATTACTGGTTTCCTCATGTAAATTGTTCTTAGGCCAGCAAGCTTTGGACCTTTGCATATCACGTGTTCAGCTGTTTCTGCTTTTTATCTATAGAGCCTGCAAATCCCATCTGCCGACTCTTCCATATCGTGCAAATGATGTCAGGCCCATGAGACGTCTCACTATCACCCGAAGCTCAGCTAGTGACAGCTCCTGGAGCTTTCTGGTATAGATATATGAAATCATCATCAATATTTTGCCTTGAGCAAGTCCAGGAGTGTTTCTCCAGAGGGTTCTATTACTCAACTGCTATTGCTGAAACTTTGCTGGTCCTTTCGGAGCCCACAGAAAAGCTCAGGTCCAGCAGGTTTAAACCTTGAAGAACTTTCTTCGAGTTCATAGACTTTTTTATTTTCTTCAACACTAAAATGATCTGGCACCCATTGTAGAGTCACTTGAATACCTTCAGTTGCTTTATGGTGTTACGGCACTACTAAAGGCTGTTGTCGTTTTTGTGTTCCGAAGAAACAAAATTGCACAATAGATGTCAAGAAGTTCTGCAATTCTTCTCAGCCTTATCACTCCTCCTTCAAACAAATCTACAAGAAATAAGTAACTACTACAACTACTTCTACCTCTCATCCCCTGAAATTGACACAACGTCACATTCGAAAACACAATATCCTTATTAACCTCATTATTGTTCCTTCTCTATGGCCTTGCTTGCTTTTGGCAATGCCAGACTTCAATCATGTCCGGTATTACCTGTTATGTCGCTCAGTTTGATGTGTGTTGCCAGAGAAGCACCATAGCATAGCTGAAAGACAATTGACATTCCAATATTGCACTCGCAAACCATGATTTCAGCTGTGTCTGCTTCTGATCCACAGAGTAAACCTACAGTTGTCTTCAAGTATTTGTCATGCAGCCAAGTAGAATCTGTTTATACGCGCGAACTAACTTCCGCGTTGTGAAATCGTACACTATGTTTATTCCATATTGGATAATTGGTTTACCGCTCTCCTACTCTGATACTAACTAACTAACTTCTAACATCTTGTGTCTGTTACAGATAGTCAGTTTGGCAACATTTTCTGTTAGTGTTTAGTTTCTTGATGAGTTGTGTTTACATTTTCATTTCGATTTGACGTTCATAAACTCAATTGTTTCGATGATTTGGTGGCAGTTCATTGTTGCCTAAGGCTATTCCGTTAATTATGGCTAGAGCAAATTACGAAAATATTGTATTATATTCAGTAATTGTAGAAATAAAAATCTAACCTCAGTGTGGCAGTGAAATACTTCCCATCTTACTCATGCGTAGAGGCATCTCTATGTTTATTTTTACTCTGAGGAAAATACGTTTATCGAATTCACCAGGGTTGCTCAATGAGTCTCAAGGTCAAGATTTTGCTATACTACTTGGCAACCCTCCTTCGATACAAGTAATAAGTCACGACCACACTAATTCTTCCCCTCATCGCCTGAAATCATCCATAACGTCACATTTCAAAACACAATATCCCCATTAACGCCTTTTTGTTTCTTTCTCATATCCTTGCTCTCTCATGGCAATGCCAGAATTCAATTACGCCCTGTATGACCTGTTATGTCTCTCAGCTTAATGTGTGTCGCCAGAGAAGCAACATTTCAGCATGAATAAAGGGCGATAAACATACCAATGTGGCCCATAAACTGCGATTTTCCATTAATAAAACATCCCTTTATTTATCTGACTGGGCATTCGAATTGTCATGCCGAATGCGTTGGAAATGATTTTTTCGTATTGGTTTTTTGAGCGCTCTTTCTACTTTTCAGGTGCTATATCATTCTGATCAAATGTCTGTGATTTTCGAATCTCGAGCCAAAAATGGTATCAAACTCAGAGTAAAAAATAAACATAGAGATGCCCCTACGCGTGAATAGTACTGCATTGTAATCAACCAAGCATCAGAGTGAGATGAAAAGCATTTCACTGCCACATTGGGGTGAAGTCAACAATTGGTTAGATTTAGATTTCTCTAATTCCTTAATATAATACAACATTTTCGTAATTTTGCCCCAGCTATAATTAACGGAATAGCCTCAAGAAATAATAAACTGCCACCAAATCATTAAAATAATTATGAACAACATCAAACCGAAATGAAAACGTAAACACATCGCATCAAGAAACTAAACACTAACAGACAATGTTGCCAAGCTGACAGAATTATTTGTAACAGACGCAAGCCGTTAGTATCAGAGTTGGGGAGTCATAAATCCATTACCCCAATACAGAACAAATATAAGGCACGATTTCCCAACGCCGGAGGTTTGTGAAGGCAACTCTAGGTTTACTTTTCACTTTGAGGTATCAACCGATAGGTTTCGACTCCCTGATGACTAATCCATCTTCAAAGTCAATTCTATCAGTGGGCCCGATTGTCCAGCCATGTGCACTATTACTTTCGAAAGGATTGTCCTACAGACTTGAGAGTTTCAGGGTGGGTTCGTTTCTCAAACGCCGCGTTAACCAGTCAAATTATACAGGGTGTCCCATTAAATATGGCCATTAAAAATGTTTGTTCCTCAATATCTCGAACAAAACGAAATCAATGGAAATGAAATTGGGTCCACATGCAAGATACTCATAACGAGCCTCACGCGAAATTTTGTGAACATAGTGTTAGCAAACTTGTAAAAAACTCAACTGGAATATTGAAATGAGAAATCTTCATATTTCCATAACAGGATATCTGATTCGAGTGAAATGAAGATTGATATACTGAATGTAACTGCAAAATTTCAAGGGGATCGCACCATCAAAACCATAGAAAATTGAAAAAAAAAATTTTTATATTTCCGTAACTAGATATTCGATTCGAGTGAAATTTATTTTGGGGATGAAGATTGATATACGGAATGTTCATGCAAAGTTTCGAGAGAATCGCATCATCAGAACTAGAATTAAATTTTTTATTCGCCAAGTTTCTACATATTTCAGTTTCTGAATAATATTTAGAATATTATTCCGATCGTGCTGTGATTTTGCATTTATGTATTTAGTTATTAGTATCCATCTCAAGTTCTATAGAAATTTTTTTTTGTTATAGCCTCATATACGATTATTCGAATTTTAGCTTATTTAGTGGTTAATTATTATCTATTATACTAATATTATAAAGAGGAAAGATTTGTATGTTTGTGTGTTTGTGGCGTTGATACGAGTTAACTCATAAGCTACTTGACCGATTTCAATAATTCTTTCACCCTTAGAATGCTACACTATCCTTAAGTAACATAGGCTATACTTTTCACCCGAGAAAATTGAGGAAACCTACTATAACTTCAATGATAATAAATATGAGTACCAAAATCAGCTATTTTCAGGTGCGCTGCGAAAACCGTAAGACGTACATGGAAACAATGTATGACGGAAATGTACCTCTTCAATAGTTCTACAAAAAAGTCCGCAATAGCATATATCTATCTTTCAAGGTTTACTCGGTATCACCTTTTAAAGGTATCCGAATGTTTCTCAAAATTATGCATTATTTGGGAGTATTTTTTTATGAATACGCTATTGATCTTTATTCAATTAAATACGTCCTTCATACCCAGTATTTAATATAGAACGAAATTGCCTTTTACATCATTCAATTGTGATGAATACATCGAAAGATATGGCAGGTTGAAGATGAAATCGCACCAAAATCGAATTGCGTCTCCGAGCACGATACACACGGGTATGCCGACGCGGATCGAGATGTGATGTCACTGCGGAGAATTTCCATTGCATTTGCGGAATGGAAGTGTTAGAACTCGAGGGAATGATTGGAAATTGGAATAATGCAATTAATGATAATTAATCGCAAGTTTCATTGAAAATGCAATCAACTTACTATTTCAAATGAAATGTCTTCGATGTTTTTGTTTGTTGATCCTGGAATATATCAATGAAGTTGTATAAATATGTATGTTAGTGCTAAGTATTCACGAATATTTGTTAATAGAGAATAAATTACTCAAGTTTCATTTAAAAACTTCGAATAAATGAAAATATTTTTATCATGTTTAGGAAATTTCTATGAATGTCATTTATAATTCGTGAATTTGGAAAGTTTTTTATCCATTTTTTTCTTCATATTCTGAAAACTGATCTTCTTATTCAGATCCCGGTGTCTTAAGTTGGTATGGATTCTGCTCAAAACGGTAGGTTTTAGAAAAAAGTGGTCAATAGGGCGTTTGTACAGAATTAATTAACCCATTAAATCAGGTATCAATCGTCCTGATCGAATGAGCACAGACCGATTTATTTTCATTAGAAGATGAAAAAATGTAATTTTCCATCTCCTCCCAAGTTTATTCGAGATATTTTCAAAACGATAGGTTATAGAAAAAAGTGGTCAATAGGGCGTTTGTAGAGAATTGATCTATATCTTTACTAATATTATACTTATACTTATATTATAAAGAGGAAAGATTTGTATGTTTGTGGGTTGGAGGGTTTGATACGAGTTAACTCATAAGCTACTAGAGATTTCAATAATTATTTCACCCTTAGAATGCTACACTATCCCTGTGTAACATAGGCTATACTTTTCACCCGAGAAAATTGAGGAAACCTACTATAACTTCAATGATAATGAATATGAGTACCAAAATCAGCCATAATCAGCTATTTTCAGGTGCGCTGCAAAAACCGTAAGACGTACATGGAAACAATGTATGATGAAAATGTAACTCTTCAATAGTTCTACAAAAAAGTCCGCGATAGCATATATCTATCTTTCAAGGTTTACTCGGTATTACCTTTCAAAGGTTTCTCAAAATTATGCATTATTTGGAAGTATTTTTTTATGAATACGCTATTGATCCTTATCCAATTAAATACGTCGTTCATACCCAGTATTTAATTCAGAACGAAATTGCCTCTTACATCATTCAATTATGATGAATACATCAAAAGATATGGCAGGTTGAAAATGAAATCGCACCATAATATCTCCGAGGTAGGCACTAGGCGGGTAGGAGAAGGTACCGAAGTGTGAGGGATGTTTTGTATATGAATGTATTTTGGATTGCCTATGCCCGTATGTTTATGACCACAAATCAGATCAACAGATGGCGCTGAAGTCGTTATTCTACTCTGCAAATAAACGGCTCGATCGAATTGAATGAATTTTTGTGTAAACAGAACAACGTCTGTTGGGTCTGCTAGTCTACTATATAAAAATAAGTCGGGTTTTCCTCCCTGACGCTATAACTCCAGAACGCACGGACCGATTTCAACGGTTTTGCATTCGTTGAAAAGGTCTCGGGCTCCGCGAGGTTTGTAGCAAAGAAAATTCAGGAAAAATTTCAAGATATCGAGAAGAACGTAAGAAATTGGTAAACTTCTGACATTTCTGAAAATTTCATCATTGAAATGACACCGAATTCAATGACAACTGTCAAGTCTCCTTAGGAGAGGGATGTACTTTCAAAAATTTTCTTATTTCAGAAGAAAAAGGCCAGATCCAAATGAAACAAGGTATGAATATGGGTTTTTAATCGTTTTATAACATTTATTACTAAAAATATTTGTTCCAGAAACTATGAAATTATAAGGAAGTACGTGAAAAATGTCAATTCAGTTTAGAGGTCAAAAAAGCTCTAGGAAATTTGCAATTTTGAGAAGGAAAACGAACAGATCCGAATCAAACAAGGTACGAATATCGTTTTTGAGTAGTTCTATAACGTTTATTAATAAAGATATTTGTTCCAGGAATTCTGAAATAACCAGGAAGAACAAAATATTTTTGACATAGGTGCGTCTGATGTAAACATTTGTTCGTTTCGAGTGGAAAACGTTATTTGAATCGGTAAGTCCATATGAAATCATCAACTTCAACGTTCATTCAACGAATTCGTAACATTTCAGCAATCAAAAGCATCATTTCAGGTCGCAGTGATATTTGAGGCTTCTACTAAACCGAATTACCCTTTTCACTGACCAATAACGTAATGAGAACAAAATTCGGGGATTATTCGTATTTTAGAAAAAAATACGCCAGAAAATGATATTAAACTGTATGTATTATGATAATTATCGATATTTCAATATATTTTTTTCGATTTCCTAATATGTTTACATGTCTTTTGATTCCTAATAAAACCTGTTGAAGTCTGAGATGAACAGTCGTCACGTGTAACAAGGCAAGTGGTGTAACGACTAACGTCTAGGTGTGTGGACCCGGTAGTGTACCGGGGTCGAATCCCCATCGTGGCATGTTCTGTTTATTCTGGATAAAAAAATTGTTTCCAAGTTCAAAGAAAGCTGATGAAAATAATTCAAAATTTTCATGTGCATGTCTTATATAGGTACGTTTTAGATATATACAGGGTGTTTCTATAAATCTATCAATTATTTCACATTTCTACGTTATAACAGAAAGCTTTCAATGAAATTGAAGGGGCTTTTGATTTCGAGTGATTTGTTATAGGAGGTGGGATTTTAAATATAGATAATATGCTTCGGATTCATACGGGGTGCTCCTATAAACATGTCGAATATTTTGAATTTCTGCATTATAACAGGGACATTTCAATAGAAACGAAGAATTTTTGAATTTCAAATTATTTACTATCGATGGTGGTTGGATTTATACAGGGTCTTTCCATAAAAATGTCAAATATTGCAATTTTCTACTTCATAACACGAACATTTGTATCACTTTCATTATAAATGTTCAATAGACGGTCTGAGTATATACAGGGTTTGGAGTGTAGTAAGACAGATACCCAGGAATAGATCAAATATCTATGAACATCAATAACCTATGATGATCTTTCGACGTATACAAAACGGTTTGAATGACCTACTGTTCATCTGATCTATCGGTTCAATGGATCAACCGGTTAAATTATTCTACTTAGAATGGTAGATCTACCAGTTTCACAAATCTACCTCAAAAGGTAGATCTACTAGCCTGACTAGAAAATCATTGTTTTTTACATGGACAGTTATACGTTGCGTGTTCACGAGTTGGGAAACCATCCGCTTTGTTTGTGTTAACGTCAGACCAAAAAACAGAAATATGGTTTACCAAAGAGCACTTCAAAAAAAACGGAAAGTTTGCGGACACGTATAACGCTTCAATTCAGTATTTACTTTGGATTCACTTTCATTTACTTAGAGAAGTTCAACTAAATAACACTTCATTTTTGTAATCGAAATGAATTCATTACTGTTGTGAAATGAAATAAAGTTTTCCTTTCAAATATGAAAAAAAAAATTTTTTTCTTCATCTTTTAATCACCAAACGAAATTTCACATAAAACGAAGCCATGTGGTGGCGAAACGGAGTTCGCCTGGTTTGCTAGTGCCATATATTTCAGAGCAGTAATGATATGTAGGTATCCTTCTGAAATATAAATATAGAAATTTCCTTTCATGTCGACCAATAAAACCTCGATGAAAACGTCTAGCCTCTTTTATAATTTATATTGTGCTTGTATTTTCTTTTCCCGTTTTATTATTTGATCTATCATCTTGATTCGAAAAAATAAAACAAAAAACAGAAACAGAAAAACCAAATGAAAATAATAATGAAATAAATATCGCCTTTGTGCAACAAATTACAGTCAAAACTGCTTCGAAGTCAACAACCACAATAGCTCATAAAAAACCATAATTAATGAAAACATGGTAATTTCCACAGTTAGTGGAGTATTTCATCCCATCAATGTCCAAAAGTATCCATTTCCACACCAAGAAAACAGAGATATTCGCGAAAACTCCCCTTGCCAGTGAAGCGTTCCAAGATGCCGTAAAGTCGAAGTGGGTTTACGTTTATTTACACTACTTTCGAGTGGTTACAGTCGTATAAAGCAGATATGACCATAAAACAGCTTGGATCGATCTAGAAACCGTTATCTTTACGACATCGTCGTGATGGAAAATTTTAACTGCCGAAAAAGCTGACCGCAGCATCGCCTTCGTTTCGAGATATGGTTTTGTTGATTCCTCAGGAATCTGAATGTTATTGAAACAGTTTGGAAGATATAGATAATATGTTCCATATTGTAGCTGCAGTCTTCTAAAATATGTTTTCTGGGATACGATAAAGAGTTTCGTTAGTAAAATCTTCTCCTTACCGAAAATCATGATATTTTCAGACATGATTGTAATGAATGGATGTATCTGTAAGAGATGTTTATGTTAAGTAAGGTTAGGTTAGGTTATTGTAGCTGCAATTTTCAGTGATGGTATGATAAGTTACTTCAGAAAAAACTTTTAATTTTCAAAAACCATTAGACATTTTCTTATCAGAATTGAACTTGATGAATCTGTAGAACATGGTTGTGTTAGGTTAGGCTAGGTTAGGTTAGGCTAGTCGAAGTGGGTTAACGTTTATTTACACTTCTTCCGAGAGGTTAGAGTCGTTATAAAGCAGAAAATATGACAATAAAACAGCTTGGATCGATCAAGAAACCGTTATTCTTACGACATCGTCGCGATGGAAAATTTTAACTGCCGAAAAAGCTTACCGAATCATCAGATATTCTTATATTAGAATTAGAATGAATGGATGAACCTGTAGCAGATGGTTAAGTTAGGTTAGGTAAGGTTATGTAGGGGAAAGTGAGGTAATACGATCCCTAAGGCCGGCCATCCACGTACAGTTGAAACTGTCAGTTTCCACTGAACAGTTAAAACTGCCAGTTTCAACTGTGAACTGAGATGTGCACACACGTGCAGTTCAAAGCTTCAGTTTGTTCCATGATGGATTCGAGAAGGTCCGACGATCTGGCGGTCCTCGGTTTAATTTTTGCAATTTTACCAAGAATAAAGAAGAGAAAGCATAAACACTGGTGCAAGCAGTGGCTACAAAAAAGAAATTTATCTTCACACATAAATTTATCGAGAGAATTAGGAGAAGAACCATTAGATTTTCTCAATAATTTGCGCATGACTGAAACAGTGTACCAAAAATTACTATTGTTGGTTTCTCCTTTAATTGTGAAAAAAAATACAGTCATGAGAACTGCAATATCTCCACATGAAAGATTAGCTGCTACTCTGAGATTTTTAGCCACAGGACGCTCGTATGAGTGCCTGAAATTTTCTACAAGAATATCTCCTCAAGCCCTCGGAAAAATAATACCAGAAACTTGTAAAGCTTTGTACATAGTGTTGAGGAAGTATATGCAGGTATGTGCGTATTGGATAATTTATACTATTTACAGATATTGAAGGAAATGGGAACAATTATCATTACAAAACTGCTTTTATTGTTACAAAGCAAACTGAAACTTAAATAAAATGATCTACTTAAAATTAGAAAACAAAATAGCATGTTTCTTGTCTAAAAACATCATTTACATATCACGAAATTGAGAAAAATAAGAGGATAAAATCGACTATAACCTGGATATGTTTACGCGACATTGTGATGCGCACCCTTGCTCGACACGAAATCAACTGAGAACTCCACAGTTGAACCCCCACACACTGTCAGTTCAGTTAAACCTTTCAGTTAAAAATATGAACAATTTCATTTCTCTCAGTTGAACTGTTCAGTTGAGAAATTCGAGTTGAAATGAGACTGAAATACCCACTCACGTACAGTTTCGACTGACAGTTTTAACTGTTCAGTCGAAACTGACAGTTTCAACTGTACGTGGATGGCCGGCCCTAAGGGTCAAATGATACCCCACCGTAAATCAGAAACAGTTTGTACCATCTATCCAAATACAGATGAAACATGTTCCCCTGCGCCCCTGCGAGTTACCTGTAAAATGTCAATGCGGTGCGAGTGCTTGGCGTGATTTTAATAAAAAATAATAAAAAAGGTTGGCTCTGTTCTAAGGTAAGCATATTTTTCGACTTTCGTTTCTTTTTACATGTAAGTGTTTTCTGAAATGTTGTTTTATTTACGGGTATTAGTAGAAGTTAGCTAATATTTAAGCAATGTTCGATCATCGCACGCGGTATGTGAAGGTTTTGTTTTGATCGATATTTTGGAATTTGGTATTTGGGGTGAAATGATCCCTTCTGTGTGTCTAAAATGATCCCTGGAATCATTTTACCCCATTAACAGTTTTTGTTTACAGATCATGCCGAGAATTTGTAAACGTAAAACTAATCGCCAAAAGAGGCCTGATGAACAAATGCAGAACTGCAGAAGGCATTAGAAATGGTATGGCTTACAAAACCGTGAGAAGAGAATTTGAGGTCCCTGTGATGGTATTAGAAAGAAGAGCCAAAAGTAAAAATAAAATAGCTGTGGTCTCAGCTAAAAAGTTAGGTAGCAAACAAACAGTGTTCAACCTGGAACAAGAACTGGAACTTGTTGACATGGAGTCCAGAATAATATACGGGTTGACCACTCAGGATTTCTTAACCTCAGCTCACCGAGAATGGCCGAAAGAAATAATTTACCGCATCAATTTTCCGAAGCTAAAGGAAAAGCTGGACTTGAATGGCTTCGTGGATTTAGACGTAGACATTCAGACATTACCTACAAAGCGTGCGCGAGGTTTTAATGATAATATGGTGGATGAATTTCTCTCGACTTTGAGAAACGCCCAAGAAAAATATTATTTTTCAACCCATCGAATATTTTTGTTTTGTGTAACTTGCTTACATACTTAAATTGTTATGAACAATACATATAAGCATTTAAATAAACAGCAGAGTTTTTTATTTCATTTTTATTTGATATTTATTAATTTATAGTACAAAATGATCCCTGGGATCATTTTGCCCCTACTCCAGGGATCATTTTATCCACAGGGGTGTATAAAATGATCCTTCACTAAACTTTAACAAAAATATCTAATACAAAAAACTACATAGATGAAATGAAAAATAAGTAGTCAGATACAAAGTAAGTAAATCCACTACCTTCAACAATTGAAATCTTGCGGTTTTGCCTTCAACTTTAGCCACAATTAAAATTTTCCCTTAAGGGGATCATTATACCTCACCTTTCCCTAATTGTATAATATTTTCCTGAAAAGATATCCGATTCACGAGAATTTTTTTGTGAATGGAGATCGATAATCTGAATGTTCAACCAAAATTACGTGGTCACAGTTTTAATAGAACCACAGTATATTCAATTGAAATATGGAAAATAAAAATCTTCATATTTCCATAACAAGATATCCGACTCGAGTGAAATCTCAATCACGGAAACCCAAGGAGGTCATCAATGTTGACAAAACCGACAACCTCCATAGGACTCTTAACCGATACCTCTTGTTTGTCCACTAAAGGTTTCTCCATATGAATTCGATTTTAGGCTAGCCAACTAGGATACTTGTATAGCATATGTATAGATGTTTCTACTGATTAACTTACCCTGCAAATCTCATCTTCTGACTTTCACATACAGCACAAATGATATTTGTAACGATAAGGCCCTATCAGAAATCCCATCATCATCCTTAGCTGAGCCCGTGACATCAGCTTCAGGAGCTTTTTTGTATAGGTAGATGGAATCATCATCAAACTGAGTTAGTCCAGAGGAGTTTCTTCAGAAGGTTTTATAACATTTAACTGTCATTACTGGACCGCAGCCTTTCATTAGTTTTTCCATACCCAAAGACAGGCTGAGATCCAGCAGGTGTTAATTTGATGTTTTTTCGCAAGTTTACCGGCTTGTTCATGGTGGATCTGATGGAAAACGAGAAGGAAAGAAAACTACACAGACACTGCAGACAGGAAGGAACGGAGAGACTCAATCTGACATTTAAAGCGACGCATTCTGTCACAAGACATGGAAATATGGAAGCCTATCTAAGGCGATTCAACCTAATGGCGACAAGCGGACAGTGCGAAGGCAACGGAGAAGACGAAGACGCCAGACACATAAAAACACAGTGCATAATAGAAAGAAGACTCAGAATAAGACAGAAAATAACAGAAAACTACGGAAACACGACAGTACAGTTGAGAATAGACAGAAAAGCAATGACACGGACATAAAAAACTGAATGAATGGTCACATGAAGCATTGGACGACTGATAGACGAAATGAACAATACACTGCAGCATGACACCTGGCTTCAGTGCGGACATATGGACTAATGCCGGAAGGCGGGAAGCCTACATCACAATGAGCTCTTCCATTCGTTTTAATGCCACATTGCCTTGGCAGCTATAGTAAATATACTTTACTGCTTCTTGTATTGTGATGAAACGGCAATCTCAGGTCAACAGAAACCCCTGGTTTGCATAACTATACAAGTGCAAGGCCCAAAACGTTTATAGATTTCAGTGAGATTAAGTTACAACTGACGAGTGTAGAATAAATCACTTTACTTGTGAACTAAATTAAGTAGCAGTGGAAAACTTCTATAATTCTTTTTTCTTGCCGTAAATAACCATCAACCTCGCAGCTCTACCCTTAATGACAACAAAGTCAATTACTATCTGAACCTCGAAAACCATCAACATAACCAATCGACACATCTATGCTATTCCACGCTCGGCTCAGAATGATGCCATTTGCCCGACAAAAATCGAGCATTATACGGTCTGCAGTTTCCAGAGCTGTCCGCGATCGTAACAGCAGTTGATAGGTTATCAACATGAAATTACTAGCATCTATCGACAGGCTAAAACGCCTCTCTAGGGTTCGCCCACTGCACAGGCAGGTAGCGAACTCAAGGTCTTTCTCATCGAGATGGTATTCAGAGGGAATGCTCTCTCGTTTGTCACTCAATAATAAGTATTTCCTTTATTGAACAAGTATCGTGCAGTATGAATAAGTCCCTATATTTGTGAACTATGGTAAGAATCAGTAAGAAGTTACTACAAAAAACTCTTCTCCAATTGTGAAATCACCATTAGCCTACCAGCTCTACCCTCAATGACAACAATGTCAATCACCATCCGTACCTCGACAGCCATCAACATAACCATCTTCTAAATTCCACGCTCGGCTCAGAATAACGCCATCTGCTCAACATCTTCTGAAGCCTTCTTGTATAGTTTGATGGAATCTTCACGAGCTTTTTAGCTTGAGTAAGTCCAGGAGTGTTTCTCCAGAGGGATGTTCTGATACCTGATAATTGCCATAGCTGGACCACAGCATTATATTGGCCCGAGTATTGGCCTCTTTCAAGCCCATAGAAAGGCTCAGCTGTAGCAGGTGTCAACTTGATGCTCTTTCTGTCAATATTCAGTTTCTATACCTCTTGTTTCATGGTAAGACGGCACTCCCAGAGGTCACCAGAAACTTTTGATTTGTATAAATTCTATTGGAACTTTATAACTCTAACGTCCAAAAGGTACTTGGATCTCAGTAAGAATATGTTAGGCCTCCTAACTGGCTTTCTAAAAGAGTATTGTCGCCTTAGGAAGCATATGAGTAGAATTGGCTCAACAGAAACAGACGATTGTAGAATCTGTTGAAAGAAGAGGGAAACTCTTGTTCACTCAATAATGAGTGTCTTTCGCATTTAACAAGAATGAATGCAGAATAAATGAGTCACTATACTTGTTAATTATGTTTAGAAGCAGATGGAAGCAGCTAGATAGAAAAATCTTTTCTAACTGTATCTGTTATACCCATCTAGAGTAGGTTCGACCAAATCATCTCTACAGTTGAGGGTTGGCGAATAATACTAATCAGACTCATCGAAGGTGTTTGTTTTTATAACATTCTGAACTCATAACATATTAACAGAACTCAATTGGATATACCTATTGAATGCGCAATGGTATGATGTAGTTCAATTCTATTGTGTGTTCAAATATCATGAATTATAAAACATGATGATCGAAAATGGTTATTAACATATAGATCAGATTACATGTTATCTCAATATCATTTCTATCTTCCTGAGACAAGTCCCTAAATTCGTGAATTATGTTAAGAATCAGTAAAAAGCTGCTAGAAAAACTCCTCTCCAACCGTAAAATCACCATTACCCTTTAGCTCTACCCTTAATGACAACAAAGTCAATTACTATCCGAACCTCGGAAGCCATCAACATAACCAATCGACACATCTATGCTATTCCACGCTCGGCTCAGAATAATGCCATTTGCCCGACAAACAATCGAACATTATACGGTCTGCAGTTTCCAGTCGCCATCCGCGATCGTAACAGTTGATAGGTTATCAACATGAAATTACTCGCATGTATCGACAGGCTAATGTGCCCCTCTAGTGCTCCCTCCCCACCACGGGCAGGTAACGAACTTAAGGTCCTTATCTCGTCGGAATAGTATTCAAAGGGAATGCTCTTCCCTTTGTCGGGCGTGATTATTGACAAGTTCGATTTGGATGGGAGTGGAATCCTAAATGTGGTCTGGATTGTTGTCCTGGATGGTTCTGATAACTGATGATGGGAACCGACTTCAGCAGGTGGGGAGGGTTGATTAGATTCTTAAGGAGTTCCACGAATTATTCTGCTTTTCTCTGCATGGTTATTCGAATACTGAAAGGACTAGCATAGCTATTTTTGACGTCACGCAAAGGGTATTAGAGCCTATAAAAAATTTTGAAATTTACCAATTAGTATTTCATATTTATAAATTTCCTTTTCTTTAAGAACGTTGTTGTATCTGATCATTTATGTTGATGATACTAATATGATAAAAGTCATCAATGATATCCTCAAATGCAATAATTGAATAATGGTCAATCCCCGCAATGGCAGGTAACTAACTTAAGGTCCTTATCTCGTCGGGATGGTATTCAAAGGGAATGCTCTCCCCTTTGTCGGTTGTTCGGTTTGGATGGGAGTGGAATCCTGAATGTGGTTTCGATTGTTGTCGATGGTTCTGATAACCGATGATAGGAACCGACTTCAGTAGGTGGGGAGGGTTGATTAGATTCTTAAGGGGTCACACCAATTATTCTGCTTTTCTCAGCATAGTTATTTGAATAATAAGAGGCCTAGCACAGTTATTTTTGAAGTCACGCAAAGAGTATTAGAGGCTATAGAAAAGAATGAAATTTAACTACTAGTTAGGCATATTTATAAATGATTTTCATTTTCGAAACGTTGCTGTATCTCATCATTCATGTTGATGATACTAATAGCATAAAAATCATCAATAATAATAGCTATATTCGCCGGATTTAGCTCCCTGCGACTTATTTTCAATCCCAAAACTGATGATAGGTTCCAAAGGAAGGTGAGAGTTTTGCTACTATTGATGAGATAAATAACGTTGTGAGGTGAATAAAACATTTTTCCAGATAAATACTCGAGTGATTATAATGTCTCAACATTTTTCGAACTATAAGTAGTATCTTCAGGAGAAAAACACGAAAGTGAAGCTTAAACACGAAAAACTCATGAAAAAACAGCAACAAAGCCTAATATAAAACATCCAAAATTAAATCAAATATAGTACCTAACCTTAAAAAACAAAAAAGAAGAAAAAGTTGATACAATTAGAATAGATATAAAGTAGTTGATATGAAATCAGTTTCTAAAAAATACAAAAAACAGTGACCAAATGAACCGAAAAAATTTAAAAAGGGTAGAATGTCACCAGAATAAACTCACTGGAAATCTTCAAAAACAATTCACTGGATTTTGAAGATTTCCTGTAAGTTTATTGTGGTTATATTCTGCCTTTTTTAAATCATTTAGGGTTATTTGGTTACTGTTTTTTGTATTTGTTAAAATCTGACTTCACATCAACTGATTTTTTATCCATTTAAATTATTTAAATTTTTTCTTCTTTGTCTTTGTTTTTTGAGGTCAGGCTCTGGATTCAATTTTTGACTTTTGAAATTTGGCTTTGTTGCTGTTTTGATAAATATTTGAATTTCGGTGACCAGCAAATATCGATCAGATTTTGGTGTCATTGTATTCATTGAGTCTTCTTTCATCGTCACGTCACTTTTTCACAATAAAAACACAAATTCACTGCTCCAATTTAGTCCATAAAACACCTTCGAACATTCAAACATCTACTCGAATACTTTCATTTCAGGTTTATTCAATATTTAATGCAGAAATATCGACATTCTAGAGGCACCACATATCCACAGATTCTAAGGAAAGCCCGCTGTTTTTAGTGGTAGATTAGGCACTGCCGCAGATTCTTTCGCGCGAATATGATACGATGCCTTCCCGTAAATCCCGCCATCATTTGATATGTCACTTCCGGAAGGACGGAGCAGTGGTGCCAAAATTACCATGATGAACGGCGGGCTTTCCTCAGAATTTGTGTACATTATGTGCTACCTCTAGAATTTCGATGTTTCTGCATTAATTATTGAATATACCTGAAATGAACATAATCGAATAGTTATTCGAAGGCGATTTATAGATTAAATTGGAGCAGTGACTTTGTGTTTTTATAGTGAAACAAGCGACGTGAAGATGAAACATTTTTGGGACTTTGAAGGTCCATATTTTCTAAACTAAGGCCGCTCGCAGACCAAAACGACGCGACCGCGACCGCGACGAGACAGCAATTTCCAATCGCCGAGAGGTCGCGCACCTTGTTTTGAATAGGAGCTCGCACACCGAGATCGGCATCTGACAGGTATCGTCGCGGTCGCGTCGCTGTCTCCCCGGTGTGCGAGCTCCTATTCAAAACAAGGTGCGCGACCTCTCGGCGATTGGAAATTGCTGTCTCGTCGCGGTCGCGTCGTTTTGGTCTGCGAGCGGCCTTAGACAGAACGCCACCTGTTGGTTTCACTTATGTTGTTCAGGAATACTCAATGAATGCAAACACCAAAATCTGGTCGATATCTGCTGGCAAAATTCGATTTTGATAGGATGTTTTAACGTGTCCATTACAAAATTCTTTTTGAAATTGTTATGAACTCATTTCGAAACTAAAATAGACGAACAAATTTCAACGCATCCAACAAAGTATTCATCCCGAATCAGACCGAATCACAGAACACGATAACGTACATCACAGACAACCGCCAAACCACAGAATATTCCGATACCATCCGCCAAACTGGAACCATAGATCATCGAATATCCGGTGGTAATAAACCCTGCCTTTGTCTCTCTCCCGTTCGCTTTTCTTTTTTGTCGCAAAAACGGCCGGCCGAACTGCCAATATAAAATATGTCGCAGCCGATAACGGACCGATTTATTGGTCAGTGTTTCGCTAAGATAAACACCGCGAAATATTAGCCGGAATCAGGGTCCGATTATACTTATAAATCGAGTTATGATGGCGGCCGGTTCATTTCCGGCCGAAGATCGAAACTTCCGGTTCGGCAATTATTGTCCCATCTCGGTTTTTCTTCACCCTATAACGTTCTTTTAATTAATATGGGCTGGAAGATGGGGCAAAGAGTGGTGGGGATCATTGAGACGATTAGATGGGTAAGGATTATTTTTGTCTTTCGTAGAGGATTTACACGTTTTTGCTGAATAGCGGTCGATTGCAATTGTTCAGTTGAATATGGGAAAAGACTGCGATATCTTGGTTCGTTTACTCGATATTCGAAGAAATATTATGGTTTATTTTGATGACTGTCGGATTGAATGAAAGTATTATAATTGTGTGTTTAATTTTTCCAAAGAATATTTAGGTATTTTTCAGAGTTGGAGAACTTTAAGTTAGCTACAAACAACCGACTCCTAGACATAACCTTCTCTGGCTAGTAGCTCCTGTGCCGTATAGGATACCACCGTAGTGTCCCAATTATTTTAAACATGGGGTGGCACCTGAAATCCCCATTTCCGAAGGTAAAAGATGACAACACAAATTAAAAGGAAAAAACCTATTAATAATAATAAACAGAGGTTTGACGCGTAACATCGCCATGAATAAAAAAATTATTAAAGCAGATAATAATATTTATCGATTAAAATCAATCAATATCAAACTCAAACTTCGAAGCTTATCTCGTTCTCGTTCAAAGCAAAATGCAAGGAAGTGGTATCAAACAGAGTACCTATGGATGGCCATTTCGTCCTTATCAGGACTCATGAGCACAGGATAGCTCTGAATGATACAAGGTTCTCTTGGAACTCAAAACGACATGACACCTTCTTTCAGGTGAAAATATGGTGAAGAAACCATCTCTAGTTGTGTTATATAATTTTTTTTGCGAATTTCTCGTATAAACCCCTCTTTTAGTTAAGCCACTTTAAAAATAGGCACCCTGTATAAATCTGAACAGCCTTACCTACAAACTTTCCCAGAAATTTTCACCACAAACTGGACGCTGAGAGGATGAAATAAAATTCACGCTAATAAAAGCAAAATGAAACCGCGGAGCCGGGCCTCCGTCATGTGATCTACAGCTTGCTTTTTCAGTGGTCGCTGCATCGTTCATTTAAAGAAGTTTGAAAAACAAATCTATGGGGTTGGGCTTCTTTCGCTAAGAGGCTTGTCTGCAATACGCTATGCTGTATTGTGTGTTTCGAAGAAAAAATTTATGTTTTGAATAGTTTGAGTTAGTTTACATTAGGTTAGGTAAGCTAAGATAGGAACAGTGCCAAGTATCAATATGGGTGTTAATCACTTAAAAACACTTATTTTTCACCATTGAATGGCCATTGAATTATAAATGCAGTAATTCAAGTGCCATTTTTCTCAATACGAGCCAGGTCTTTTTTAGACTGAGCGCTTTTGAGTGATTTCCACTCCTATTAATACTATTGTAACCTAACTCAAGCTATTTTAAAATTCCTTTCATACTAACATTAACAGATTAATTTATATTCTTTTTCAATTTAGGTTCATATAGCAAATTCATTCTTACAGAGTGCTTCACGAAAAAATAGACTCAAAATGAATAATTGACCTAGTCAACCTAAATTCAACTACAAGTTTGAAACATTGACACTGTTGCACAATTTCTGGTGGTTGGAAGCTGAAAGGCAAATTATCATGGCTGCCGTAATAACGAATATAAACAATGAATAACATCGTCGATTTAGATTAAATGAAGGCTTTATTTAGTCGATTTCGACTAAATGAAGGCTTTATTTTGCAGGATACTCTCAGAAATTGATAAATAAAACTTTTCTAACGAGTATTGATTGAGAAGAAAGATGAAAATTGGCTAGAATCATGTATAACCTCAACTACCTGACAGAAACTTCTTAATTGAAGAAACTAGGAGGATTGCTGACTTCTCGTTATTATTATAACTTTGTGAGTACAATTTGCCCTACATCTCCAACAAGATTCTTTCAGTTACAAATATGTAATTACCAACATTCCTTTATGAACCTCCATAAAAATTCCTAGTTATGTTAACTAGACTAGGTCTCCTAAACCCAACTCACCTCCAGTTCATTTGCGAACAGCCAGCTAGATCGAACGTTTTCCACACCTAACCGCCTAACATCAATCATAGCAAGCCATGATTGATCGTCATATGACGCCTTCGCGTAGACGTCTAAAGGGGACCTCAAATGAGTCTCCGCTAAATGAAAAATTTCAGGAACGACCTGTCGAACGGCTGTCAACGCGTTTTGTCCTCATTGACGTTTATATTCCCGCCAATACGTTGACGGAAGTTAATATCGTAGAGGGCCGTGTCTGTGAATAACAATTTGGCGTCGTTCTGGAATTTGGGATCGCGAAAATTGAGAGGGGAGCTTTATGGGGGTGTCCCTCATATCCTGGAAGCGCTGGCTTAATTTAGGAAGGGGTATGGGGTTGTATTGGGAAGTATTCAGGGAATTGTGTCAGTTGGGAAAAATTTTATTGATTAAGTCAGCTACGTTAAGTAAGGTTGTCACCCACCTCAATTTTCTTCAATAGTGATTTGACGTCTTTGAATTCAACTTAGAGTTAAATCTCCTTTTCATTTATTATCAAACTGATATTGTCAGTTTATTCAGGAAAGTGAACATTTCATTCGAGGAAAAGTACCTACACGGTCGAGCAATGTCTGTGAATCATTATTAGTTATTTAATCAACTAAGTTATTAAAGATGACGACTAATGGTCAAGATATTATAGTTCGAGACCATTAATGTTGACGCTCACTTGGACGTATTGGACACCGTATTTCTAGGTCGCAAAACATTTTCATTACCCTTGTTGCATGCCGCCGACTACCTGCTTGAGGACCGCCTCGAGGAATTTCGCGCACATGCCCCAAAGATGATCCACGCGTCGAACGACTCGCCTCCTCGCTGCTCTTTGCTTCGCACCTCGTAGGTGAGCATCTACCCATTTGTTTCAATGCTAAACACTACAACGGAAAACGACGCGTTCCTTCCGAGCGCTTCGCTTCGTCCAAGTGCGCTTTTAATATGCCTCACGTCTAACGATTGGGCTCTTCACTTCGCGCCTCCTAAGTGAGCGTTTACCATGATACAAAGAAAACAAGATATGATCTTTCCGTGAGACCAGTTCACGCATATGACGTAACTGGAGAGTGTTTATCGCTATTGCACAATGCCACTGCACACCGCATGGTTGAAAATTTGAATTTGAGTTTGAACTTCGAACAAGATGTTATCGCCACGAAACACTAAACAGAAAAGAACGAGAATTATTCCAGCATTCCTTTTTATAGGTTAGAATTGTTAGAGATAGGATTTATTTACTCTCCAGTGACGTCAGAGCAAGGTGCGCAAGATCATATCTTGTTTTCTTTGTATCATGAGCGTTTACCCATTTGATTCAGTGCAAACCGTTCCGGCGGAAAACAACTCTTCGTCTCGTCTCATCCAAGTGAGCGTCAACCTTTAGTCGCCAGATTAATAAGCGAGTTGATTACAAGATTTTTCCGCCTATCTCCATATGAATTGTGTATGAATACATTCATATTTTGCACAAGACATACATTTGACATATATAAATTGTTATGTTCCAGTAGAGTTTTGACATTTCTGGTAGTGCTTCTGAATACTTTGTGTAAGGTTGCCATGATAATTGCAAACAACCGAGCTATTTGGGACCTGAACTCATCCTGAAAATTTCAACTCTCTAGGACAATCCCTGCGAAAGTTATTGTGCCAACGGACGGCCGGACGGCCTCACGGACATAATTGAATTTGACCACGAATTCGTCATCAGGTAGTCGAACCCTGTTGTTTGAGATCATTCTCGGCTCGAAATTCGAAAATAACAGACATTTGCGCATAAGCATATAGCTCTCGTTCAAGTTGAACGAGCGCTGAAAAATAAAAACGAAATTAGCACGAAATATTTTTCTGAAAGGACCGTAATTTTTATTATCAATTAAAAGATTTCAAATGAGTATTTCTGATAGAAATTTATATCGTTATTTGATATTATTAATCTACACCCTGGAATAAATATCTGAATGTTAAAATTCATTCAATGAAAAAGTTGTCACGTTCTCATTGGACAACCTGTATAATGCGAGAACCATTTCTGACTGAAGTTGCAAATTAGAAATATTTCAACAAAATTTATCAACGCTGAAATAATGGCGTAAGACCATAAAATATTCAATTTGGTAATCCCCTCCTCAAGAAGGATTAAAACTGTTTTAGTCCTAATTGAATCCTAGATTATTCCATTACATTTCCCGGACACAAAATATAATTCGAATAATATTCTCACGTTGTCATAAAATATTCTAAAATATCGCAACGTTTCGCTCTAATATTTCCTTCTTTCAGCGCGAAGCCGTATTTCAATTTGTGATGAAGTTAATGAAAACCTACATTTCTATTATTTCCTCATTAAGAAGGCAACTTCATTGAATATAAATATTAATTAGGTGGGTTGCTAGGAAGCCTCAGCAAAAGGAAAGTGGCTTTTCTAGGGAGTTAAATCAAATTACGAATATAATTAATGTACATTGTTCTTTTCAACGGACAGACGGAATTAGTAAAACTGAACCTGAATAACCTGAAAAAAATATCGGAGGAGACTGGAAAATAGTTTGATAAGGTTCGTGCAAAGTATTAAATGGGAAGTTTAATACAGTTTTAATATGTTTGATTGTTTTATGTATTTCGATGTATTTGTGATTTTGAGCGCTCGTTCTACTCAAACGAGTGCTAAATCGTTTTCCGCAAATGTCTCTTATTCTCGAATTTTGAGCCGAAAATGGTCTCAAACGACAGGGTTCGACGCCCTGGTGACGAATCCGTCGTCAAATTGAAATCTGTTCGTGAGGCCGTTTGTGCGGCCGGCCGACCGTAAACACGAGTACTTTGGAAGGTACTGCCTAGGCCTAGAGAGTAGATTTTCTGGGTGAGTTGGGTTCTCAAATGCCGCGGTTGAGTTGGTTAACTAGCCAAATTTTATAAGTTGTTCCATTCAATATGATCATTCAAATGTTTTCCTCAATATCGCAGACAAAACAAAACTAACCGAAATTAAATTTCGCGGGTACATGCAAGATGCTCATAATAAACCCCATGCAAAATTTTGTGGCCTCAGTAGGAACAGGACTATAGAAAATTCAATTGAAATATTGAAAAAAGATACTTCCATGAAAAGATACCCAATTTATTTTGTAAAATATGCTATACTGAATGTTCATCCAAAATTTCGTGGACCTAGTATTAACAGAAGGACAAAAAATTCAATTGACATATTGAAAGGAAGTATCTTTATATTTCCATAACTTGATATCCGATTCCAGTGAAATAAATATATATATATATCAATAAAGATTGATATACTGGACCTTCATGTAAAATTTTGTGGTCATAGTGTTAACAAAACTAAGTATGTATAGAAAATTCAATTGGAATATTGAAAGATGAATCGTTATATTTCTTCAACAGAACATCTGATTCAAGTGAAATTCATTTTTAGAATTAAAACTAATATACTGTATGTTAATGCCAAATTTCAAGAGGATCGCATCATCAGAACCATAGAATTTAATTATTTCAATTTATTTTTTACATATTGCATTCTCTTAATAATTTCCATAATATAATTCCGATTGTGCTGAGATTCTGCATTGATTTATTTGGTATCAATAGCAAGTCCCATATAAAATTTCGAGGTAAAAGTCTTATAGTTCCACCAATGAACGAGCGCTCAACAGCTCCTGCACAGGGCTTTTTTCAATTTTTTTATACAGGGTTGCGCTGAAGTCCTTATCCATATTAATATCTTTTGTGGTTGTCAACACTGTCTTCCGATCCTATCAAATTTTAACACACTCAAGTAATATAATTTGGAAAGGATTGCTGATAGGGCGATTTGCTCCCTACTTACTATGAATTATCTGTTATATTAAAAAGTTAAGAAAAGCTCCAAGTAGGAGCTTTTGAGATTTCGTTCATTGATGGGGCAATAAGACTTTTACCTCGAAATTTGACTAAAGGACTTAGATATAAATGCAGAATATCAGCACAATCGGAATTATATACTGGAAATTATTCGGAAAATGAAATATGCAAAAAATATAAATTGAAAAAAAATCTATGGTCCTGATGATACGATGCTCTCGAAGTTTTGCATGAACTTTCAGTAGGTCAGTTTTCATTCACAAAATGACTTTCACCTGAAGCAGATATTCCGTTATGAAAATAACGTGCGTTCAAAAAAATTCGTGGTCAAGTAGGCTGTGGATTCTATTTTCTATTTCTCCTAAGAGTCGATACGGGGACAAATATAATCCACAGCCTACTTGACCACGAAGTTTTTTGAAAGCACGTTAAAAAGATTCTTCACAAAATTTTGCGTGAAAATTTAGTAGGTATATCCGTTTACATTCACGAAAAACTTTCACTCGAATCGGATATCTTATTATAGAAATATAAAAATTCTTCTTTTAAATATTCCAATTGAATTTTCTATGGTTTTATTAACACTATGGCCACGGAATTTTAAATGAGGATTCAGTATATCGATCTCCATTAGCAAAATAAATTATACTCGAATCGAATATCTTCCTACGGATATATGAAGTTTTTTCTTTTTAATATTCCAATTGAATTTCTTTGGTTCTGTTCACACTATGGCCACAACATTCTGCATGAGGCTTGTTATCAGCAGCTTGCATTTGGTCGTAACCTTTCATACCGAATGGTTTCGTATTTTCTGTGATATTGAGAAACAAATATTTTGAATGGTCATATTCTATGAAACACCCTGTACGATCTGGTTGGTTAACGAACTCAACCGAGTCAGTTAGAACCCGAACTCGGACAATCCCTTCGGAAGTTATTGCGCTAACGGACGTTCGGACGGCCCCACGGACATAATTGAATTTGACCACGAATTCGTCATCAGCGAGTATAACCCTATCGTTTGAGACCATTTTCGGCTCAAAATCACAAGTATTTGAGCAAAACGATTTAACACTCGTTTAAGTAGAACGAGCCCTCAAAAACAAATTAGGTGGGGTTGCAGCTAGGGCATTGAAGAAACACACATAATTTCTTTATGCATTTTCTGGCCAAAAATGCGTTTAATTCTCGGTTTAATTCAAACCTATTCAGTTGTTTCACCAAATCACTGATTTAAAAGTTACTTAATCAACTGGTTTATTAATGATAGTGATTAATGTTCGATATTTTTAACGCGTGAACAGAGCGTCACCATTAGTCGTTAGATTAATGAATGAGTGGATAACAAGAATTTTCAGCTGACCAAATAATTATGAATAGGGTATTAATTCTTGATTGACGTACGTTTCATTTGGCACGAGAGATTTTTTCGACATACTCGTAATATGAATGTCTATGTTTCTATGTTCTAGAAGAATTGTGAAATAACTCGTACGGCTTCTGAATGCTTCGTGTTTGGTTGCCCATGAGAAATACAAATTGAAATAGCACAAATTGAACATTAAAATGGGTCATATATGTTCAATTTCGTATACGTTAAACTCACTTTTTATTTTGGGGTAGACAAAAAGAATTATTAATTTCATCAAGGACTTACTTATTAAAAATCGAACAAAAATTTGCCAAGGTAACAGTTACGAAAATTCAAACCTCTTATGACAATCTTCTATGAACAAATTCTCTAGATGCATCAAGATTGAAGACATTCTACAGAGTATCATTCAAATCGGAATATTTTGAGAATTATTGTCTGAGCGATTCTAAATTAACTAACCTTTCTTCACGTAAATCGAAGTGAAATGACCTCTTGGCACCGAATTTGCCGTGTAGTGATCACTGTGATGCACTTATAAACTTATACATATAGCGGAAAACGTTTTTTAATAGCGAAATTTTCAACCGGGAAAACTATATCGCGAACTCGAAAATTACGGTCGATAAAATGAACAGCAGCGAATACTATTCAACCTGCGGCCAGATGCGGACTGCATAATAGACAAAATATGCGTCAGCTTCTACATATTCTGCTATCAACAGATTCCTCCCATTCGGTAAACTAAAGGAATAAATGGAAATCTTTAAAACGAAGCAATCATTTCAGAATGCATCTTATTTGTTCGAATCTTGAACTAACCTTGAATATATTCCTAAGTTTTCCCTTCTGCATTTATTCTGATCACGATCAAGCTGTGAGATTTGACCTTGGGTTGCTCATCATAGACTCAAAACTAGTCCTCAAAATCATAATGTATGAACGTCGTGCACACTAGCAAATAACAATACCTACCTTGTAGGACTACCAATCAATTTTTCACGAATATCCAGTCGAATTGTGCTTTTAGCCGAAAAGTTTTGGGGTAGTTTTGATTTCTTTGATTTTTTATGGTTTTTGCCGGGCGGAATCCAAAATTGATGTTTGATAACAATATTCTGAGAAGGAAAGTAGAAAAAAATTCAAAATAAGAATAAAAGTATCATTGTTGGTCAGTTTTTTGCTTATTACTCGGAAATTATCAACTTTTCGCGAAAAGCTTTTCATTACAAAATGAAAGTACATAAAATTTCCAACAAATTTACTACCACAGCTTGTTCTGCGACAACCTGTTCTGGCTCAACTTATATTTAAAAATGAGGTTTTTCTATGATTCAAAAAATGGAAAAAAATATATTCTATGGTTTTATATTTATGGAAATATAAAGATTCTTCTTTTCATTATTCCAATTGAATTTTATATGGTTCTGTTCACACTATGGGTACCAAATTTTGCATGAAGCTCCTTATGAGCATCTTACATATGGCCACAACATTTTATTTCGATGGGTTTCGTTTTGTCTGAGATATTGAGGAACAAAAATTTTGAAAGACCATGTTTCATGAAACATAAACAGATACAGATTCGAAAGATAATTCTGAATGTTTCTTCTGTATACCATTTTTTCTATTCCTGTTTTATGTTAATTCTATTCGATTTATTTTTCTCTGTTTTGTGACAGTGCGCACTGTTTTAGAGACATAGATATGATTGTGTTTCTTGAAATCAAAGAGACTTTGTAGCGAACTATTTCTCAATCGTCATATTCATCAAAGATTATATTTTATAACAATAAACATTTTTTTACTTACAAACGAAATATGTCAAATCATATGTTTTACATACCTGCCATTATGATCCATACATAAATTATATAATTTCCTTATTTCATTATACAGCTTTAGCCAAAATATTAGGGTTCACTTGGACAGATTAACTTTGTTTGTTGTTACGAAATATAGTACTTGATGAATATAATGATTTCCTGTCATAGACATACAATATCTTAGAATATTCATTCTATGGAACACACGATCAAATGGAATGAACATAACTGCTTGTAAGTTTTTATTTTTTCCGAGAAAAGTATCGACGGTATCGATTGCAGGAGACTTTTTTTCTCCAGAATTGAATGGAAAACCATAAGAGAAATTTATCCTTCGAAAATCTATCCCACAAAAACAGTTTTTGGAGAAAAATTATAAGTTGTTATTATTTTCAACCCCTAATAATAAAGTTATGGGATCAAAAAAAATTGTGTCAGTTACATCTACTCAATGAATGATATTATGTTTAGTTTTATCACTCAGTTTTTTTGAGTCTCTTAAAAACAATTAAAAGCAGTCAACGCGTCATCGCCTTTCGAAGACTGTATCTTGAAAGGGAGGTCGATTTCGAAAAAAATTTATATGAACTACCCCTGATTATTTTCATCGACAATCTATCTCCCAAAGTCCCTCGTATTTGTTTACAGACACCCAGTATAATAATCCATGAAGCATCTGAAAGTATTGAATAATAACTCATTAGTCACCAGTGATTGATGAGTATTATTATATTATATACAGGGTGAATCCTGTTGAACTGTACATACTTCACACAGAGATAGAGGACACTTTGCTGGTTTCAAAAAGACCCCACATGAAAGGTCTCAAACGATTCGTTTGAATTATACAGGGTGATTTCCAGTTTTGGGTCATATTTTCAAAATGTTCTATTGGACGAACGAATAATCACAAATTCATCAAATTTGGTACATAGGAGGACTGTATCAATTTTCATACAGCTGAGTTAACAGATTATCAGTTTCCAGGACCGGACTCTATTTTTCTGATATTATCGGAATTTATGAAAAAAACACCCTGTAGATGAAAAAGTCAATAAACCTGTCATGACAGTTCAAACTACACTAAAAACTCTACAATGAAGAGTAATAAAATCACGTGGCACACCTACAAATTTAGAGAAAAAAAATATTGAATATGCGTACTCGGAGATGAATTTTTTGGACGGGCCTAATTCACATGGAAAACCGTACCCAAATGTATCAAAAGTTGAAGACAGGAGAATATTATCAGTTTAAATCCTCTCGATATTCAAATATTCCAATATTCAGGTAATTTTAGTCAGTTTCCAGGACCGGACTCTATTTTTCTGATATTATCGGAATTTATAAAGAATATCACCCTGTAGATGAAAAAGTAAATAAACCTGTCATGGCAGTTCAAACTACACTAAATACTTTTCAATAAAGATTAATAAAATCACGTGGCACACGTACAGATTCAAAGAAAAAAAATTGAATATGGGTACTCGGAGATATTTTTTTTTGTACGGCCTAATTCACAAAAAAAAGCATACCTAAATGTATCAAAAGTTGAATATAAATGGTTAAGATCTTCTACGCAGTCAAGTATTCCAATACTCAGGGACGGACTCCCATTTCAGATTGGGTTTTTCAATAGATGATAGGTCGAAAGATTCGCCCTGAATTTGGAACACCCCAAAAAACTGTTACGGGAGACCGAACAACATTAAATAATCTACAAGAAATTTTCATGAAATCGCGAGACACACAAATAGATTTAACAAAAAAATTTAATAATCGTACTCAGAGATATTTTTTTTGGGCGGCTGAAGTTTAGTAGAAGAACTATACCGATATGCATGAAAAGTCGAATATTATCAGGTTATATCCACTCCACATGAAAGTATCCCATAATCCCTGGATTGTAGGTTATTTAATGTTGTTCGGTCTCCCGTACTTAACAGTTTTTTGGGATGTTCCATATTCAGGGCGAATCTTTCGACCTATCATCTATTGAAAAACCCAATCTAAAATGGGAGTCCGTCCCTGAATATTGAAATACTTGAATGCGGAGAAGATCTTAATCATTTATATTCAACTTTTGATACATTTGGGTATATTTTTTTGTGAATTAGGCCGTACAAAAAAAATTATCTCCGAGTACCCATATTCAATTTTTTTTTCTCTGAATCTCTAGGTGTGCCACGTGATTTTATTACTCTTTATTGAAAAGTATTTAGTGTAGTTTGAACTGCCATGACAAGTTTATTGACTTTTTCATCTACGGGGTGATTTTCTTTATAAATTCCGATAATATCAGAAAAATAGAGTCCGGTCCTGGAAACTGACGAAAATTACCTGAATATTGGAATATTTGAATATCGAGAGGACTTAAACTGATAATATTCTCCTGTCTTCAACTTTTGATACATTTGGGTACGGTTTTCCATGTGAATTAGGCCCGTCCAAAAAATCCACCTCCGAGTACCCATATTCAATATTTTTTTTCTCTAAATTTGTAGGTGTGCCACGTGATTTTATTACTCTTTATTGAAGAGTATTTAGTGTAGTTTGAACTGTCATGGCAGGTTTATTGACTTTTTCATCTAGAAGGTGTTTTTTTTCATAAATTCCGATAATATCAGAAAAATAGAGTCCGGTCCTGGAAACTGATAATCTGTTAACTCAGCTGTATGGAGATTGATACAGTCCTCCTACGTACCAAATTTGATGAATTTGTGATAATTCGTTCGTCCAATAGAGCATTTTGAAAATATGACCCAAAACTGGAAATCACCCTGTATAATTCGAACGAGTCGTTTGAGACCTTTCATGTGGGGTCTTTTTGAAACCAGCAAAGTGTCCTCTATCTCTGTGTGAAGTATGTACAGTTCAACAGGATTCACCCTGTATATAATGGACAGATGATACAATAGTCGTAGATAACAAACTCTTTTTCCCTCAATTCCACCTCAAATCTCATCATAATTCGAATCGACGACCTAAAACCAGCTTACGCGTCATAATATTCATCAAATTTGCCGGGTCGTGGGAAAACCGAAAAAATCCCATTTCTGCCGACAAAAATCTCCCAGTAGATCTGCTGAATTTCTGTCGCTTTTAAACCCATCAATATTGGATTTCACGCATTTCCCAAAGGATGTTGGATTGGATTTTAAATGGACGAAGTACGTTCCCTGTCAAAAATTAAACTTCGAAGTTTTCCCGACTTAATTTCCCTCATCGCGATGTTGGTTGAAAGTTTTCCAAGTAGTCCGGGAAATTTTACGAAATTGTTGTCGAAAAGGTATATAATGGATTAGGGCGTTCTGAAACAACAGATATCTAGAGCAGTGGCGTAACTTCAATGGACATCTGCTTCTTCATTTTAATAGAATTTATTTTGGAAATAACTATTTCTGTCAACCTACAAATAAAAGATGAGTTCAATGCGTACGAAATTGTACATTGATGACCCATCTTAATGTTAAATTTATGCTTTTTTAATGTGCAGTTGTCATGGGCAACCGAACACAAAGCATTCAGAAGAGTACAATAATGGCAAAACTCTACTAGAACATAGAAATATAGAAATTTTATTACGTTTAATGTTCTTCTTGTTCAAAATAAGAATGTATTCCAATCAAATAATTATTCCCACTTCATACTGGGGTCGACCAAAAAATCTTGTAATGAACTCGTTTATTAATTTCGCGACTAATGACGGTCAGTCTGTGGATTCAAACGAATTGTTCAGTCTGAAGCCTAACGAACGAAAACATCATCTTTACGAAGTCTGTTCGAGAAAAAATGTGAAATTTGATTTTTTTTTTAAGTTTTTATGTATTCCTCAATATTCATTTCCACAAATACAATTCCTTTTTCAATCCCAGAAGAACTTTTGAAATGCTCATTCTATGATTCTCGAATGTGGCAAAACGCTTTCTTCATTAGTTTCTCCAGTTTTAGGAATAAAAAATTCGCTGGTAGCCAAGTCTGTTGAATGCGGTGGTTGAGACATGATTTCGGTGTTATTTTCAGTCCAAAATCACAAATAGGCATTCAATTTTCGCTCCACATGTTCCATGACCAAAATCTTCGAGAAAAATGAGGGATATGAGCCGATTGATATACTAACATCCTCTGAAACTTCCTTGGTGGTGATTTGACGATTTGGCAAAATCAATTTTCCTTCGTTTCAATATTTTCTTCTCTTCTTGACGTGGTTACAATTCTAGAACGTTCATCTTCATCAACAAGTGGACTCGTCGAATCCCACATTCAACATTTCCAATGCCTTTGAACGCACAACTCAATACAGATTCCTTGATCCATTTTTTCAAAAGTCAGAACTCAAAGAACACACAAAAGATCTAGTTGATACTTAAAGAAGGGGTTACAGTTCACTGCGACCTCAAGGTCTATTGTGCCCCCTTTACAGAACTGTTCTGACCACAACTTTCACAGCTCGCCTTTCAGTTCCAGAGATCTGATGAAATCCAGTATCTGTGAAGGTTTCAAAGAGGCTAGTTGCTCACTTACAAGTTTCTCGTCCAAGGCATTCTCTCCTTAGGCTCGCAATGCCAAAGCATTCCGTTACAAGGTGAATGGGGGTTTCTTCCTCCTCCCCACATAATCTACACTCGTCAGTGTCCGACAATCCCATCCTAAATAGGTGCTTCCTAAGGCGACAGGGTCCTGTAGGAAAGCCAGAGAGGAGGTGTAATTGTTTCTTACCAAGATCCAGATATCTTCTGTATCTTGCGGTATCAAAGTTCCGAAGGTAATTAATGGAATGATCCATCCCTAGGAGATTCCGTCAGAGTTTTTCCCTCTCGACTTTCTCCTTTTCCAGAAACTCCTGTTTATAGGTACATTCACCTTTACCACAGAAGGGTTCTGGGTCAATGAGTGAGATTCGTGCGCCCTTTTATTTTTTTGCCTCATTGAGTTTGTTTTGGCACTCCCAGATTTTCTTTGAGTCGATGACGTAGGAGGTCAGTGCTTTAATAGCTGCTTGACTATTTGAGTGTAATGCTTTATCGCACTGCTGATAGTTTTTTTCCAGACTTATATCTAGACATCTTTCAATAGCTAAGATTTTCGCTTGACAGACGCTCATACAGAAACCTAGCGACAGTGCACACTTGGTACTTAGCCCGTTTATGCCAGCGCCATCTCCTGTAGAGGTTTTGGAACCATCTGTATACCATTTTACGGTATTTTCTTTGAGGTTATAGTCGGTGTATTCCTGTTCCCATTCCTTTCTTCTACTCAGCAATGTCCTGAAGTTTTCACCAGTGCTTACCTTGATCATCACATCACTAGGGAGGTTCGAAGATGAGATGTAGTTGTTCATAGAGGACTGGACTCCATGATTCACAAAATAGCTACTAATCCTTTCAGTTGTCAACGACAAACTACTTATCCAAATTAACTTATGATCAGTGGCGGCTTGTGACAGAATAAAGTGATGAGGCACATCAAAAAAAAAATTAATCTTATAAACTCTTTTTGTCAGCTGCATACTTTTCATTATGAAAAAATCCTTCGGTATTAATGCTCCAACGATTCTATAGCGTTTTAGTGGGTGGTAATTGCTCTGAGATAAGTTTTTCAACTCGCTTCAACCAGTTTTTCACTAAACCCTATCGGAATATGTATTGTCAACACTGCCAAAAAATAATTAGATTAGAGTTACACTGCCAGTAGGCCAGTAGTACTCTCATTTTGAAACCTCCGATTCGATTTTCCTACCGCACCGATAGTCAAGATTTGGAATAGGTTGTATAACTTCTTCAATTTTACATATTTTATAGTCATAGGAATGACCCAAAAACTTGTTTCTGTTTTATTGAAAACTCTGCAATATCACGAGTACTGCACAAACCCAATAAACCCAAACCAGAGTGAAATTTCACTATTTTCCGCTTCACGATTAACCCGAATATGTGCAGTTTGCCGATGAAACGAAACGATCACGGATCAAGGGTAGATAGTCCGGTCAATCCAGACCAAAAAATTAGGGTGAAGTTACATAAAATCCCAACAAGCTGAAAATCGGTAAAATTGTTCAAAACATAATAATAAATAATATATAAAAGTTCCCAATCATTCCCGTGGATGGACAAAAATTTATTCAAGTTCAAAGGTCGAAAAATGAGTTTTTCGCGATTTTCAGCAAAACGGTGAGTTTCATCAAAAAAGTAATTCAGACAAAAATGTAGATGTTAAAATTATCTTCAAAAAATGTATCAATACTTTTTTTCCTACGAGGCACCGTTTCTGACATAAAACGCTTCAAATGTTCTAAAAGTTGTTACTGAGGCTAGCCTCAAATTCACCTTAGAAGCCGCAATAGATAAACAACGAAGGGGAGGTTCATGATCTCGTCACGTCGATGTGAATAACGCGGTAGACAAGGAAGCGCGTGAGGCAATCCTCACCTCACCGTTAACGCCTTGAAGAGGAAGTGAGATGAATGTACAAAAATCGGACCTTAACGCCTGTAACATGTAACGTTACGGTCCGATTTTTGTGCATTCATCGTAACGTCAGTAACGTGTAATGTTATAGACGTCTGTAGCTGTACCCGGCTTGAGATTGAGCTCGGTTATTATGGAAGACGAGTGCAGTATCGTATAAAAAAATTGAGACTGAAGAACATAATGGGATGATGAAATTGATTAATAAAATATTGGATTAATTCGCTTGATATTATTTGTGATTTCCGTAAGGCAGGTGAGGCACTGCCTCACCTGCCTCATAGGACAAGCCGCCACTGCTTATGATACTAGCATAACGAATTTAAAAAAATCGGTGAGGTACCTAACACTGAACCTTGGGAAACTCCACTCATTATACATCAGTCTATTCCTAACAAAGTCCTCAATTTTTGTCGAAGTTCTTCGAAACCATACAAGCTTCCCTATCAATATCGCGAATATGACCTAACCTTAAAATGGCGTCACGCGAGAAACCTTCCCGAACCAGTCCGAGTACTCAAATTATCCACCGATTCTTCCGCCACTGATCGGCGGTAAAACTTGAGAGACAGTTTGTTCGGCCCGGTCTAATTGAATCAAAAAGCAAAGCCTGCCTTATTAGCATTCTCAGAACTTGTCAACTTGGCCGTGGCGTCCCGGAATCGATGCCGGGCGTACGTCGAACCTTCCCCCACCCCCGCTCGTCCCGTAAGCTCCCAGAAAACCCAATTAGAACTTGTCGAACTGGATTCGATTATGGTAGCACGTGTCCGCTTCTTTTTTCGGAAAGGATCACGTGGTCTGATTTGTGTGCGGTGCTGTCGGGTGGTGGGGGAAGGAATGTTTCGGCGTTAAGAGATTTGTCTTGGAGGGAAGTGGAGCTTTGAGCAAGATGAATGGGTTGGGGGTGGAGGTATAGGTATTGCAGAAGTTTTTCTAGGACTTTCAGGTATATGTTTGAGGGTGAAAGTTTCAGGGCAAGGTATATACTTGATTATCTTGGTTCTTCAGTGCTTTGTTATTGAAGCGTCGTGCTTGATTGGTAGAAGGTATCAACTTTCAATTGCTTCAGTTAGCATTTGTCCTTCTAAACACCGGATTATTTTGATTTTACGTATGAGTCACTCGATTGAATCAAACGAGTGACGGAATCTAGTTGAATTTTCAGGGTGAGTTAGACTAGATTAAATAGGGGGTAAGGCTTCGTAAACCTCGCAGCAACCCTGCGCTGTTTACTATTCAAGCAGTAAGATCGTAATAAACCCTGCTACTTTTCTTATTCCTTATATTTGCTTAGCTTGAATATGGATGATGCTGAAAATTGACATGGTTTGATATCGTCCTTCCTTAGAACCTACATCTGCCACTGGTTCACATGTTCTTGAAAAGAGAAGTCCCATCAAATTTCAACTTTGCACAATCAATTATCTGCAACGTCCCTTAGCTTTCGAAGACAATCTCAAAAACTGATGAGCTTCAATGCGTGTAATAAAAACAATCGTTTCAATTGGTAATGCTAAACACCCAATTATTTTGATTTTACGTTTGAGTCAATCAATTGATTCAAACGAGTGAAGGAAACCGATTAAATTTTGAGGGTGAATTAGATTAGTTTAGATGAGGTTCGGTAAAGAAAAGTATCCCTCGCAGCTCTTTTACCTTAAGATCTATTGTGCAAAGGGGCTAAGGCTTAGTTTACCTAGCAGCACCTATACCTCGATATGTATTGTGCAACCCTGCGCTACTAACTATTTAAGATCGTAATGAACCCTACTACTTTCCTTACTCCTCACTCTTGCTTAGTTTGAATATGGATGATGCAAGTTTTGATATGGGAAATCAATGTTGTCCTCCGTTAAAATCTATATCCGCCACTGGTTCATATATTGAAGAGAAGAGAAGTCTCATTGAATTCTAAGTTTGCACAATCAATTCTCTGCAATCTCCCTTAGCTTTCGAAGACACTCTCAAAGACTGATGAGCTTCAATGCGTGCAATAAAGATAATCGTTTCAAATTGCTTTAGTTGATATTTGTCATGCTAAACACCCAATTATTTTGATCTACCGTTTGAGTCAACCAATTGGATCAAACTAGTGAAGGAATCCGGTTGAATTTTGAGGGTAAATTAGATTAGATTAGATGACGGGCGGTAAGGCTGAGTATACCTCCCAGCACTTTGACCTCAAGATCTATTAGAATAGAATAGAATAGAATTGAATAATTTATTTATGCTAATACACATAGTGTTTACATACGTCATACAGCCATTGTTTTATAAACAAGGATACAAGATATCATAAGTACAGAAAAATATACTGAATATATCACAAAATATCGGAGACATCATCCGACAGATACTCATCCAGAGAATAGTAAAATTTTCTTCACAAATATTCCTTAATTAAACTCTTGAATTTGATTACAGGCAACATCTTAACAGTGGTTGGCAACTTATTGAAAACCTTAGGACCGTAGAATGTTACGCCACACTTCATCCTGTCTATACGATGAAAATCAGTATAAACATGACTGTTGTGGCGAGTATTGTATTCATGTACATCCTCGTGGGTCCGGTATTCCCCCACATGCACCCTCACATATAACATACATTGCAACATGTGCAACCCCCCGCTGTTGACCATTCTAGCAGCAAAATTTTAATGAACCCGGTTACTTTCCCAAATGAAACGACCATTATTTGCTACGAATTTGGGAAACACGAACCAAGATGCCGCAGTGGTCCAGCATTGAGAGTTAAATAATAGAACAACCCTCTAGAGAACCTTTCTGGACTCACTCAGGTCAGAATTTTTCACCTTTCTATAACAGAAAGCTCCCGAAGCTGTCACGAGCTGAACCTCAAGTGATGGTGGGACTGCTGACGAGATGAAATTTGCATGCTCTGTGGATTAGAAGCAGAAAAACACATAGTATGCAATTGTAAAGAACTGAATGGCCTAAGAACAATTCATATGGGAAAACCGGTTCTGGATACCCAACAGGTAACTGCCAAGCAAAGCTCCTTGGTCGTTGCGTCTTGGAATAGATACCAGCCGTACGTCGAAAGTCCCCCCCCACCCCTGCACGTTCCGTAAGCTCCCAGAAAACCCATTAGAACTTGTCCAACTGGATTCGATTATGGTAGCACGTGTCCGCTTCTTTTTTCAGAAGGATCACGTGGTCTGATTTGTGTGCGGTGCTGTCGGGTGGTGGGGGAAGAGATGTTTCGGCGTTAAGAGATTTGTCTTGGAGGGAAGTGGAGCTTTGAGCAAGATGAATGGGTTGGGGGTGGAGGTAAAGGTATTGCAGAAGTTTTTCTAAGACTTTCAGGTATGTGTTTGAGGGTGAAAGTTTGTATTCAGGACAAGCAGAGGTGAACACTTGATTTTTTTGGTTATTGAAGCGTCGTGCTTGATTGGTGCTTGCAACACTTGCACGCCTATGCTTTTTGAAACGCCACTGGTTATCATAGAATATACATTGACAGACTGTCAACTTTATGTCAGGTTATTTCCCTTCTATGATCTTCGAATCTGCTGATGTAATGAAATTTATTTGACTTTCTTTTCCGGCTTTCCTCTGAAGGAGAAAAATTATCTATCGTATATCATGTTGTCCTGAAGAATTTTCATCTGAACTCATCGGATGTTTCGTCTTAAATTTCTGAGTTTAAGTTTGCGAGATAAATAATATTTATTCTCGGTAAGTCATAATTCCTTTAATTTAAGCAGGGATCTCACTGGGAATTCAATAAGTTCTGAATTTGTTACATTGCTTGCCTTCATTTTGTGTTATATCACATGTTGTGTTTTTCGTTTTTCATTTCCCCAGGGCAGAATTCCTTTTCAGGTTTACTAATTATTATGGACATAATGTAAATACCTAATCTCTTTCTTGAGAAACGAGAAGGGAGTTCTGTTAAATTTTTGTGTACATTTTCATTTATGTTAATTTCATTATATAGCTCCTTGGCTTGGGCCACATTCTTTGGCTCGGACCACATTCTTTGGCTTGGACCACATTCCTTGGCTTGGGCCATATTCTTTGGTTTGGACCACATTCCTTGACTTTGGACTGAAATACAATTTATTATTGGCTGAAGCTTGACTTTTGACTGAAACACAATTGAAGCTGAGTAATTTTTGGCTGTTACATTTGGCTGTACCAATATTTGTTTTGAAGTTAACTTATGGCAGAAAGCTGGAAGCATACCTGAAGTCTATCGAAGCCGACTTGAGAGCACATCCCGTTACTGAGAACATCAGTCACTACAAAAGACAAGATAGTGCATTGGAAGCGGAGCCATTATTTGAACCTTTCTTTTAAGATAAGTAATTATAAGTTTGTATAATTTGAGAGAATGTGATTTGAACTGTAAATTTAGATTAGTACATCTTGTTCTTTTTATAATATATTATTGAAAACCTGACTGGGAATTTTGTTGCTGGGGTAATCAAGCTTCCCCTGGGAAATTAGTATCAGAATATTATGCTCGAATACCATCAGGTGAAGGTTAACGTTACACACTATATGTCAATTTCAAATTGCTTCAATTAGCATTTGTCATGATAACACCCAATTATTTTGATCTAACGTGTTACTGAATCAAACGAGTGAAGGAATCCAGTTGAATTTTCAGGTTGAATTAGCTTAGATTGAATAGGTGGTAATGCTTAGTATAATTCGCAGCACCTTGAGATGTATTGTGCAACCGTGCGCTTTTTACAGTAAGATCGTAATGAATCCTGCTACTTTCCTTACTCCGTACTCTTGCTTAGTTTGAGTATGGACGATACAAGTTTTGATACTGAAAATTGACAAGGTTTTATGTAGTCCTTCCTTGGAACCTACATCCGCCACTGGTTCACATATTTTCTAGAAGAGTAGTTTCATCAAATTCTAAGTTTGCAAAAACAATTCTCTGCAACCTCCCTTAGCTTTCGAAGACACTATCAAAGACTGATGAGCTTCAATGTGTGCAATAAAGAGAATCATTTTAAATTGCTTCAGTTAGCATTTGTCATGCTAGACACCCAATTATTTTGATCTCACGTTTGAGTAGAAGAATTGAATCAAAAGAGTAAAGTAATCCAGTTAAATTTTGAGGGTGAATTAGATTAGATTAGATGAGTGGCGGTGAGGCTACCATACCTCGCAGTACTTTGACCTTAAGATCTATTGTGCAACCCTCCGCTGTTGACCATTCTAGCAGCAAAATTTTAATGAACCCTGCTACTTTCCTAGATCCATTATTTGCTCCAATTTTGGGAAGCATGAACCAAGATATCGCAGTGGTCCAGCAGTGAGAGTTAAATAACAGAACAATCCTCTAGATAACCTTTGTGGACACACTTAGGTCCGAATTTTTGACATTCCTTCACCAGAAAGCTCTTGAAGCTGTCACGAGCTGAGCCGCAAATGATGTTGGGATTGCTGACGAGAAGAAACAGCTGAACACATAGAATGCAATTGTAAAGAGCTGAATGGCCTAAGAACAATTGATATGGGGAAACCGGCCCTGGATACCTAACAGGTAACGGCCAAGCAAGGCTCCTTGGCCGTCGTACGTCCAACCATCTTCCACCCTGCTGTCACGAGTTGAGCTTCGAGTGATGGTTGGACTGCAAACGGGGCACTGTTAGTACAAAACGTATGAAAAAGTCAGCAGATGAGATTTTCAGGCTCTTCAAAAAAAATAAGGTCTTTTTAATCTGGGTTTCCGGCCATTCGGGAACCAAAGGAAACGAAGAGGCCAATACACTTGCCAAAGACGTTGCACGAATGTCACTCATTGGCCCAGAACCCTTCTGTGGTAAAGGTAAAAGTACCTATAAGAAGGAGTTTCTAGAGAAGCAGAAAGCCGTGAAAGAAAAACTCTCCCAGGGATGGATCATTCTACTAAGTTAGACTTCTTACAGCACACTATCGCCTCAGGAAGCCATGTTGAGGATGGGATTATCGGACACTGAGGGGTGTAGGTTCTGCGGGGAGAAGGAAGAAGCCCCCATTCACCTAGTCACGGAATGCTTCGGCATTGCGTGCCTAAGTAGAGAATGCCTTGGGCGAGAAACTTGTAAGAGTGTGGAATTAGCCTCGTTGAAGCCTTCACAGATATTGCATTTCATCAGATCTCTGGAACTGGTAGGCGAGCTTTAAAGGGTGTGGTCAGAACAGTTCTGTAAGGGGGCATAATAGACCTTGAGGTCACAGTGAACGATAACCCTTTTTTTCCTATAACTATAACTAGAAAAGAACAGATCTACATGGTCACAGTTCGCGGAAGGCTAACATAGACGATACAAAACGAATCCAGTTTGAAAAATGAATAATGAAGTATCGCGGCTTTTTCAATTTCAAATCAGTCTCGGTGGCTACTTGACAGAAGCGATAGGTACAGAACGCAATAACACCACTAATCGAGGACAATATAATCTAACCTAACATTCCGACATATTGCCAACTCCAACACCCTGGACAAACAAAAGATCATCCTGCAGATTTCACTTCAAATTCCAAGGAGGCAATTGACATAATTTCCAGAACATCAATTTGGTCGCAGCCCTGAGCTAAAAAAAAATATCCTATTACGTTGAACATATCCATTCCCCAGCCGACTCTTCGGCTACGTCTCAATTACCATCCGCGTCATCAACATAATTTTTGACGCTTTCACAGGTATGTTGATGACGTCACATTAAAACAAATGGAACGCCATTATCAGGGCGCGGGAAATGCTCGGTCGCCCTGGCAACGTCTTCAGAAGTTGGATCTTGTCCTAATGTTTCTTGGCTGTGTAAAAACTTCGGGATATTTCTGGAAGATGGCCGGCTCAATTTATTAATTACAAGTTTGACTAATTAGAGAAACGTCGACGCTTGTTTGTTGAAAGAGACTTCACTTTTTTCTAATTAGAGATGGGTTTGGTCGGTCTGCAGATTACATTGCAGATGGTGGATGTGGGGTCACAACGCATTTTTGGTAGATTAAATTTGTTTCTGGTAATTTATTTCTGAGTGCTTCGCTAACTGCGGGACGTAATGAAAAAAGGTTTTTTTCGGAAGAGTTTAACTTTTTTTTAAGTTGGTTTGGTCTCTATGAATTTGCAGGGTAATGTAGATGGTCTGATAGAGTATGCAAGAAAGTTCACCTGGCTTCAGATCCCAAAACTAGATGATTGCTTTATGCAGTGGAAATATTTTGGTTTAAACTTAAGAACAATATTTTCATATGTACTCAAACTCAACCCAGTGGCTGGCTGGCTATCTAATTATTACTATAAAAACTCTGGTCATTACGGCTATGTCACTTTCCGGGAACTTCGACCATCTAGATCTTTTGTTTTCATCCCTACTCATTCACGAGAACTCAAGGAGGTAGTCGGTTTTATCAACACTATTGACTACCTCCTTGAGTTCTCATGAATGAGTAGGGAGGTAATGAGTATGAGTAATAAGGAGGTAGTCAATAGTGTTGATAAAACCGACTACCTCCTTGGTAGCCTTGGTCGTTACCTATTGGATGTCCAGAACCGGTAGCCTGGTTTGCCAAGTTAAGGCAGAGAAATTCGAGAAAAAGGCTCGATAAAGTACAGAGGCTTGCCTGTATGTGCATCACTGGAGCTATGAGAACGTGCCCAACTATGGTACTTGAGGTCATTACGGATCTCACACCTCTACACATAGTGATTGATAGGGTAGCCCATGAAGCTATCCTGAATTCCTGGAGAAGAAGAAAGCCGAGAAGGAAAAACTCTGGCGGTATCTCTCAGGGATAGATCATTCCACTAAGTTCCTTTGAATCCGAAAAATATCTGGATCTTGGTAAGAAACAATTACATCTCCTCACTGGCTTTCTTGCAGGACACTGTCGCCCTAGGAAGCACCTGTTGAGGTTGGGATTGTCGGACACTGACGAGTGTAGGTTCTGTGGGGAGGAGGAAGAAAACCCCATTCACCTAGTCACGGGATGCTCTGGCATTGCGAGCCTAAGGAGAGAATGCCTTGGGCGAGAAACTTGTAAGAGTTAGAAACTAGCATCATTGAAGCCTTCACAGACATTGGATTTCATTAGATCTCTGGAACTTGAAAGCGAGCTGTGAAGGATGTGGTGAGAACAGCTCTGTAAGGGGGCACAATAGACCTTGCAGTGAACTGTAACTTCTTTTTAAACTATAAACTATCCACTTCCTGGCTGTATAAAAACCTCGGAATCTTTCTGGCGTTCTCTTAAGCAAAATGGCCGGCTGAATTCTGTAATTACAATTCTCACAAATGAGAGAAATGTCGATAGTTGATTGTTGAAAGAGACTCCACTTTTTCGTAATTAGAGATGGGTTTGGTCGGTCTGCAGATTACATTGCAGATGGTGGATGTGGGGTCACAACAATTTTTGGTAGATTAAATTTGTTTCTAGTAATTTATTTCTGAGTGCTTCGCTCACGGGACGTATTGAAAAAAGGTTTTTTTCGGAAGAGTTTAACTTCGTATTTAAGTTGGTTTGGTCTTTGTGAATTTGTGGGGTAATGTAGATGGTCTGAGCTTTATTTCATCTTGATACAGTATGCAAAAAAGTTAACCTAGCTTCAGATACTAAATCTAAAAGATAGCTTTATGTAGAAGAAATCTCCTAGTTTAAACTTGATGACAATATTTTTTATATACTCAAACTCAACCCAGTGACTGGCCTGCTATCTAATAATTATTATTATGAAACTCTGGTCATTTAGGCTATATGTCAGCCTTCCGGGAACTGCGACCAAGTAGATCTTTTGTTTTCTTCCCTACCAATTCATGAGAACTCAAGGAGGCCGTCAATGGCGTTGATAAAACCGACAGCCTTTTTAGGAGCCATTGACGTTACTCCCTGGATGTCCAGAACCAGTTTCCTAATACCAGTTATTCTTAGGCCATCCAGCTCTGGACATTTACATACCATATGTTCATCTGTTTCTGCTTCTGATCCACAAAGCCTGCAAATTTTTTCTCCTGTCTTTTCCATACGGTACAAATGATTTTTGTACCGATAGTCACCTGTTCTTATATCTAATGATCTATTACTAAAGAAGCCTACTCTGTGGTTGAATATGAGGTTCATTAATTGATTCGAGTTCATTAATTGGTTGTTTGTAAAGAAAGCTGTAAATACTTAATCTGCTTGTTCAAACGATCGAATAAAGTTGAATCTTGACCTTATGTTTCCTGAGGCAGTAGCCTGGATTGCCAAGGCAAGTCAGGTGAGTACAAGGAAAAGGCTCGATAAAGTACCGAGGCTTGCCTGTCTGTGCATCACTGAAGCTATTTGAACGTGCCCAGCTAGGGCACTTGAGGTCACACATCTTCATCTAGTGATTGATAGGATAGCCTATGAGGCTATACTCAGAATATCTAGGGAGGGTACAGGTACTGAGAGAATAAATAATAAGAGAGTCTGGTTTTTTCTGAACAACTACATATCATCTATGAACCTTTCTAGTGATGTAATGATCAAGAAAGTTAGCACTGATGAAAATTTCAGGACATTGCTAAGTAAAAAAAGGAATAGGAACGGAAATACACCGACTATAACCTCAACGAAAATACCGTAAAATGATATACAGATAGTTCCAAAACATCTACAGGAGCTGGCGCTGGGATATACGGGCCCAGTCCCAAGTGTGCACTGTCGCTAGGCTTCTGTATGAGCGTCTTTCAAGCGGAAATATTAGCTATTGAAAGATGTCCAAATAAAAATCCGCAAAGAAAGTGCGATATAGCCATACACTCAGTCAGTCAAGCTGCTTTTAAAGCACTGAGGTCCTACGTCATCGACTCCAAGATGATCTGGGAGTGCCGGAACAAACTCAATGATGTAGGCAAGAAAAATAAGGTCTTTTTAACCTGGGCGTCCGACCATTCGGGAATCAAATGAAACGAAAAGGCCAATACACTTGCCAAAGAGAGTGCGCGAATGTCAGTCATTGGCCCAAAACCCTCCTGTGGTTTATGTAAATGTACCTATAAAAAGGAGTTTCTGGAGAAGAAGAAAGCCGAGAGGAAAAAACTCTGGCGGAATCTTCCAGGGATGGATCATTCCACTAAGTTTCTTCGGAAATTTGGAACAGCAAAAGAAGAGAAGAAGGAGAAAGCCGAGAGGGAAAAACTCCAAGATCCGAAAGATATCTGAATCTTGATGGTAAGAAACAATTACACCTTCTCACTGGCTTTCATACAGGACACTGTCGCCTTAGGAAGCACCTGTTGAGGATGGGATTATTGTACACTGACGAGTGTAGGTGCTGTGGAAAGGAAGAAGAAACCCCCATTCACTTAGTCACGGAATGCTTGGCCATTGCGAGCCTAAGGAGAGAATGTCTTGAGCGAGAAACTTGTAAGAGTGAGGAACTAGCCACGTTGAAGCCTTCACAGATATTGTATTTCATCATATCTCTGGAACTAGAAGGCGAGCTGTGAAAGATGTGGTCAGAAAAAACGTCGACGCTTGTTCGTTGGAAGAGACTTCACCTTCTTCTAGTTAAAAGAGTTTAACTTCATATTCAAGTTGGTTTGGTCTCCTTGAATTTTCGCGGTAATAAAGATGGTCTAAGCTTCATTTGATCTTGATACAATATGCAAGGAAGTTCACCTGGCTTCAGTTCTGGAACCTATCTGTAGGGAAACGTGTGGAAATATCGACCATCGGGTAAGATCGACCACTTTCAACTCTCATGAATTTAGCGCCATTGGAAAGAAATATACCGACTGGCCGCAGTATAGCTTTGTAATATGCCCTCTGACAGGGTTAAAATGGTGCCATCACCTGACATGCGTACATGCCGACGATATTGTTGTTTTTCTGACTTTGCTCATACTAATAGTTGTCCTTTTTCTAAGGTAATAATTTTATTCATTTTATAAATTGATTGCAATTTACTTTCATAGTGTAGAAGGAATAGTTTACCACAATTTGGATCTTGGATTGTGCAACTTTTTCATACATTTTTTTTCGAAGAAATTTCAAGATTTAGGTGTATTACTTCAGGTAATATCTACCATGCTGATCGATATTACCCGCCAGTGATCGATATAATTCTACAGTGGCTGAAATTACCCAACCTCATATTATATATGGTTATAATAATAATAATATGTCTTATTTGGAGAGGGAAAAGAAAAAAAAATTGAACCTCAATATTGTCATAATTCCAGATGCACGCACATATATTTTCGAAAAACCAGATTCCATGAGATTAGCACTAAATAAAAAAGCAATAAAAATGATAAAAGCAATTATTAATCAATAAAATCAATACATTATACTTCAGTGAAGGAATTGCTCGAAAATAAGGAAATAAAAAAAATAAACATTGTAGGGAAAAAAAGAACAGAAGTATGCTCTTTTTATGAACATTTGGATATGATTATGACATTTGGTGGCGGTGTCGTTCATTTATTAGTTGAGCCCATGTTGAGAGCAGAGCTGTGCCGAAGTCTTGTGCTTAGTGCTCGTGAAAGCACTCGAAGCACTTTTTTGCTCGTAAGCAAAGTGCTTGCGATCACTAGAGTGAACCAGTGCTTAGTGCTTGGTGCTTGGTGCTTCGCGAATTTTTTGAAAGGGCTTAGTGCTTAGTAATTCGAAAAAGTGGTCCTAAGCACCGCAGTGCTCCCGAGCACTTTCAGAAATTGTTAAAATTATAATTTATTCTAGTATGTAGGTGTGTCATAATGACAGTTGTAGTTGTTTTAAAATATTTTCTGATTAAAAGACGAATTATAAATTCATCTTAATTTCTCAATTTGGTAAATGTTAAGGAAACGGAGCGTACACATAGCGAATGTATTTTAGTGAAAAAGAGTATTTACCCATTAAATGTTGGTCCTAGATCACGAATCCGTTATTGAAAACTGGTTTTTCCTTCTAATTTCTTGAAAAAAAATTCTCAAATTTAGATCACTCAACCTCACTAACTTCTTTATTCCACTTATTTTGAACCTTTTTTGGTACTATATTGACGTCAAATCCAATTTTTGAATAAACACAACAATTTCACAACTTACAACTCCACAAATCAGTCAAAATTCAAGAATTTTCTTATTTTTTACGTTTCACATTTGTACGCTAAATAATGCTGCCATCACAGACAAATAATTCATAGTTTATTTATCTATGGCTACCATAGTAACAGAAAATGCTAGATATGCGATGTTGCCGATACCAGGTGACACAGAACAAAAATAACGCAATATTCGAACAGATGTTTTCTGTGGATTAAAGTCAAAGATTATACGATCAAAGATATAATATATTTTCTGTGATTATATTTTTTATTTTCCATTGTTTTCCTGCTTTTGTTTAATAAAAAGCGTGATTAGTTCATATTTGATATTGTCATCTCATATATCAGAAAATCTTTGATATCCACCAAAAATGGTTTGCAACGAATATAAGTTGTCTTTAACTGAATTTTTGGGTATGAATGGTGATAGATTGGATGAGTTTCTGAGTGAGCATGGAGTGTTTGGCTTTTCCCGAGAATTGGTCTGTCCAAAATGCAACAATCCATGCATATTTTATGAAGATAGAATGAGATTTATGTGTAATCGTTCAAGTTTAGTTAACAGAAATGGTAGGAATATAAGAATTAGATGTCGTTTTTCACATTGTTTAAAAAAAAACACTTTCTTTTCAAAAAGCAAAAAATCATTTCATGAAATATGCAGGTTTGTTGCATTTTGGTTAGTTAACATGAAGCAAGAGTTTCTAGAACGTGAATTAGCATGGTCCAGGCCGACTGTAGTTGACTGGACGAGTTTTTGTAGAGAAGTTTGCTTCGTCATTATTCATGACAATTCCAGACCACTAGGTGGAGTGGGAAAGATTGTCGAAATTGACGAAGCTAAATTTGGCAAGAGGAAGTACAATAGGGGGAGAATTATTGAGGGTCAATGGCTTTTCGCTGGGATTGAACGAGAATCCAAAGAAATATTTATGGTTCCGGTTGCTGATCGGAGCCAGAATACTCTGTTGGAACTCGTGAGGCAGTGGATCCTTCCAGGCACCACTGTGATGTCAGATTGTTGGAGAGCTTATAATTGTTTAGACAATGAAGGTTTCCAACATCTAACTGTCAATCACAGTGTTAATTTCGTTGATCCTGATACTGGGGCTCACACCCAAAATGTGGAGCGGCTGTGGAGGGATATAAGAAATGATATTCCTAGGTTTGGTAGACGAGAAGAACATTTTGTCTACTACCTTGCGCAATACTATTTCCATAGAAAATTCCCAAATCATACTGAAAGATTCCACCAATTTTTCAAGTATATCGGGGAAGTCTATCCCCCCTCGGACGCTACAGGTGGTGGGGATGAAAACCAGTAGATTCACCCTATTAAAATTTTTCAAAATTTATTTTCCAAAATTTATAGTCATTTTTCATTAAATTCATTTTCAGATTAAATATAATAATTAAATTTTTTAAATTCATTTTCCAAATTCATAATCATTATCTGTTAAATTCATTATTACCTAGATTCAGTATATTTAAATTCTCAAAATTAATTTTCCAAATTTGTGTTAATTTCTCGTTCTAGTCACTCTTGTGTGATGTTTTTCCAATTTAATCCCTATACCTGAATGAATGCTTTAAACCTTTCACCTTACCTAACCTAAACCATATACTTATATGGTTAGGTTTCATTCCCATCCCTGAATGTTCCTTTATTCCCCAATCCTTTCCTGGCAAAGGTGGCCCACACCTCCCCGTGGTCTTTGCTGGATAGCTTTTCTAACATCTCATTTAAACCTAACCTAACCGACTAAGGCTGGGTTAGCTAAGTTAGCGTTAAGTACTACTTGCTTGATCATCACATCAATAACAATTTGAATGCAGTTCATTAAAAAATGATATAGTTTTCTAAATAACCTAGTATGATGAATGTTGGAAATTGTAAACTGAGTTGGGCCTATAGAATTGTAATTCTGTATTTTTATACACATAACTATTTAAATATCTGAAAATTTCATTTATACTCTGTTTTCAAGTTCAAGGTCCGACAAATCAGATGATAACTGTCTACTTTTGCAGTGGTTATAGCGTTTTCCATTGGAAGAACTGGTGCGCAACAAAATTGCCCCATTGAAAAATTTTTTTTCAATGATACAAAGAACGATGAAATGCCCATAAAAAATTAAATATTTTAAGAGATAGTGTTTAATTTTGTTTATTACTATAACTCATCATCAGTATGATGACTAATCGCTAAGGTAACATTACAGGATGAATATCTGGTTTCCTGCTTATCAGTAACTGATTTTCATAATATTTGGCATATTGTTTCGTTATGATTTTTTGATGTCACATGTAAGATTTTATGGTAAATATCTAGTTTACCGCCCTGTTATCGGTTTTCAAAATAGGAAAAGTGCAAAGTTTTTATAAGAATGGAAATCAACCAAAAACATTCAATTTAAATAAAAAAAAGTCAGGTTAACTTATTTTTATTTTATCTTCTCATATCTTTTTGTCATCAGATTTCTAATTATCGGGATGTATCAAATTTTATATAAGCATCAGCAGATTATTTCAAACCAATTCAAAATTATTAATATTTATTAGTAATTTTTCTCTGATGAATTTTCTTCGAAAGATTTAACAATATCATTTGTACTTTCAACATTACGTTAATGCTATTTATTAGCTACTCGATAAGATTCAGTTCAACAAATAATAAGAAAAATGTGCAATTTTTCACTCAACAATTATTTCTAATCGGAAAGTTCAAATTACCTATCATTAGAAAGTAATGTATTGTAGATTGGCAATAGAGTCAAGAATTGAAACATTCTCTAAATTGACATTCGTGACTTTCAACATTGCATTTAAAATCAAGCATTCAAAAAGTCTAGAAATCCACTCTTTTCTTAATATGACATATTTTAAAAATTGATTGAATAAACTATTATATTGATTCTTAATTGATTATTTATTCATCTCAATACAATCAAATGACAAAATTTATATTAATGACAATGTACGTTCTTTCATTTTTCAAAATTTTAACATACAAGTTCTTTAAGAAGAATAAATTCTTCTTTCTCAATTGCATTCCTTCCTTCGATAAAATATTTTTTCTTTTTAATTTACACAAATCTTTTCCAGTTTCATCATTATGATGTTTTATTTCATTATACATTAGACTCTTGATAATTTGACACTCGATAAATTGAATCTCTCGATTATTTAAAGTTCTTTCCAGATCCCTTGAATAACTCTTGATAATTTGAAAAACATCAACATATTCTGACCCCCTCGATAATTTGAATTTGTAGCTATGGTATTTTGGTCAATAACAATTTTTAATTTGAAGTCAAATCACCCAAACACTCTATAATTTGAAGTCCCCACTCTTCTTTGATCCGTTTCATATTATAACCGACTTGTCTTAATTGAGCCATCACAGTCGTCCACTGTTATGAATTCTCTTCCACAAGACTCAGAATGGAGCCTCCTACCATACTGTGAAGAGTTAACATTTGAGGATTATGTTCAATTTGATGAAGATGTTCACGGCATCTTAGTCCTTCTCTTAACACTACGCTCCTACGCCCTCAGGGCAGAAACAAACAATGATTTCTTCTCAGCTCTTAACATTATGAAAAATACCCTGGACTTGATAGCAATTTACGAACTACTTTTCGAAATGAAATACTTATGTTATCATATACATACACATAAAGATCATGTATGAAGAATGAAATACATAATTACATATCCAAAATCATTAGTATGTAACTCAAACTCTTGTTTATTTGAATTTCACCTTACTCCCTCTTGTTTATTTGAACTATTTTTATTTTGAACTCTTGGTAATTTGAACATTTTCGTTGGTCCCATGAGTTTCAAATTATCGATAGTCGACTGTACAAGTTTGGAAATTCATACCTAAAACAAATACAATGCATCAGACAGAGAATTCATCCGTCTAGTTGCAAAGATGAATAGTCGAAACAATAACATGCTGTAACATAATGAATTCTGTTGTTTATTGCAATAATCTATTCTTGTCTCTCTCTTATCGTTGGGAGAAGAATAATTCATTTAGTATGGTAGGCAACAGTAAATAATGAATCAAGTATTACTGGCAGCCTGACAAATTAAATAATTCTATACCTGTACAGCAGGTTTCCTACCATACTGTTATAAGAGAGAGACAAGACTTGGTTATTACAATAAGTCAACGGAATTAATTCAGTTGCAGCACGTTATTATCTCGACTATTCATCTGTGCAACTAAACGGAAGAATTCTATGTCTTATGCATTGTATATCGTAAGTTTTAGGTGTGAATTTTCAAATCTGTATATCAAACATTAGTGACCAGACTATTTTTTCTTTTTTGTTCTTTTACCGTTCAATTTGAATGAAATCATAGGGGTTTAAATATTGAAGTATGAGTTTTAGTGGAGAGAGAGTCCTATGTAATATGCACTTGCTGAGGAATTTGTATTGAATCACTATCTAACAGCAACTCTTGTTGTATTTTTTTTTCTTATCATAAATTTCCTGCATTTCTCCAACAGAAATTGAAACATCTTCTCCGTCAACCATTAAAATTATTATGATATACATATATCCTGTAATTTCGTTCGAATAAATTCCAATATCATCACAATTATTGGGAAATATGGACATACTCAAATAGTCCTTTATTTCATAATTACTTAATTGCCATAAAATCTTTAAATTTTTGATTCTCGTCTCCAAAACATTGTCGTCTAAAACTGAAAAAGAATAAATGAGTGAAATATTCAAAAGACTTTAATCCAATAAATCAATATAGGTTTGTTAATGAAATACTAACCTATATTTGCACCAATTTCAAATAATATTTAAAGCTTCAAATTCTTTCAATTTCGATTACAAACATTTCATTCATCAAATCTTTGCAAACACTGCTGGACATTGAAAAATATCTGAGACTTAAATTCATAAAAATTATCGGTTCTATGTTAGTAATGTTATGTTTTGTTATGTTATGGCAAATGACAGAATTGCAACCACAGAATTAAAATAAAAATTTACAGTTGAACTCTTTATTTTCTAAATTGGGATTCAAAATAATAATTTTTAATCATTTCAAAAACAAGAATAAGCAGCAATGTATATTCAAAATTATATTGAAATTGATTCTGAATTGTATGTTCGAATGAACATATCAATAGCGATTCTATTATTCCAGGAATATACGATAAATTTTATTAACCGGCAACAGCGTAAAATCAACAAGACATAGAAAAATTATGTTTCTGCCATTTTCAAAAGCAATAAATAAAAAGTCAAGAAATTCATATAATTTAGTCAATTTGTGGAGTTTTGAATTGTGAAATGGCTTTATTTGATTGAAAAATTGATTTTAGCATCGATAAAAAGTGCAACAGAACAGTACTAAATAAGAGAAATAATCAAGTTGATGAGGTTAAGTAGTCAAACTTAAAATTTTTTTTCCTGAAAAAACTAGAAGAAAGAATGAGTTTTTAAAGAGGATTTCCAATTTTGAACTAAAATTCAGTGAGTACATATTTTTTTTGATAAAAATACATGCACTATATGTGCGCTCCGTTTCCTTAACATTTACCCTCAATTTATTCATATTGGAACATCAGTTTTATCAATGGTTATGGGCCCAGAAGTGGGCGATCTACACATATTCTGAAAAACAAAGAAGAAGCTTGATATTTCAATTTAAATAAAAAATGTCAATGGCAAATAACCGTTCTAGTAGTAATACACCAAGTACGAGCCTACATCATCACAAAGTGTGAGTTATGTTATTAGTTCCGGCAATAATTTCAATATTGAGAAACTTGAAGGGACTTCGAATTACTCAACTTGGAAATTTCAAATGAAATTGTTATTAATTGAATGTGGTTTATGGGAGTATGTAACTGGAGCTACGAAGGAACAAGATATTACAAAGGATCAAAAAGCATATGCTAAAATTTGCTTATCTGTTAAACCTATATGTTATCCCCACATTCGCAATGCTAAGACAGCTGCAGAAACTTGGGAATATTTAAAAAATGCTTACGAAAATGTTGGAATCAGTAGAAGGTTACAACTGAAACGTAAACTCTCTCAAAGTATTTATAAAAACTTTGATTCGATGGATCATTATTTGGGGGAAATTTTATCTACCACTCAAGAACTAGCAGATATTGGATGTAATGTGGATGATGAAGAATTAGCTGAATTAATGCTCATCGGTTTGCCAGTAGAATTTGATCCATTAATAATGGTAATTGAAGCTACAAATAGAAAGTTATCATCTGATTTTGTCAAGGCGCAACTTATTCAGAGTGAACTAAAACACGGAATTTTGATGAATGATACCAAAGAGAAAGCCTTAGCTATCAATAGAGCTAAATTTGTTCCTGTTTGTCATCACTGTAAGAAGGAAGGTCATATCAAACCAAAATGTCACCTACTGAAGAAGAAAAACCGAAACAGCAAGAATAAATCTGACCAGTCAGGAAGCAATGCATCGACAAGTGCACAAATGAATTGGGTTTCATTGGAAGAAACTTCTTTGTTTGGTGGTGTCTTCAACAGTGAAAAATGGATTCTAGATTCTGGTTGTACGACTCACATGACGAATCACAAGGACTGGTATACTTCTTTTCAAGATGATATTTCTTCTCAGGTCACTATTGCTAACAGTAGTACTATTCATAGTAAGGGTAAAGGTGATATAGATATAAAAATCCAAAATACAACAAAGAGTATTAAGGATGTTTTATATGTACCGAATATTGTTGCCAATTTACTTTCTGTGAGTAAGATTGCTCAAAAGGGTTACACTTTAATTTTTGATCATAAAAATTGTCGTATTTATAATGGTAATGTAAAAATAACTGGCACATGTGAATTTACTGCGAAACAGGTGAATGGTTTATATATGTTTGATCATGAGAATCAATCAGTAAAAATAATGATTCAGTTTTGATCACCGCAAGCAGCTCTATGGCACTTTGGCATCGTCGCTTAGGTCATCTCAGTGCTCGAGGTATGTCTCTACTACGTGATTCTCTAGCAACAGGTATTAGCTATAAAAATGATGAAATCTCATCTTGCGTACCCTGTATAGAAGGTAAACTTAAAAATAAATCTTTTCCAAAGGGACAAGCACGTAGAGCTACTCAAGTTTTAGAGTTAATACATACGGATCTTTGTGGACCAATGTCTCCTTCTAGCTTTGGCGAATCGAATTATTTTATTTCTTTTACGGATGACTACACTCGGAAAGTTTCGTTTATTTCTTGAAGAATAAAGATCAGAACACTTTATTGAAAGTATTTATTGAATTCAAGAATTTAGTTGAGAACCAAACTAATTGTAAAATCAAACGTTTGCGATGTGATAACGGTGGTGAATATTGTAATAGTTCATTAGACGGATTCATTAAAAATAATGGAATTATTAAAGAAACTACGATTCCATATACGCCACAACAAAATGGTGTGGCGGAACGATTTAATAGGACAATTATGGAAAAAGCTCGTAGTATGCTTCAGGATTCGGGTTTGAATAAAAATTTTTGGGCGGAAGCAGTTAAAACTGCTAATTATTTGAAAAATCATTCACCCTCAAATTCTATAAAAGGAGCTACACCCGAAGAAATGTGGACAGGTCACAAAGTTGATTTAAGTCATCTTCGTGTATTTGGTTGTAGAACCAAATTTGGATTGTCGACTGTTAACTTGGAATCACATAAGCAACAGTCAATTGCATGCTCTAGCACTGAAGCAGAATATTATGCCTTGGGCTATGCTGTCAAAGAAGCAAAATTTATCAGAAATTTTTTCTTTGAATTGAAAATTATAGATTTCCTTGAACCTATTATAGTTTATAATGACAATCAGAGTACACATAGAATTATTAAAAATCAAAATTTCAGAAGAACTAAACACATTGATGTGCGATATCATTTTATTCAGGAAGCTATTGAAAGAAAGGAAATTGTTATCAAATATAAATCTTCTGATGAATTAGTTGCTGATCTTTTCACAAAACCTCTTGGAGGAACAAAACATAAAATTTTCGTTAATGAGTTATTAATAAGTTAATTTAATTGTATTTTTCTTTTATTTGTGAATTTGCATTGTAGTCGAATATTTATATCTATTGTTAGAATTATTATCAACATATTCGACTAAGGGGCAGTGTTAAAATTATAATTTATTCTAGTATGTAGGTGTGTCATAATGACAGTTGTAGTTTATTTATTTATTTATTTATTTATTTATTTAAAATATTTTCTGATTAAAAGACGAATTATAAATTCATCTTAATTTCTCAATTTATTCATATTGGAACATCAGTTTTATCAGAAATTACCAAGCACTAAGTCCTTTATGGACTTGTCGGAACATGAAAATGAAGGACTTTCGCCTGATTGAAATAGACAAAGAAGAAAATATCAATTTTTTTCGGTCAACCTCTATGGATATCTGAGTTGGTAAATTTTTTCTTCATTATAACTCTGGTGTTAAAAAAACGATCTCGCTTTTATGCACTGGAACAACTCTTTATGTTCTCATTATTCTGACACGGAGAACAAATTGTTTTGTTGTTTGGCGAATTTTTTTTTGGGAAATTCTATGGAGCAATGCGACATTTTTTGGACGTACGATGCAAGTTTCTATAATCATGCTTTCAAGTAATTTATTGGCGAATATTCAAGTTACAATCTGTTCATTTAATCAATGACATAAAAAACTCTGAAAACGTTTTTTCATTGCAGACAACATTTTTTTCAGCTTCGTCACTAGAAAAATTTCCATCTGATTTGTTGCCAAGACGTCATTTTCTTTCTATAACTTTTCGAATTTTATTTTCTGTTTCGAGACACATGTTATTCTTCCAATTTTTTTTCATATGACGTCATGGTTACTGTATGTTTGTCTGTGAACGACAATGTTGGACTTGCTCAGAAAAAAGTATTGTTAATTTCAATTATTTCCAGTTCAAAACACGATAACACTCGAAAAAAATCAAGACATTAAAATCAAAATTTCAAACTGAGAGGCCTTTGGATGAAAAATACAAAGGTTCATTTTGAAATGTGCTTAGTGCTCGGTGCTCGTGTAAACGAATTACTTTCCAAAAGTGCTTAGTAATGGCGAGCATTCTTAAAAAAATAAGGGCTTAGTGCTCGAGATTCCGGAGCACTTTTCAATAGGGCTTAGTGCTTTGTGCTCGAAGCACATTTCTTCAGTGCTCGGCACAGCTCTAGTTGAGAGTACTAGTGCTGAAAGAGCTTTAATTTGAAAATGTGCATGGTCGATTTTAACCTTCAATATGGTCGATATTAACCTACCGGTCGATATCACGCTTTCATACTAAAAGAAGTATTCAAGCAATTTGTCTGTTCTGGTCATATTAATACAAATATAAGATGGTATTATTTTGATCACAGCTTAAGTAGTCGATATTCCACCTATTCCATAAATGGAATAGGGGAGCCTATTCCATTTATTCCTCAAAAACGCTCAATTTGAAACTCTCTTTAGATTATCTATAAAAAACTTGTAGAAAATGATGTTATGTAGAATATTCACAAGGGAGAAAAGTAATTTTTATTCAGAAATCTCTCTATTTTCATTGCGAATAGAATGATAAGACTCTGAAGCATTATAACAGCTTAACAACGTCTTTCGCATGACGTAAGCTCAAAAACTGGAAAAGTTTACCCATGATTCTGTATCATAGGACTTATTGTTCTGAGTATATTCTTACTTGAAAATTCGATTCTCTACAATGTAAAGCTCTCAAAAATTAAAACTTCACGCAAGTACTCTCCAATAAACATTCTCACGACAAGCTCGTCGAGAGCATCTGAATGCACAACACAAAACGAAAAAGAATAACTCACAACAGGAATGATTTCAATTTACTTTCTACAACTCCAATCCCCAAAATACGGAATGAAAAAAATCTCATAAAAGTACAAAGTACATCCGATATGTTCTTGAAGGCTCGGTTCGTCATTAAAGAGCCCAACAGAGCGAAAGAAAGGCCCGCAGCTTCCAGAAATGATTTAATTCCTTCACGGTAAGAATTTAATGATTCAAAAAATTCCGGCGAATTTATTCCGGCTTTCGAAGTCACTGTTTTTCGATTAAAACATTATTTCACGGCGCGTAAATTTTTAGTTGAATTTATTGGAGGGAAGGGTCTCCCCTCTGCCTCCTTGAGGGGATACGCGTCTCCATTAAGGGTGTTTTACAAAGCCATCGATCTTGGGGTTCGTCTTCAATAGCGTAAAGTTTGTTTTATGAGGATTCTAGATGTAGATAGGGGTTTCCTTGTTCTTTTTTCGGTTTTCTTTGGCTGATGGATTTACGTGTTTAATGTTGTTGTGCATGTGTAATACAGAACAGGCTCAAATCGAAGCGAATATACGAGGATATATTCGAAAATTTTTAGCCTAATAAGAAGCCAAACAAAATTTCAATGACAAAATATTTCATTACATAAAATATTCTCCTCTTAATTGGATACATTTGTTAAAGCGATCCTGTAACGTCTCAAGACCTTTAGAAAATTTTTTCTTGTTGCTTAGCAAACCAGACTTCAACAGCTTTTATTACCTTCTTGTTGGAAGAAAATGTATGACCTTTGAAACTTTTTTTCAGTTGAAGAAAAAGATGATAGTGGGATGGAGCGAAATCTGGTGAATAAGGGGGATGTTCTAGTAGCTATAACCCTAAAGCACGAATTTTTTCATGGCATCATAAGATTTGTGTGTTGGGGCGTTTTCCTGTGAAAACAAAACACCTTTGGATAGCTTTTCTACATCTTTTCTCTTCAATTTTTCCGTGGAGTGGTCAGTACTATCGAATCGTGATCTCCGGTTCATGTTTTACCCTTAGCTTTCTTTCAAATACAGGTGGTTGATGATTGCTTCAAGTTTTCGATATTAGTTTTGGAGTAGCCCCCATTTCAATTTTACTTTTTTATTTTCGTTGACCCTTCCAAATAATATCGATTTCTTTGGACATAAAGGTCCTACAGAAGTGAAAAAAAATGTTTTTTGAAAGATGATACTACCACCTTTCATTGAAATATAACAATATAAAAACATTTAACTTGAAAACGTCATAAAAAAATTCTTTAAAAAAGTTTTAGTAAAAATATCTACTGATTTTCTTATTAAATTCGCAATAGTACAAAAACTAGCACATTGAAGTATAATTTTATTTCAATGATTTAACACGCAATGATATTAGCTAAAAAACAACACTTAGATAATTTCTGTAAGTTATATAATTTGAGAGTTATTGCTGCTCGAACATAATCACTACGCGAGCAAAAGACACAAGACAGGTCGTCATGAAGGCCACTGCCTGTCTACAGAGCAGAGGCGGCCATTTTGAGCAATTTTTATGATTAATTTGTTTGTTCGATCATTAAAAATTATCGAAAATACAATACTAAGGTTTTTTTTATTTTATCAATTTTCATAAGGGTCATGTTCGAACAGCAATTACTTTCTAAATATGTAACAGAAATTATGTCGGTATCGTTTTGTAGCTAATATCCTTGCGTGTTAGCTCATTGAGAAAAAATTATACATCAATGCGCTAGTTCTTGTACTATTGCGAATTTACTAAGAAAATCAGTAAATTTTTTCAATAAAATTGTTTCAAAGAATTTTTTTATAACATTTTTAGGTAATATGTTCTCATATTCTTCCACTTTAATAAAAGGCGGTAATATCATCTTTCAAAAAACATTTTTTTCACATCTGTAGGACCTTTATTTTCAAAGATACCGATATTATTAGGAAGGGTCAACTGAAATGAAAAAGTAAATTTACAAGGGAGCTTCTCCAAAACTGAGGGGGTAAACTCCCCATGTTTTTGTCGATGAAATTAGGCATATTTTATGCCCTTAGATTATCGCTAAGTCATTACCAAACACACTGTATATAAGTATCCTCTGAATGTCGCCCTTCCGTAGAACCTACACCCGCCACTGGTTCACATAGTTCCAAGTAGAGAAGTCTCATCAAATCCTTAGTTTGCACAATCAATTCTCTGCAACCTCCCTCAGCCTTCGAAGGCGCTCTCAAGGACTGATTAGCTTCAATGCGTGCAATAAAGACAATCGTTGCACCCCTACACTACCTATTACTTCACCCCAATACCTTCACCTAATTAACTCAGGACTTATTGTTCCGAAATGCTGCATAGAGATGCGTGGAATTCACATAATGATTGCAAAACCAGAAAGAAATATACTGTTGCAGATTTATTCGGATTGGAGCACTACAAAAACTAACAGTTATATTTATAATGAGAAATCAGGGATTTTGCTGAAGTTCTAACAAAAGTTTTTTTTTAATCAGAAAACCTATTTCAATGTCTTCATTGCGAATGAAATTCTGAGAGTCAGAAGCATTATTGCAGTTTGACAATGATTCATTGAAACTTAAATATCTCAAAAGCTTGAAAATTTTACTGGTTCAACAACTGGCTTTGACATTTTGGTTCATTTTTTTAACCGGGAGAAATAATGTTCGTATCACCCAAAGAAGTAGCAGCGTTTATCAAGATCTTGCTGTCAAAAGGGTGAACAACTCCGAATTGTCCAATAGAATTTAATCCAGCTTAGAACATATGTATGTGCATGAAATGCCCTCCCGCACGACGTCCTCATCGTCTTCTTGAAAGATGGTCGCCCAAGGTATTCTCTCCTCAGGCTCGCAATGCCAAAGCATGACTAGTGACTAGGTGGATGGGGGTTTCTTCCTCCTACCCACAGAACCTACACCCATCAGTGTCCAAAAATCTTATTCTCAACAGGTGCTTCCTGAGGCGACAGTGTCCTGTAAGAAAGTCAGTGAGGAGGTTAATTGTTTCTTACCACGATCCAGATATCTTTTGAATTTTTCTCTTCAAAAGTTCCGAAGGAACTTAGTAGAATGATTCATTCCTGAGAGATTCCGCCGAGTTTTTTCCTCTCGGCTTTTTCCTTCTCCAGAAACTCCTTATAGGTACATTTACCTATAGCCTCTTTGGCAAGTGTATTTTGAACACAAGTTAAAAAAACCTCATTTTTTTGACTACTTCATTGAGTTTGTTCCGGCCCTCCCACATCATCTTTGAGTCGATGACGTAAGAGCTCAGTGCTTTAATAGCAGCTTGGCTATCTGAGTATATGGCTATATCGCACTTCTGATAGTTTTTTTCCAGATTTCTATCTAGACATCTTTCAATAGCTAAGATTTTCGCTTGAAAGACGCTCATACAGGAGCGTAGCTACAGTGCACACTTGGTACTTGGTCCGTATATCCCAGCGCCAGCTCCTGAAGAGGTTTTGGAACCATCTGAAAACCTTGTCCTGGTGAACAGGCTCAAGTAGTTGAGAGTAATCCTAATGAAAATTAAGAATCACCAAAACACATGGAGTAACTATATTTTAACTGGCCCTTCGAACCTGAGGACGGATCGAGGTAGACCCAGGAAGCAATGTTACTACTCCATGTAACTCCAACCTACTTCCAACAGATCGTTCTAGACAGAGAAGGTTTTATCGGAACAGGATACACTGGTAATGACCGGCATCAGGAGTTATCATATCATGTATCAAGACCCTCCGGGAATCTAAACCTGTTGTTGTAGTTCCGAGAAATAAGCCAGGTGAAACTTCGGAATGCAGGTAAGCTGCAGTCTCGCAAGTCCTAACAATGTGAGATTCCTCTTCTTCTTCACGCGGTGCCTTTCCGGCCGAACTGAGGCCTAGTGGCCCATTGTTCACCAGCATCGTTCTTTGGAGACTCAGCTCCTCAGACACAGAAACAGAAATGTTGTGTTGACCTTAACTCAGTTAGGTTGCCACAGTTGAACAAAATATGCTCAACCGTTTCATCAGTGCTCCTGCACCACCGGCATAAGGAGCAGCTCGTCAATCCCATTCTCTTTAAATGTTTGTTAAACAGGTGACCGGTCAATGCACCAGTCACCAGATCGAGTTGTTTCCTCTCCAGCAACAGAAGTCTATTGACCTCAGGTCGCGAGGACTGTCTCTCAATGACAATCCTCGACCACCTCAGGCCCACCCCCGCGCTCCATTCCGAGGAAAATTCTCTGTTCAGCCAGCTCCTGAAGAAGCTTCTGACAGATATGCGACAGATTGGCAGCGCCAGTTCCGGACCTACAAATGCTAATCTGGCTGCCCGCCTAGCCAGTTCATCTGCCTTGACGCTACCAGGTATATCCGCATGAGCCGGACACCAGATTACTTTCAAAAAGTTATCAGAGCTCAGCCCACGCAGAGCTTTCCTGCATTCTTTTACCAAAAGAGAGTCGCGGGAATTCTCCTCCTATCACCCAACAAATCCAAGGGGGTACCGGTCGACTTATGACACGATCTGTAGAAGTGTAATAATCAGAGCTGGTGTCCCCCCACTCCGCTATTGCACTGCAGGAGGGGGTTTTAGGAGGTTGAAGCTCCACACTTTCTGACAGCGGGCAATACAATGCTGTCAGGAAGTCTGGAAAGATTTCTCCCTACCTCAGGGTACAAAAAAAAGTTAGGTTATGTTAAGAGGCGGTAGCCAACACCATACACTGCATCACGAAGAGGAAGCAAGACCCACATCATTTCAACTATGAAAACACCCCATCTCTAACCTTGTCTTCGCGTAATTCAACAGAACACATTGTCTCTGGATCCACCAGAACATGTACGATTCCTTCTTCATTAGTCGTTAAGAAAATCCTAGTCGAGTTAATTGGCTCATTCGATTCGAATCATGAATCAAGCGATCTGTTGTACCTCTGTCGTCGAAGCACGCGAACGGGGCGAATATAAATCTCCCCCAACCCTCTACTTAATTGCCATGTAGGGAAGTCGAGAAATATCGTGTCTTGAGATAGTGATGACATCTATACTTGTCAGTGACTGTTAGGGAAAAGTGGTTTGAAGTATTAAACTAATATTTATTATGTTAATGTTTGATTTATTGAATACGTCAGTTTATCGTGTTCTCAACCATTTGTTTTTATACGGGGTCTTTATAAATGATTGTAACATCGTAGGGTGTTTTGAAAATTTTTTATCTAGTCGTTTCTAATGCAAAGTCTACAAATTTATAATTTCTTTCACATCACTCTATTTCTATCGGAATGACCAACCTAAACTCACAGTAGCGTTTGTTCAAATTGAAGTTTACACTAGAATATAACTATTTATAATGGTACAACGCCAACTGCGTGGTTATAATCATTTGTAGAAACCCTGTTTATTATATTTGTGGGGTGCTTCGAAGTGGAATTGGTTATTGTAAGTTATTACTCATATTTGATGTTTTTTCGTATCTCTTTTGTCTTGATTTCTGCTATTTGTCTTTATATATTATATTTTCATGTGTAGTTTGCTCTTTAAAAGGCTATGACAACCCAGAATCTTTTTTTATTACGGAAACTGAAACTGATTCTTAAGGGAATTCATTGTGATATCAGATACATGTTTGAAAGTTCACATCGGAAAGATACGATATACAATTCCTCAGACAGAGAATTTTGCAGCTAAGTTGATCAGATGTATATTCGAAAGTTTCATGTGCTGTAACTGACTGATTCCAGCTGTCTTATTGCAAATATGTAGTCTTGTCCCTCTCATCATTGGAAGGAGCTTAATTCAGTCAGTATGTAACCGCAAGTACTTGAATCTAGTATCACGGGCAGCCTAACGCATTAAATAATTCGGTGCGCGTACTGCAAGTTCCCTATCATATTGCCACTTCCAACTTGAAGAAAGAGACAAAACTACATTATCACACTGGGACAACTGCATTCAGTCAGTTAAAGCACATGAAACTTTCGAATATACATCTGCTCAACTTGCCTGCAAATTCCCTGTCTGATGTATTGTGTACCGTATCTTTCCGATGTGAGTTTCCGAACCAGAAGAGATCTAAACTGATTAAAAAAATGAAAATAACACTGTCAGGTCAAATATAACAAGTCAAACCTTTCCATATTCTTATGAGATATGAATTTACGAAATGTCTCGTCGCCACTTTGAACTGTAATGCCAACTTAAAGTAAAGGGTTTTTCAATTGGCGCGGGTAGATTTTGGCGGTGCGTGGCGGCCATTTTGTTTTGGTGACAATTATTGTCGAATCTTTTGCTTATTATTCAGTTGCTTATGCCAAATCACCATGGCAGGTTACACGATTAAACAGCGCGTACAAATGATAAAACTTTATTACCAAAATGAGTGTTCATTAGTGCAAACGTTGAGTGCATTGCGCCCATTTTACGGTAGACGTGGTGGCCCTTCACAGTCGACTCTTCGGCGTTTGGTGGCAAAATTTGAAACAACCGGTTCGTTAATCGATCAACCTACACCTGGACGTTCAAGAAACGCAAGATCAGCCGAGAACATCGCGGCGGTCCGTCAAAGTGTACAGCAGAACCCTCGCCGTGCACAAGCACTCGGCCTCTCGCAAACTTCAACTTGGCGAATTATACGACGGGACTTAGGGTTACACCCGTATAAGATTCAACTGACCCAGGGGCTCAAAGTTCATGACCATAGACAACGTCGTTTGTTCTCTGCCTGGGCATCGAATCGTTTGGAAGAGGATCCCAATTTCGGGCGAAAAATCATCTTTAGCGACTTAACCCCGCTAGTCTTTTCCTTGTGGGGTTTTTTGAAGTCACAGGTCTATGCAAATAAACCACAATCCACCGATGCCCTGAAGGCGAACATAACACATGCCATCGCTCAAATTCAGGCGGATCTATGCGGAAGAGTCATTGAAAATTGGACCACTCGGATCCGTGCCACTGTGAGAAGCCGAGGGGGGCATTTGAATGATTTAATCTCTCATACTTAATGGCATATATGGGCCTTTTAAATAAATAGAAAAAAATTTTGATATCTCATACGCAGCTTGTTTAATTCGGTTTCAAAATCTACCCGCCCTAATTGAAAAACCCTTTACTATACCTCGAAAAAAACACCCTATACAACAAACGAATAGCTTTTTTCTTGTTCCCAAGCTTCAAACCAAGGCAAACCTCAAAACCTTCTGTCCGCAATAAATCAAATCGTCCAAAGAAGCCGGAATGAAGCCAGCACAACCGCAGAAACCCATCAAAGAACAATCCAGGACAAGATATATCCCAAGAAAGAGTCATTCGGTATCGGAATTTTCCAATATCATGAAGTGGAAAACGGCAGCAAGAGGTGAACGAAACCCAGGAATTTCAGGATCGAACTGCCATAGATCCGGTGGCATAGTTGTCTGCCTAACAGAGCACAAGCGAGGAATTTTATATAATGCTATAACGGACAAAAAGGACCGGGTCTAGAATTGCTGGAATTTCCGGGATAAATAATGCGACGGCTCGACGTGATTGGCCGATGTTCGAGATCTACATATCTGGTTGTGGGTCGGCGATGCAAAAAATTGGAAAGCGTAGGAGTTGGGTCTACTGTTACAACCTAATTTTTTTCTGACCCCTAGTGAAATTGGAAATTTGGGAAAGTTAATGTGGGGAACGAAGGAATTGTATCAAATTTCTCATTCATGTTTTTTTCTGTGAATTTAATGGGATTATGATGTACTTAGCTAGGGTAGGTTCAGCCAAATCTTTCCTACAGTTGATGGTTGAGGAATAATACTCATCAGACTCATCGGAGGTGTTTATTACTCAAAACATTCTGAACTCACTACAAAATAACAGTACTACTCTGGTAATACCTATTGAATCGCCAATTGTATGATGTAATTCAATTCTTACTGTCTAGCTAAATACCATCTATTATTGTGTATACATGTTTAATAACTATATGTTCCTTTACAAATATCATGAATAAATATACAATATCAAGGTTATACATGGAGATCAGATTACGTGTTATCTCAATATCAGTTCTATCTATCTGAGACATGTTTTTGAGATGACCTTGCAGCCTTATGAGTCGATTACATTGAGATACCTTACAAGCTGCTACTGAGCGAATTCAAGGCGAGTGAATAAGCTTGTGAGATTGTGATGATTACACACAAAACTGTCTACTCGCTGAGTAGTCAACAATCTAGCGATCCAACTGAGGTTTATATTTGTATCGTTGTGAAGGATCTAAGATAAATGTCAAATACGTTTTCAAATGTAAGAACCAGAAACCATCGAGTAGATGAGAACTCACAGATTGTTTAGTAGCAATTGTGATCACACACGGCTTGTTTACATGCCAACAAGCGAAAACGCCAGCTATTTAGCGTGTTGAGTAGCCTAGCTTTCAACTTTAGTAGTAGCTTTTTTACAATCAGATTGTCGGCTTGTGAACAGGATTACACTGAGCGAATTTACACAACAGTTTCTAAATTCGCTCAATAGCAGCCTATAAAGTATCTCAATGTACTCGACCCATTTTACTTTTGAAAATAATACAGGCTGATACAAACTACAGGATCCTTTGGAAGAGGAAATGTCAGTGGCGTAACGAACACCCCACAGACCTCCCACTGGAGGGGCCACGGGTTCTAGGGCCCATGTGTTGAACCTTTTATTTAATAATAAATTGAAAGATAGCACAAGAGAATGGGTTTTTTGGGGTATGGTGCTAGGAGCTAAGGGTGGGGCTCAGAAACATTCATAAGGGAGGCTGGCTGAGGAACGTTCCACCACTGGAAAAAAGACTTGTTGCGGTCTATCAGACATGTAGAGTAGTGACCGAAACCCTGGAATTTGAGGATCGAACGGTTATAGGTCCAGTTGTCTACCTAACGGAGCACAAGCGAGGAATTTTATACGTATAATGCTTAAACGGACAAAAAGGACTTGGTCTAGAATTGCTGGAATTTCCGGGATAAATAATGCGACGGCTCGACGTGATTGGCCGATGTTCGAAATCTACATATCTTGCTGTGGGTCGGCGATGCAAAAATTGGAAAGCGTAGGGGTTGGGTCTACTCTCACAACCTCATTTTGGCTGACCCCTTGTAAAATTAGAAATTTGGGGAAGTTATTGTGGGGAACGAACGAGTTGTATCGAATTTCTCGTTTTTTCCTGTGAATTTATTGGGATTGTGGTGTACAGCCCCCTACCTCCATAATATAAAAGCTACTTCAACGGAGTTACGAACCGTTGAAGAAAGTAAAAACGCCTTTAGAGCAGACCTTCCAAAGATACAATACTAATCATTATAAATATAAAAAAATCAGATCACCTGTTATCCCAATATCAGTTATATCTATTCGATACGCGATTTAGCGTGTAAAGTAGCCCAGCTTTCAACTTTAGTCGCAGCTTCTTTAAGATCAGATTGTTGGCTTGTGAACACTATTCTTCTTCTTCGCGCGGTGCCTTCCGGCCGAACTGAGGCCTAGTGGCCCATTGTTCACCCGCATCGTTTTATAGAGACTCAGCTTCTCAGACACAAAGACAGAAATGTCGCGAGTCTGCCAGGAGTGGTCCCTCTCACCATAGGAATAGTAGGTGTTGGATTTCCTAGGTGTGTTCACCTTAACTCAGTTAGGTTACCACAGTTGAACAAAATATGCTCAACCGTTTCATCAGTGGTCTTGTACCACCGGCATAGGGAGCAGCTCGTTAACCTCATTCTTTTCAAATGTTTGTTAAACAGGTGACTAGTCAATGCACCAGTAACCAGAACGCTATTATAGTGAGCAATTTATAACCAGCTACTAAATTCGCTGAATAGTAGATTGTAAAGTATCTCAATATTGAGCAAAATACAACTCTATGGGACCCTAGCGGCGTTACGTAGAACTATCCCGAAACGAGTATGCGAAAACGCGGGATATGAGTTATGACATTGGATTGTTTCTGCCTAAGAAATGGGAAGTGAGATTTGTGTTGTGTGTTCATTATAATATTTGTCTAGTTAGTTGGTTTTTGATCTGATTTAAAGATGCCTAAAGAAAATACAGTGAAGAACACTAATTGCTGTGTTTATGGAGGCAACTTCAAAAAAGTTCTTCCACACGACATCATTTTTTAGGATAGTGGTTATGAAAAATAATATTTTATCAGTTGATCATCAGTTTGCACTAGAGGAAACATTTCAGACGTAAAGTGGAGTCAAAATCAAGAAAACAAAGATATTAGCCAGTTTCAGGATTCATATTTGGACTTAAAGGAGGAAATATAGTACATTATACATTATTGGATATATTTCCAATTCACTCGTTAAAGAAAACAGATGAAGATTAGGTACTTGTCAATTGACGAAATTGTTGTGATAACGTAAGTTTTTATGAATATATGCCCTGAAATCATATCACTTGGCTAAAACTTATCTGGATGTTCTTTCAATTTGCAGTATAAGTATCCTTTGTTTTTTATATGAGACAAGTACAAGTAGAAGGTAACTGCTATCTGCACTTTTCACTATTTTTTAGAAAATAGAATACACATACTTACTTTAATTCTGTATTGTAAAATTAATTATCATTTCTTATTAGATAATTAAGTTTTCGTTCATACCAGGATGTTGAATTGTATTGAATGATGAATGCTTTACTTACGACAAAATATTAATTGATATTTCTAATTTGTATTTAATAAAAATAGTTTTTTACGTTGTGAATAATTGAAATTTAGTTGTTAATTTTCATAAAGTCTTTCATTTCTGTAATAAAATCATCATGATCATGGAATTCAACGGCTTTCATTTCAATAACAAACATTATCATTCTTTTTCTTTCTATATATTTGGGAATAAATATTAGAAATATAATTTGATTCACTGAAGTATGAGACTCTTTGTTTCCACTAAATAACTGATCATACCAGGATACATTTTATCTTTGAAATGAGCCAAGTTAGATGGTTAAGTATCTTCCTTCTGCAGTTGACAAGGGTGAATGCCCGAAACTGATATTTTTCTATATATCGTCCTCGATGAATATGATCTGAACTTAATAAATGATTTCATAGGTCCATTTTCACGATTGTTCAGTTTAAAGAAGAAATAAATCAACTGAAACACTCGAGAAACACCAGAATCGCTCGTGTTTTGCTTAAACGTGCACGAAACAATACTCGTTTCGGGAACAGCTGATTCGGCGATCGCAGCGCCGCCATCGGTAATTATTTGTACCAATATTCAACCCATTTTACGTTTGAAAATTATATAGGCTGTTCGCACTGATACATATTACAGAATCTTTTGGAAGAGGAAATGTCAGTGATGTAACGTACACTGGAGAGGCTGCGGGGTCTAAGGCCCATGCGTTGAACCTTTTATTTAATAATGAATTGAAAGTTGGCACAAGAGAATTGGTTATTGGGGGTATTTTGATAGGAGTTAAAGGAAGGGTGGGACCCAGGACCACTTATTGGAGGGGCTGCCTGAGAAACGTTACACAACTGTGAAAAAGGCTGATTGCGGTCTATCAGACATGCCGAGTAGTGAAAGAAACCCTGGAATTTGAGGATCGAACTGCTATAGGTCCGGTTGTTTACCTAACGGAGCACAAGCGAGGAATTTTATATAATGCTAAAACAGACAAAAAAGACTGGTCTAGAATTGCTGGAATTTCCGGGATAAATAATGCGACGGCTCGACGTGATTGGCCGATGTTCGAGATCTACATATCTGGTTGTGGGTCGGCGATGCAAAAAATTGGTAAGCGTAGGGGTTGGGACTACTCTCACAACCTCATTTTTGTTTCGTTTCATCAGTGCTCCTGCACCACCGGCGGTATAAGGAACAGCTCGTCAATCCCATTCTCTTCAAATGTTTGTTAAACAGGTGACCAGTCACCAGAACGCTATTATACTGAGAAATTTACAACCAGCTACTAAATTCGCTGAGTAGCAGATTTTGAAGTATCTCAATGTATTAAACCCATTTTATGTTTGAAAATTATATAGGCTGTTCGCATACTACAGGATCTTTTGGAAGAGAAAATGTCAGTGATGTAACGTACACCCCACAGACCTCTCACTGGAGAGGCTGCGAGGTCTAAGGCTCATGCGTTGAACCTTTTATTTATTAATGAATTGAAAGTTGGCACAAGAAAATGGGTTATTGGGGGTATTTTGATAGGAGCTAAAGGAAGGGTGGGACCCAGGACCATTTATTGGGGGGGAGGGGCTGCCTGAGAAACGTTACACACCTCGGAAAAAGGCTTGTTGCGATCTATCAGACATGTAGAGTAGTGAAAGAAACCCTGGAATTTGAGGATCGAACTGCTATAGGTCCGGTTGTTTACCTAACGGAGCACAAGCGAGGAATTTTATATAATGCTAAAACAGACAAAAAAGACCTGGTCTAGAATTGCTGGAATTTTCGGGAAAAATAATGCGACGAATAATGTGGGTCGGCGATGCAAACAATTTGAAAACGTAGGGCTCCACTGTTACAACCTTATTTTTGCTGACCTCTAGTGAAATTGAAAATTTGGGGAAGTTATTGTGGGGAACGAATGAGTTGCATCGAATTTCTCGTTCATGTTTTTCCCGTTAATTTATTGGGATTGTGATGTACTCAGCTAGGGTAGGTTCAGCTTAATCTTTCATACAGTCGAGGGTTGAGGAATAATAATAATACGTTTTTTATCATTATATTTTAATTTAACTCGATATGTAAGATGAAATACCACTATTTAAATCTATGGGAGATGATTACCCTTCAATAGGGTCCTGTAGCGGTCTTAAAAGAACAGAAGATTCGAAGAATCATCACTTGGAAGGCCAGACCTGGTTTAGAACACCCTCCTGGCCCATAATTGTGTGTATAAAAATATCATGAATTAATGAACATGATCAAGGGTATAAATATATTCAGATCACATTACGTGTTATCTCAATATCAGTTTTATCTATCTGAGACACGTTTTTGAGATAACCTTGATGTCTTAGATTGAAAATTTATACAAATTATTCACACTGAAACATACTACAGGATCATTTGTGGAGGAAAGGTCAGTGGCGTAACAAACACGTTACAGACCTCCCACTAGAGACCCCGCGGGGTCTAGGGCCCATGTGTTGAACCTTTTATTCAATAATGAATTGAAAGATCGCACAAGAGAATGGCTTATTGGGGGTTTGGTGATAGGGGCTTAACGATTTTCTGTGAAATTGGAAATTTGGTAATGTTATTATGGAGAACGAACGAGCTGTATAGAATTTCTCGTTCATGTTTCTCACTGTACTTGCTGGAATCCTATATTCAAGAAGGGAGATGCAAATGATTTTGAAAATAACAGGCCCATCAGTATTTTACCATCCTTTTCAAAGATCTATAAGCTGGCTTTTTGTGAACAGATCATGGCATTTCTTTTGAAAAACAGAATATTCGCCAAGAATCAACATGGTTATTTAAAAGGAAGATCAATTCAAGCTGCCATTTTCAACTTTGTGAAGAAGATAACAAGTGCTTTCGAGAACAGAGATCTGTCTATGAGACTGTTCCTGGATCTATCGAAAGCTTATGATTGCCTTGATATAGATAACCTTCTACAATTAGAATGTTTTGGAATTGCAGGACCAGCACTGGATTGGGTAAGATCATACTACAGTAAACGTACTCAGTTAGTAGAGATATATACAGATGGATGTACAATAAGATCGAAAACAGAAGAACTGAAGCTTGGAGTGCCACAAGGAAGCATAGCGGGTCCCCTCTTCTTTATAGTGTATGTCAATGATTACGCATTGAACTTTAATTGGAGTGAAGATAGAGTAGATTTCGAGGACTACGTTGATGATAAGAATCTGCTGGTTATAGAGTCTCTGTGGCCAGATCTCAAGAAATTGGTTGAAGAGGTACTGAAATATACCGAAACTTGGTTTGCGCAAAATAACATGGTCATGAACAAGGACAAAACCAACTTGATTGTATTCCATCCTCCAAATTCCAACTTAAAAGTTCCCCAACATGTAACTCTGAATAGCTGCAAGTATGAGGTTTCAGAGGCCACTAGATTTTTGGGCGTCTACATTGATGAGGAACTGAACTAGAAACAACACATATGTAGACCATCTGAGTAATAAAATAGGTCCATCAATTTATGCTTTGAAAGTGATTGTCAAATATCTGAGTAAAAATATTATAAAAACTGTCAATCATGCCACCATAGAGGCAAAACTGAGGTTGGTGTTATTTTCTATGGCTCCGGAAACATTCAGCATTTGTTTGTATTGAAGAAGAAAGCTATAAGAATCAATGAAAAATTATCATTCAGAGAATCATGTAAGGGATATTTCAGAAAGAATGGTATTTTAACACTCTATGCATTGTATATCCAAGAATGTTTAATATTTTTTCATAAACATAAAGATCTATTTTTTCCATATCTGAATCTTAAGAAAAATTACGACACAGGAACACTATCATACAATTTACCAAAACATAGTCTTTCAACCACTCAAAGGCAAACAGAGTACCGCTGTTTGAAGTTTTTCAATAAATTGCCAAAAGATATTCAAAAAATTGATCAACTTAAATCTTTCAAGAAAAAAGTTTTCAATTTATTATTGAACATGGAACCATATAGTATGGAGGAATTTTCTGGGTGATTTAGAACCCCATTTCTTTTTTTGACACTGTTTCATTTCTCTTTTTGTCTGTCAACTTGAATTGTTTTGGAATAAAGATTATTTATTATCATTATTATTATTATTATTATTTCTCACGCATGTAGAAAAAAGATTTAATCCGTAATTGGTATGGGGTCCACCAGGCCCTCAAGATTTCATTTTACTCGATAGTTCAAGTAGTTTTCAATTTATGATGCCACCCACTACAGTATATTTCATTCAATATTTCTTGAGTAATTCAGTGTTACGAATTTATTCATATTACGATTCAGCACGATTCTGCTAAAAATGTTTGTTGGGTTAGGGTATACTAGACCCCACCCTACCAATAGTATTATTATTCTGTAATCGAAATCATCAAGCTTTGCACGAAAGCGAATGCGAACGGGCGGTCCACGGTTTGAAGAATGGTCATTTCAAGACTTGAAAGCCCCGGAAAGCGTTTCCCCAAATGAAAAGAAGAATAGAAAAAATGTATCTTCCTAAGATTCTGAAACAAAACATTCTTTCAATTCTCAGAAGGAATTAGATCGAATACATTAGTAAAAGGTAGTCAGATGCGCTAAATGTTCACACCAGCAAGACTTACAGACTTGGTGTCCGGGGAATAACTGTACATACTCTTACCAGAGATATAGTTGCACTAGCTGACTACTGATTGACTATAAAAAATTAATTTCTGGATTTCCCTAGAAAACTACAGGGTGTTTTTCCAACTTCATGGAAATACTTACACCATCATAAAATCCAAACTTGTTGACGGATATTATTGAAACTTGGGGGGTTATTGGCACATGCTAAGGTCGAGTCAGAAATACATTAATTATTTCATTATTCCAGGGCCGGACTCATTAATCTTCATTTGAAGTGTACAGGGTAAAAAACACACTTTGCATTTGGAATTACGAATAATTGATTCGCTTTCTAGAAAAAAGCTGAAATGAAATGATTTTTTTATGAATTTTTGAATTTGGAAAAAGTTCGAAAAAGTAAATTCATTTATCTGGACAGGACTTAGTCTTTGAAAAGTCAATGAAGGTGAGGAAGACTATAATAATTTGTTGATATACTGGGTGGCCACCCTAGACGCGGATCTCATTGCGATGAAGTGAATGAAGGTATATTGCGAAAAAAATTATTGGCGACATGTATAAGGTATACATAAGCATATTTCAAAATAATTCGTATGTATACACGGTGTTCATTGGAAGAAGTGTCACTTTGGTCTATATCTTTGTTGTCGAACAACCGGTATACATACAAATAATTTTGAAATATGCTTATGTACACCCTATACATGTCGCCAATAATTTACCTTCATTCATTTCATCGCAATGAGATCCGCGTCTAGGGTGGCCACCCAGTATATAAACAAATTATTATAGTCTTTCTCACCTTCAGTTACTTTTTGAAGAAAATTTATCATTTATTTTCTACCTCCACAAGGTGACTGAGTCCTGGTCAGGTAAATGAATTCAATTTTTCGAACTTTCTCCAAATTCAAAAACTCATAAAAAAATAATGGTTGATGTGACAACTTTAAGCGATACCACAAATTGAAGCATAATTTAGCTTCTTTCTAAAAAGAGAATCAATTATTCGTAATCCGAAATACAAAGTGTTTTTTCACACTGAATACTTTAAATGAAGATTAATGAGTCCGGCCCTGGAATAATGAAATAATTGATGTATTTCTGACTCGACCTTAGCATGTGCCAATAACCCCCCAAGTTTCAATAATATCTGTCAATAAGTTTGGATTTTATGATGGTCTAAGTATTTCCATGAAGTTGGAGAAACACCCTGTAGTTTTCTAGGGAAATCCAGAAATTGATTTTTTATAGTCAATCAGTAGTCAGATAGTGCAACTCTTTTCTGGTAAGAGTATGTTCAGTTATTGCCCGGACACCCTGTATATGCCGTTTTCCATTTTCCAGCATGGCACTTGTGTTAAAAAGTATGGCACCTGGGTTGAAAAGATGTAGTTCAGGGATCACCAATTCTGGCTACTCTGTACAGACGGAATCAATCATACAATACTTTAAACAAGGTTAAAACAAAAGATACGAAAACTAGCATGAAAACAAGCACATAAATCAACCTCTACCTCTCCAGATAATTCCCGAAACAATAGAGTTCAACAATTCCTGAGTAACCACTCGAGCATAGAACAACCTTCCCCTTTTCTAGTCGGAATCAATCCACATCAACCTGAAGGCGCACTGACATCCAACGTCATAGATGCCGACGCGAATTTCAGACATCGCATCCAGCTCTATGGGCTGTGGGCGTCTCTGGCAACCCTTTTCTTTGTCTTTCTGATTGCGAATAATTCGAGGAGCACGTCACAGTATGCTAAACAAGACAGCTTTTAGGGGCACAAACAAATACACTTGTTAGCGTGACGTGCGTGCCGAACAAACCTATTTAATGAACGTCATTAATATCGTCGTAACATAGAAACGAGACGTTCCTAGCACAGATCTTGATAAAGAGAATCGGAAGGGGCCTTAGAAGGAGGAGATGACGTTTGGGGAGAGTGGAGGTATTTTTGGGGATATCAGGAAAGGGTTTGGGCAGAGATCAAGGGAAAGAAGTGTTTGAGTGGTTGTGTGGATATACAGAGTTTTTTTACCAATAGTTTTTTGTGTATATATATTCATTTCTGGTTGCCGCAGATATTAATCAGATTCTGGTGTCATTGTTTTCAATTCTGCCCCCTGAACAACATTAGTGAAACCAACAGGTGGCGGTCTGTCTAAGTTTAGAAAATATGGGCCTCCAAAGTTCCAAAAATATCCCAACTTCACTTAACTTTTTTCAATACCAGTCTATAAATTACCTTTGCACATTTATATAACAATTTTATTAGTTTCATTTCAGGTATAATTAGTGCGAAAATATCGAAATTCTAGAGGTACCACATATCCACAAATTCAAAGGAGAACCCGTTGTTTTTTATGGTGAATTTGGCACAACTGATCCTTCCTTGGGCGAGTGACATATCAGATGGTGGCGGAAATTACAGAAAGGCATCATATCATAAGACGTTTTCGGTAACTTACTCAAAATTACTAATTCGATCCTTTGGGTCACGTGAAGGATAAACTCGGATCACGGACCCGGGTTCTAAGTTTACGTACATTAGGTTAAGGATTTGAAGAGACAGTCGTATCAAGAACATATCTAAATATTTTATGGATTCATTTTCGGATAGTCTCTAGCTTTGGTTGCATTCATTGGCTTATGCAAAATATTTCTTATGAGTTCTGTTATGCCCTTCCATGTTTAATGTTATTTTTGAGTACCTAAGTTAAAGAAGTAAAGAATTTGGTTTTTTCAGTCACAGTTTATTTTCGAATTGTCTTTAGCTTTGCTTGGATTTATTGGATTCTATTAATCTTTCTTATAATTTCTGGTGTGCTCTCGCATGTTCAGTGTTATCTTTGAGTATCTATATCAAAGAAGAAAAGAAGGATTTACCTTCAATGCAGAAAGATCTGGATACAAAGTTATGAAGAAGTTGTTTCATATTATTTTCTAGGCTCATAGAACCAGACATTTCACACTGAGCCAGATTCTCTTATCTTTCCATAACATAATTTTTAGGAATAGAATATATGAAATTACTAAGAAAAGAATAGAAGACTTATCCTTGCCTTTTTCGAATACAAAATTGAACTGCATTGCGCATGCGGTGACTCTACGACCCTGCTCTCGTGTTGGGTTACTATAGGTCAACCTGAGTCAATGATCGAGTTATTAACACCTTACTTTCCGAACACAAGTTGGATGTTCGAGTTAGGTAAATGAACACGAAGTTAACTCGAGAAAATATCCGAAAACGCCTTTATTCGCGCGAAAGAATCTGCCTACCTACCATGAGGAACGGAGGGCTTTCGAATTTATGGACATATGGTACCTCTAGTTACAATTTCGATGTTTTTACATTAAGTTTTATTGAATATACCTAAAATGAAATTGATGAAATCGTTTTATGAAAGTTTGAAGGTCATTGATATACAAAATTAGAGCAGTGTTTTCATAGTGAAAAAAAGTGACATAAAGAAGAAACATTTCTAGATCCTTTGGGGCCTATATTTTCTTAACGGAGACACTTGTTCGTTACACTAGTCTATTCGATATCTACGTGATGAAATTCAAATATTAAGGTACGGTTTCTTTGACTGAACCGAGAGAAACTAGGATTGCATCACCTGGACAATAGTTCGTTACTTCGAGAAACTTTTGAATTTTTCTTGTGAACGATCAACTATGGTGCAGTCGAACAAGGTTCCCTGAGCGTATAATGAGCGATATTTTTCATTAATTGATAGAGGAAGTGGTCCGAATATGAGCCCTGCACTTATTGTGGGCCCCCAACCTATTTCTCTTAAGCACGTCGTGACATTTATGAATTCCGTACTGAAACACTTCTATTAGAGTCTGAATCATTTCTGTGTATAAGCAGGCAGCCTCGTGTGTAACTCTGTGAAACAGGTGGAATTAAATTTATTTGTGTTTTTAAAAATTCGTTTCTGGTTAGTGCTTTCGTGGTATTTATTAATGTATATGTATAAACCTGGATAGTTGGTGTGTTAGTATCTTAGATTAGTGACCAGTAGTTGATATTTCAAAATTAAACGTTCCTAAATACTGAATGGAAAAGAAATTAGATGCTTTTAAATTATCACATGGAATGTTGGTAATATGGGCCCATAACGTGGTCCTATTATGGGACAGGGCTCATATCTAGACCAAGTCTTGATGAAGTGTATATTTTGCATTTCATCATGTCACAAAGCAAACCGAAGTTTATATCAAAGAACTTGAGACAAACATGAAGACGTTATGATATGGTTAAAGCTATGGAAGGTGTTTATAATAAAATAATGCAAACATACATACCTACATATGTGACTTATGCAAGTAAAATCAAATTTTCAGGTTGAAATATATTTTAATTTTCATTTTAGGTCTGTCATTCAGAAAAAATATTCATGATTTGAAACTGTTGGATACCTATCAATTGATTTACTAAGGGGCCCATATTACACGCAGTCTAATCCAAAAGTAGATATGTACATAATCTTGAGTTTTCACACAAATCCCACCTAAGTTCCATTTTTTTCATAATGCCTTTTTAATATACCATAGGTAAACCTTTGAGCTTGCAGTGTACCATTTATTGGATATTATTGGTAAGATCCAAAAATTTAGTGGAAAAAAACAAAAGGGGGGCTCATATTCGGACCACTTCCTCTAGTAGTTACAGACAGGTTTATCAAAGCAGGTCTCACTATCGAGTGATGTTCTTCTAGAACCTCAGATGATCACGGAACCCATATTACTGGGTTATTTTTCCCCATAGAATTCAACAGCGGCATATCGTCCTAAATAGTGAATTCAATATTGAAGGAATGATGTCATAATGAAGCTAGTCTACAACCGAAAGGAGTCATTAAATTAGGTGTGGCTCTCCAGATGATGATTTTTTCAAAACCTCAGATCCAAAGCAAAATAATTCAAACAAAATCATTTCAGATTTCTGAATAATGAAAAAAATTGTCTCCTACAGCTTTTGTATGTAATAGTGCAACATAATATATAGATGCTTAAAAAGAATTGAATAATTCGTCATAAGATCATTCGAAATCAAATATTTCTCCAACTTCAGTATCTTTTCAAATATTCCCATCTATCACCCCTTTCCCAATTAATTCAGACTAAAAAGAACGCCGTCTATCAAACCATTCATCATAGCAATCACCAGATAGATCCTCTTCATTTTTGTGTCCATCAAGCTATCCAAACCCTCCCACCTGTACGTCTGGAACACCGGAAACGTATATAACCGGAAATAATCCCGTTCTCCCAGCGGAAACACCCCTTACCCTACGGCACATATATGACAAAAGGCTCCAAGGGTTTTGTTTCTTAATACCACCAGTTGAAAATAATATATGTATTATGCAACTAGCGTATAATGATAGCTATTATATATTACTTTACTTTATCCACGACTACTGAACCTATTTCTGGAAGATTTAAAGATTTGGTGACCGCGACCTTTCTATGAAAGCGTGGAAAAAGTCGAGTTGACACATCAGAAATTTTTGAAGAACTGGTCATTGTACATTTTGTGATGAAAAAAGCTTTAAGTGATATAATGAAAGTAGATTTGGTCCTCGATTGAACAGGTATGCCCATATTCGTTAGTTGAACTACTTTAGAATAGGTACCTACTGCAGAAATGTCATTTCAAAAATATAATTTTAGAGCTAAATCTATGAAGCCTGTGACAGCATTGAAAAATAACTCATTATTCACTTGTGTTTAATGGGTTTAAGTATGGGTGAGCAACAATAGTATGATGGGTGGATTGCACAATAGTCGTGAGTAATAGTATAATAATTATTATAAGGAACATAATATTTACAAGGTGAATTTTAGGCTATGAGCCGATCGGTCTAAATCACCGAGTAAATAATAGCCATTATACGAGAGTAAAATGAATAAAAAAAATATTCGGTAGTAAGTAATAGATGCAGTATGGTATTCATTTTACTCTTCCATATGGAAGTTGATTATATTTGAAGTATATTTGGCCCCCACTTGAAAAGGAAGTCCCACCCATATTTGTTAGTTAGGGAACTTTAAAACGCTAAAGAAATATCAGTTTTAACAATATTTCATTATAGTTAAATCCATAAAGCCTTGAGAAGGACTCATATTATTCACTAGTAATGACGGGGTATCATTATGGCCCAGCAAATAGACCTATAATGGGTAGATTATAAAAAAGTCGCGGATAAATGGAAAAAATAGAACTGAATCATTCGTTTTGAGATTATTGAAATCAAAAAATAATCAATTTTGTTGAAAAATTATTTGGGTTGCTTATATTATCTTGGATTGTTCTATCCAACGTTTCGGCAAGCATTCGCCAGTTGCCCTTAAGCCAATCGCAAACTTGAACTTAAAATTCAGCAGAATTAATGCGACTAGCTTGTGACATTAGCTGTCGGAAAATTGAATTTTTACAAATTCTGTGTTAGAGGTCACTTGACATGATTTCTCAACTAAGATTTGTAGTAGGTTGGTACTTCCCCGATTCGAGTTCGTCCTCCTCAATTCAGAACTTATTATTGGTCTACAAACACCCTTTATTTCAATGGAGGGTGCACTGAACGGGTTGGCAGTTATATAGTCATGAAGGCTGTTTCCTTCAATTTCGTCCTTATATTATAGAAGCCTCTATCCATCTAATATTATGGTCTTCATTCATACACGGCCTTCTAAAGACAGCTTTAGAGCTTTAGAAGGCCGTGATTCATAGCATGTTGGACTAGTTTGGATTTTACGGTTTCTCCAAGTTCAACCAATTTCTGGTGTTTTTTGATTCTAATCTTGAGGGGGCGTTTAGTTTCCCCAATGTAGGATCTGCCGCATTCACAGGGTGTTTCATAAATACATTACTGGGTATTTTGATTTTCGTTGAGAGGTTTCACTTTCGTGAGTTTTCCCCTGATTGTATCTTTGTTCTTGAATGCTGTTCTCACATTGTATTTGCTACTAATCCATCCAATCTTTTCAGACCCTTTACATATGGTATGACAGAAGTTATTGTTTCTGCAGGATCATTGTCTATTCGTTGGGGCTCTGTTCATGTTTCCCTCGATTCTCTGGCTACATCGAGAATCTTCTCAGGGTAGCCATTTTCTTGAGGGTTTTTGTGATGTTGTTGAATTCCTCATCACGATCTTCTGGATTAGAGCATATCTTGGCTGCTCTGTCGTTAAAGCACTGGCTACTCCTAAATTGGTGCTCAGATTATGGTTGGATTCATAATTGAGATATTGGTCTATGTTAATTGGTTTTCTATAGACTGTGTTTTTTTAGTTCAATCAACGATGGATAGAACAATCCAATATAATGGAAGCAGCCCAAATAATCTTTCGAATAATGAGCCATTATCAAGAAGTTCCCGTTTACAAAAAAAAATATCCCTACCATACGCCCAAGCGCACAAATGATTCTACACCCCTTCTCCAATTAACGCAGACTAAAAAACGCCGTCTATCAAACCATTCATCACAGCAATCACCAGATAGATCCTCTTCATTCCGGCGTCCATCAAGCTATCCAAACCCTCCCACCTGTACGTCTGGAACACCGGAAACGTATATAACCGGAAATAATCCCGTTCTCCCAGCGGAAACACCCCTTCCCCCACGGCACACATATGACAAAAGGCTCCCAGGGTTTTTGCGTCCATATATTATTCCTGAACCCCCGTAATCGCCGCTCTTCGAGTAAATAGTACGGGGGCAGACGGCGGACAATTCGGCCTTTTCAAATATTTAACGAAAGACACAATCGGGAATGACGTATGTCCCGTTTTAGGAGCACCAGGACTTGTTTGCCAACGAATGCGGGCAGATATTGCGACTTCAACGTCTATATATTATGAGCGGGCGTGCGAGTTGGGCAAACACGCTGCGAAGATTGATGTGTGTTCATATCACCGTTTTTTTTTTGCGAATGGGAATGTTGGGATAGACTCATTTGGAGGTGTAGCGCTGGACTTATCGGTGTTTGGCCTGTTATGTTCGAATTCTCCGCCTAAATCCCTATAAATACGAGGCAAGGGGAGATTTATGGCTTAGAGGTGTTGAGGGAAGCTGGATTGTATGGGTTTGAAGTGGGTTCGGTGTGGGTAAGCATCTGGTGCATAAGGAAAAAGTTGACAATGTTTTTGTGAAGACCAAGCGCTCATCCTTTCATCTCAGAAGTACACCTTGAGTTGACCAGCAATTCATCACTCTATCTTATCTTTTTCCATTGTGAAACGTCTTATCTCAGTCAGCATTAGAAAGCTATTTTGAAAAGAATAATTCTTGTGAGCGAACTCAAGCCAAAAGAAACTTTCGTTATTTTGGCAAATCTAAGAAAACAATCGACGACTTTCAACCATATGTGATTTATTCAGTGGTCAATAACTAATCTCTTCTTTCTTAGGCTGGATCTTATTATTGAAGCCCAGAGGTTTGGGATATCAACAGACGATCGACTGTTATGAATCTTTGTTTTTTTGTTTTGATATTAGAAGCTTCACTTCATAAACTCTTGTGGTCTTCATTCAAAGCTTGATGGACAAGTTTTGACTGAACAGTATCTTCTAGTAAAGCTAGATTTTTATGTTATTTGATTTGAATCCTTAAGGGGATTTAGCTTCTCAAATAAAGGGTCCGTATATGCAGTTCTTGGTTAGAAAATTCTCATTGTCAGGTTTTATTTTGGTTAGATAAGCCCTGATAGCATTTTGAGTTGTGAGTGCTGTTCTTACATTGTACTTTTTTCAATTCGTCTTCGCAGATATTGCGACTTCAACGTTTATATTTTATGAGCGGGCGTGCGAGTTGGGCAAACACGCTCGGAAGATTGATGTGTGTTCATATCACCGTTTTTTTGCGAATGGGAATGTTGGGATAGACTCATTTGGAGTTGTAGTGCTGGACTTATCGGTGTTTGACCTGTTATGTTCGAATTCTCCGCCTAAATCCCTATAAATACGAGGCAAGGGGAGATTTATGGCTTAGAGGTGTTGAGGGAAGCTGGATTGTATGGGTTTGAAGTGGGTTCGGTGTGGGTAAGCATCTGGTGCATAAGGAAAAAGTTGACAATGTTTTTGTGAAGACCAAGCGCTCATGCTTTCATCTCAGAAGTACACCTTGAGTTGACCAGCAATTCATCACTCTATCTTATCTTTTTCCATTGTGAAACGTCTTATCTCAGTCAGCATCAAAAAGCTATTTTGAAAAGAATAATTCTTGTGAGCGAACTCAAGCCAAAAGAAACATTCTTTTCTCTTGAAAACGTTTGTAGTTTGGGCAGTTCTCAGAAAACAATCGATGACTTTGAACCAATTAGGATTTCTTCAGTGGTCAATAACTTATCTCTTCTTTTTTAGGCTGGATCTTCTTATTGAAGCCCAGATGTTTGGGATATCAACAGACGATCGACTGTTATAAATCTCAGTTTTTATTGTTCTGATATTAGAAGCTTCACTCCATAAAATCTTGTGGTTCTCATTCAAAGCACGATGAATAAGCTCTGACTAACCAGAATTGTTAAGTTTAGATAGTAGTTCAAATTTCATATATCACAGTGTTGCCAGCTCTTGGATTATCGATTCACGAAGCAATATTGCTAAGGCTGAAGTCATAACCAACATTGCAATAACACTAGATTCCAAATTGGAAGGAAAAATCAAATTAAGAGAAAAAGAGGAACGTGGTTCTATAAAATCTATTTTTCTGCTTTTTCTTCAATAAAATTCAAACATGCGAGCACTTAAGTTATACACGGAGACGGAGATTTTTATTGAGATTTTTTCTTCTCTGCTTTTGTAGCATTCATCTCTATTGTTTGATGAATGAAAAATTATGAGAACCTATATACCTCAAAAAAATGGAAAACATTTAAATGGGAGAAAATACCTAGAGGAATCCAAAAAATCCCCATATGTAGATAATATCTAGAAGTTTAAGATTCCGAGTTACAGGGTGTTTCTTGATTGAAAATTAAAACCACTGTATTTTTTCAACGACCTCACCGATTTATCAGAAATTTGGAATGAAGATGGCTTTCATGAGGATCCAGACAACCGTTTAAATTAAAATTTTAAAAACATCCTGTAGCTCAGAATCTAGAACTCCTAGATACTACATAAGGGTGTTGTATTCGATTTTCCTGTTTAATTTCGAAGCTTTCATGAAAAATTTGGAAATTTGTTTTAAAATGTCGAATCTTTCGAAAGAGAAAGAAGAACAACAAAATTTACTTCAGTACCTAAAAGCTATCACTCTATCAAAAGATTACGAACTGATCTAATCAAGTCAACAAAACAGGTGATCAATAGCGAACGAAACAAAATCCTTCCCTGAAAGAAACCCATTCATCAGATTCAAAGCTCGTAAATGAAGAACTATTTCAGGTCCCAGTCGATAGCAAATAAAGATTTCCTTCGAAAATATAGCCCGGCTAAAAGACCTTACGTATCTATCCGAGTTAAAACTATCAATGTAACGGTCTCGGGGGGTTCCAAGTGGGTAATTCATTCCCAGGAACAATTTCCAACTTCAATTAATTCTTCATAAAAAGGAATTGAACTGCTTCCAGTGCCATTTCGGGAACAATCCCGCATTTCTAGGCAGTCACGCGACCCCGTCAGGCGAGCGTTGGCCGTTTAGGGCTTCTCGCATGTCTGATATTAAAATAAAGCACGAATTGATAACGTTCCAACTCAAAATAATGCCCACGAACGATGCTGAAGGGTCGGAACATTAGCGGCTTTTGATTGAGAAAAATTATCCTGTCGGGTTTACCTGGATGGCAATTAGGAACGCATCAGTTGGTACGTCCTTGTTGATGTCTGCTTGTTTAGGTTGGTAGCATTTTTCATCCGTTGATGATGATTACTGTAGGATGAAGAAGGTTTTTGAGTTCTCCCATCTGCATATTTCAATATAATTTGTGATGAAAGATTCGTATGCTACAAGTTAAAGGTACATAGTTATACGAGGCTAGTTCCTCACTCTTACAAGTTTCTTCCTTAAGGCTGGCAATGCCAAAGCATTCCGTGATTAGGTGCATGGGGGTTTCTTCCTCCTCCCCACAGAACCTATACTCGTCAGTGTCCGATAATCCGATCCTCAACTGGTGCTTCCTGAGGCGACAGTGTCCTGTAAGAAAGCCAGTGAGGAGATGTAATTGTTTCTTACCAAGATCCAGATATCTTTTGAATCTTGCTTTTTCAAAGTTCTGTAGAAACTTAGCGGAATGATCCATATCTGGGAGATTCCGCCAGTTTTTTCTCTCAGCTTTCTCTTTCTCCCGAAACTCCTTCTTATAGGTACATGTCCCTATACCACAGAAGGGTTCTGGGATAATGAGTGACATTCGTGCCTACTCTTTGGCAAGTGGATTGGCCTCTTCGTTTCCTCTGATTCCCAAATGGCCCGGAACTAAAAGAAGTTATTTTTCTTGCCTACCTCATTGAGTTTATTCCGGTATGACCAGATCATCTTTGAGTCGATGACGTAGGAGCTCAGTGTTTTAAGAGCAGCTTGACTATCTAAGTGTATGGCTATCTCGCACATCTGACAGTTTCATTCTTAATTCACATCTTTCAGTAGCAAAGATTTCCGTTTGGAAGACGCTCGTGCAGGAGCCTAGCGACAGCTAGTGCATACTTGGCACCTACTTGTCACAAAATTCAGTGAATTATTTCCGCTGAACGAAATGAATCGATCGACGCCTAAGCAACGTTGGAATTCATTGGAAATTCCCAAAATAGAGAAGAAAATTGCACGAAAAACTCGTAGCAAAAAGAGGACGAACATTGCCCAGTTCAAGATCAGAACATTGTTGATGCGCCAACACATTATTTGAAATAATTTTCGAGATACCGCAGCTATTATTGGAGAACTAATTGTGTCTTCTTGATCTACGACCCAGAATGAATGGGAAAAATGACCAAGGTCGATAAAGCTGAAACAAAATTTCTGTGCGAATAGTGAAAATCTTTCTAGTCCGGTCGAAAAATTATTTTTTCAGCTATATTCACTCGGATCTTTTTTCTCATCAACTTGAGATCTTAGATTGCGAATATGTAATTATTCTTCCCAAAATTTCGGTAGTTTGGCAAAAATTTAATATAGTGTCAGTTGCAGGAACGTCCATTAAAATTTAAAGGTCCATTAAACTCTTAATCCTCCATTATTACAAGGAACTAATGGAGGATTAAAGGTTTAATGGACCTTTAAATTTTAAAGGACGTTCCTGCAACTGAGCAATAGTGTAGAAAATTTCGAACATTTTTGACAACTTTGAAAATCTGTAGCAGTCAAAAAAATGGCACTGGAAAGATGATGTATATCCGTTGTCGGATTAGGTTTTCATCATAGATCTATAATTACTATGGATGCAGAATCACGTGACCTAACAGAAGATCGACGACTTGGATACATAAGAGAGAGAAAGACATATGCGATCTTATCGAAAAGAAAAGAGATGAAGCAAAGTTTGTGGGCAACTTGTCAAAATCATATGGAAGATGTAAACAAATATTTATGTGACCACAGACATTGCTGTGCCCACAAGGAGTTGACTGACATTGCCCACAATAGCTCCATCACATTCAACCAAGTGACCTCTCTTTCTCATGCTGTGTCCATTCTTATTAGGTCTATGGTTTTCATCTAACAAAATACATGTGGATTCCTTAAATTTCCTTTTAGGTATAATTATCAGGTTCCGACATTAGGATCTTTGTGTTCTTTCAGCTCATTTTATGATCTCCGCTATTTGAACATACATGATCAGGGATTGGTGATCTTGTAAAGTTGTTCTTATGTTCCCGTTTTCTTATCTCTAAAGGTCTTGATAACTCTATAAGAGTTTCCACATATACAAGGAATATTGTAAACACAATTTTTTGATTTTTGTGTCTCATCCATTGGTTCTTATGTTGAATTTGGAACCAATTCTTCTTATTTTTTCTGAAAGGCCAGGAATATAAGGAATGACGTTCAACAAATTTGGTTGTTCTTGACGGTTTTCTGTTTGTACCTGATCATCATAAGAATTTTGATTAGATATTTTTCTTTCTGAATTTGAAACTGTTCTCTCTATAAAATTTGTTGGGTATTGATTAACTGGTAGAAACTCTTCAATGAAGGCAATTTCATTATTTCTAATTTCAGGTGTAAATGAAATCAAAAAGGCAATATCATAAAATGTTTTTATAATACCTGTTTTAACTTTCAATTGATGATTAAAATAAAAAATTCGTTTCCATATAGGATTCTACAGACGCTTATTTTATTCGTTATAATCATTAAAGAAGTCATATGTCTTTTCTAACTCTCAGACACCACCACAAATCTAATTGTTCGAGGCAAAGCCGTCATGATATAGGAGAAAAATGGATGCTGATCCTTGAGGATAGGCGCCCTAAAAGGTGCATCGTAAATTCCAATTTATGCTGTTTGTTGAAATTTCTCCAGGGGTAATATTTCCACATTACCAAATATGTGGAGCCGTTTTGTCGCAGGGGATATTAGATGGTCTTCCATTGCTATCCCCTGTGCAATGGAGTGAAATATAACTCATTAGGTGGTGAAAAGTTCCCTTTTTTACATCTGTTTATCTACGTCCCTGAATGGTATGTGACGAAATGGGATTTTGGTTCGAAACGTTCAATATGTCACCTCTTGTAATTATTGCAAGGGGTGAAATGTCATGTTCAATTATGGACTGAAATATGGTGTGAATTCGAATTTAATAGCATAATTTTTGTTATTACTGCATTGAAGGTTATTGAACTGAGAAGTCCTTATGTGTAATTTTAGATTCGAAGCTAACTTTTGAGGATCATATTGATAATGCCATTACTGCAGCAAACAGGGCGCTTGGATTCACTCTGCGTATTTGTAAGTTTTTCAAAAGAGATAACATTTTGATGATTTCGTATTATGCTTTCGTTCTGAGTAAATTAAATTTTGTAACATCAATGTGGAGTCCATTTTACAAGTGCTACATTAATAGATGGGAAAGTGTGCAGCATAAGTTTTTGAGGTTTTTGAGTCATAAAAATAATTTTCCAATATTGACCCATGAATACACCTTGGCCGAACAAAGGTTTAAAATTATGACTTTGCAGAATCGTAGCAAGCTGAATAACTTGCCTTCTGAAATCTATCGGTTTCAGGTTGCCAGATAGAATATTAAGATCTAGAGATTTGTCTGCGGTATATTTTTGCAGGATCAACCCCACGAAAAACTCGCCCATTTGAAGAATGATGTCGACTTTCAATACGGAATTCTATTGTGTTGATATATTTAATGTGACCCTCGAACAGTTTGTAATGAAGTTCAATTTCATAACCGAGAAATTGATCTTCATTTCAGAATAATTTTCCCAAGTTTTCATTTTAAATACGTGAATTTTTATTCCGTTTCAGAATTAATTCACAACAATCGAAAAAACCGAACATTCTGCGATTGATTTTGTTTTTCATATTGAAAACATAGTAGAACCGTCCGCAAGAACAACGCCGATCGCAGATAACGCCGTTTTTTTGCATATACGTACGATAAGCCAGTTTTGAAGATGTTTTTACCGAAGTACTCTCCTGAAATTTTTAACGTTTGTGCGCCTACCTTTTCCACCCCCTCCGGAAGATTATAAAAGGCGGGGTTTCCCTCCATCGGTAATTAGTTCCGAATTAGTTCTGCTTGAGACGTACGCTTTTCAAAGTTTTCTAAATTTTTCTAAGCGACCGTGCTGTAGCTATCAAATATTCCGAGTTTTATTACCTTGTTGTGAGTGCTAGTGCAACCGAATTGTAAGTACCGAGCCGATTTACTACAGTCCTATTTTTAATCCTCGTTGAGTCTACCTAAAATAGCTGTTCCGTCAGATTCCGTAACATACCTTTCCTAGTTTGTCCAGGTGCCCGTAGTTAGTCTGTCCTTCATGGTGTGTATACCCATGGTCAGACCGGAAGGCCCAAACGAACCACTGCTATAGTACGTTTGTCCGTACAACCGGTGCCTGTAGTTAGTCTGTCCTTCATGGCGTGTAAACTCATGGTCAGACCGGAAGGCATAACCGAACCAATGCTGTAGCACGTTCGACATATCCTGTTCAACCCTCTAATTTCACCTGGCCAAACCCAACCTGTTTAGACGTGAAGCAGGCAAAGTGGTAGACAACGTGGTGAATTCTGGGACTGAAAGAATATCGGCCAAAGATAACTGTTGTGCACTGACCCCTTTTATCCCTGTTTCACCTGGTATTATCATATATTTGAATTCACCGTTTAAATTTAGCCCACCTTCTATTCTGGCTGACTCGTACCGGGAAAATATTTGTTTCTTATGAAAGTGCTCGCGGTCAGACAAAACTGACCAATCTTATATTTTGTATTCATTTCATATAGCGTCTTATATCACTGTATTTTTGTATAACTATTTTCGCTATTTGAATAAATTGTGTAAATTACTCTATTTCTGATTTTCTCTGTTATCGCTAATATCTTAGATAACAAAGAACTCTGTCTCTGACTAGCAGCTGCCCTGGTAGGTTTGCTATTCTCCCTTATAAGAAAAAAGAATAGCTGGCGCTCGAGGTAAGTTTCGCCGAGAAAACCACGTTACAAGTTTAAAAGATTGATTGAAGATTTTTTCAGTAGTTAAGGTTTAAAATGTAGTATTCATTTTTTTTCCACTTGTATGTAGTTTTAGGATTGGGAAATTGTATATTATTCATTTGTGAATCCTTTGCTGGGTATTCAACCCGTTCGTGATTCTTTGAATATAAACAAATAAATGAATAAATGTGGAGCAGAGTACAGAATTTGTAACTGTAATTATTTTAATAATCGTTCTTTTAATCTGTTGATTTTGTAGACTTTTCGAAAGTATAGGCATAAACAAATTCGTCTTATTCTTCATGGCACGGTTTATCTAAAAGAAATAAGCAATATCGTAAGATATTCATTGGCCGAAAGGTCAACTGATAAAGGTAGGTACAAAAGGGGTGATATTTTCATATTATCAAATATGTTGAGCCGTTTTGTTGCAGGGGATATTAGATGGTCCGCAATTGCCATCCCTTCAGCAATGGGGTGCAATATAATTCATTAGATGACGGAAAATTGGTCTTTTACATCTGTTTATCTACGTCTCTGAATGGTGTATAAATGTATGGGATTTTGGTTCGAAATTAAAGGTTATCGACAATAATTTTAACATTCAATATTACACCCCTTGTAGGGAAAAGTGAGGTAATACGATCCCTAAGGGTCAAATGATCCCCCGCCGTAAATCAGAAACAGCTTGTACCATCTATCCAAATACACATGAAACATGTTCCCCTGCGCCCCTGCGAGTTACCTGTAAAATGTCAATGCGGTGCGAGTGCTTGGCGTGATTTTATTAAAAAATAATCAAAAAGTGTGGCTCTGATCTAAGGTAAGCAGGTTTTTGGACTTTCGTTTTTTTTACATGTAAGTGTTTACTGAAATGTTATTTTATTTGCTGCTATTAGTAGCAGTTAGCTAATATTTAAGCCATGTTCGATCATCGCAAGCGGTATGTGAAGGTTTTGTTTTGATCGATATTTTGTAATTTGGTATTTGGGGTGAAATGATCCCTTCTGTGTGTTTCAAATGATCCCTGGAATCATTTACCCCATTAAAATTTTTTGTTTACAGATCATGCCGAGAATTCATAAAGGTAAAACTAATCGCCAAAAGAGGCCTGAAGAACATATGCAAAAGGCATTAGAGATGGTATGGCTTACAAAACCGCGAAAAGAGAATTTGAGGTCTCTGTGATGGTATTAGAAAGAAGAGCCAAAGGTAAAAATAAAATAGCTGTAGGCTCAGCTAAAAAGTTAGGTTGCAAACAAACAGTGTTCAACCTGGAACAAGAACTGGAACTTGTTGACATGGAGTCCAGAATAATATACGGGCTGACCACTCAGGAATTCTTAACCTCAGCTCACCAAAAATGGCAGAAAGAAATAATCTACCGCATCAATTTTCCGAAGCTAAAGGAAAAGTTGGACTTGAATGGCTTCGTGGATTTAGACGTAGATATCCAGACATTACAATGCGTGCGCGAGGTTTTAATAAGAATGTGGTGGATGAATTTCTCTCGACTTTGAGAAACGCACAAGAAAAATATTATTTTTCAACCCATCGAATATTTTTGTTTTGTGTGACTTGCTTACATACTTAAATTGTTATGAACAATACATATTATCATTCAAATAAACAGCAGAGTTTATTATTTCATTTTTATTTGATATTTATTAACTCATAGTACAAAATGATCCCTGGGATCATTTTGCCCCTACCCCAGGGATCATTTTATCCACAGGGGTGTACAAAATGATCCTTTACTAAACTTTTACAAAAATATGTAATACAAAAAAACTACACAGATGAAATGAAAAATAAGTAGGCAGATACAAAGTTAAGTAAATTCACTACCTTTAACAATTGAAATCTTGCGGTTTTGCCTTCAACTTTAGCCACAATTGAAATTTTCCCTTAAGGGGATCATTATACCTCACCTTCCCCTAGTTATTGCAATGATTGCAAGGGTGAAATGTCATGTTCAATTATGGAGTGAAATATGGTGTTTATTCGAACTTAATAGCATATTTGTTATGACTGCATTGAAGCAAAAGGTAATAGAACTCTAAGTACTTATGTGAAGCATAGTACAGAATTAAATTTTGGGATTTGTGAACAATTAATTTCCCTTTCAATCGAGCAATGGCATGGTTATAATTCACCACTACGTTTCATTTTATTTTTATTCGGATAAATTTTATTTTGATATTTAGGAAGTGAGATGTATGACATTTCAAAATTGGCAGCGCGACAGCGCGTTCAAATTGTTGAATTATCTTATGGAAATCAGCGTTCTGTAAAAAGTGTCTTTAGAGGGTTACATGAATTTCATGGTTTATATACCTATTTGTTCATCTGAAAGCACCATTAGTCGAATTATTGAAAAATTTGAAGAGACCGGTTCGGTGTTATATAAAAAACATTCAAGAAAAGCCCTGAGCAGAAGCTTTAGAGGACTCGTTCATTGGTGGAGCAATACGATTGTTATCTCGAAATTTCATATGGGAGATTAAATAACAAATATGTAAATGCAGAATCTCAGCACAATCGGAATTATATTTTGAAAACTATTCAGAAAATGAAATACATATGTAAAAAATAAATAATTAAAATATCGGATATCCTGTTATGGTAATACTCAGATTCTTCTTTTCAATATTATAATTGAATTTTCTATGGTCCTGTTAACACTAAGGCCACAAAATTCTGCGTGAAAATTCAATATATCAGTCTTCATTCGCAGAAGAAATTTCACTCGAATCGGATATCCTGTGATGGAAATATAAAGATTCTTCACAAAATTTTGCATGAAGCTTATTATGACCATCTTGCATATGGCCGCAACATTTTATTCCGATTGGTTTCGTATTGTCTGAGATATTGATGAACATAAATTTTGAATGTCCATATTTCATGGAACAGCCTGTACGATTCGGCTGGTTAACGAATTTAACTGATGCATTTGGGAACCGAACTCACCCTTAAAATCGTATTCATCAGGGAGTCTAACCCTACCGTTCGAAAATAACAGACATTTGGGCAAAACGATATAGCACTCGTTTAAGTAGAACGAGCGCTCAAAAAGAAACATATAGTCGTAGCGGTCGTTAGCGAAAAAATATTGCTTTATTTCGTGAAAGTCTTGCTGAAGACCCTGAAATGTTCATAAGACGACGTTCACAAAAGTTGGACTTACTGAGTAGATTTACACCTTAGGTTTGAATAACACAGGATCTAAAGCCTAAATTATTTACTAAGAAAAAATTACCTGGACGAATAGTCTCAAAAACGATGATGTCAATTGGCCACCAAGATCATGTGATTTGACACCGTTAGACTATACTCTTGGGGTTATGTGAAAAGTCCATTCCATAAGAATAACCTATATTTGGAATATTTGAGCTTATTCTTTAATCGTCGTCGATAAAAAGTGACTTTTTATAACCTCGGAAATTGAACAAAATAAAACGTGTCATTTTTTTTCAAATATGGCCCATGGCAGTAAAATCTCATCAAACTACACTCGTTATATAAACAAATGTAATAACATCGTTGTTATTTTCCACATTTCATTCCGCGAGTGAATGCAGAATATATGATAATCTGATAATGCAGCCCGAGTTCTTTCGGTGTCCATCCAATACGTCATCGGGGACATAATGATATTGACTCGTAGCTGCAAGCCACAATTCGTTAATTGTTTTTCTATACCTACCCGATTATCGTAGCTAGTTAATAATTCCGCCAACGGAAAAGCGAATAACTGATTATGTTCAGATGGAAAATGCATTCTGTCCTATACCCTGATTGGTTGAAACAGTGCATATAATTCATGTTTCTGTTATTGAGTTTTGATGGAACGATACTTGATGGACAGATATCAGTGGTATCACTGCTGTCGTTCATCCTTTCGGATATAATTAATTATTTATAGAAATATTAATTCGGATGTAGATGATTGAAAACAAACATGAAATTGGCTTAGAATGATTCAGTGTGTTTTGTCATTTTGACATAACTTTGTCACACTTTTTTCATCCTTATTCCATCATAAAATACTGTTGTTTGAATCTATGCAAGATGATTACCCTTTATTTTGGTCTGGTATTAATCTCAGAAGAACAGAAGATTCGAAAAATCATCACTTGGAAGGCCAGACTTGTTTTAGAACACTCTCCTGGTCAACGAGCTAGAATCAAGTATTTTGTCTGAATCTAAATATTGGAGATATTTATTCGAATAGTTTCAAGTTGTGAAGTGAAAACATTGAGACAGGGTTTCTTCTACTGAGGTATTCCCTGAGCTCTGGTATCATACGCAGACCAGTATGTTTTGTAATAATCTGAGCTAGTTATTTTTGTTTTTTTTTATGTATTGTATTATGTAAGCTCTTAATTGATAAGAATATATTTAGGGAAAGGTAGGTAATATGGAAGGACTAAAATTGAGTAAGATTATGTGGGCAAAAGGGAATGAAATCCGGTTTTACAATTGATGCATAAAAAATGCAACTTTCTGTACGAATACACAGTTTATGAGCATAGATTAACTAAACGGATTTTAGTTTGTCTATGTTTATGAGCCTATTTATAACACAACGCATACCAGTCTTCTGTGGGTGGTTCTTCGTACTTTCCCCACATAACAGACAAAAGAAATCCTGTGAAGAGTGCTTAGCATTGTCATCAGTTGCGTCATCTGTTTTGATTTCCATTTTCTGATTTTCCTTCGTTTTCTCTCGAAGTCATTTTTCTACTTTATATTTCTTCCTTCATTTCCGTTTTTTTACTGTTCTGTGTTAAATTTAATTTCGGTTTTTCTATAACCAGATATCTGATTCGAGTGGAATTTATTTTGTGTATGAAGACTGATATACCGATTGTTCATGCAGAATTTCAATAAAATCGTATCATCAGAACCACATAATGAATTTTTTTTGATGTTTTACACAACGATTATTATACTCTAAAATCTTTGATTTTACCTGTTTCATTTTTTGAATAATTTCCGAAATATAATTCCGATTGTGCTGAAATTCTGCATTTATATATTTGTTACCAATTTCAAGTCCCATATAATGTTTTGAGTAGAAGGTCTTATTGCTCCACCAATGAACGAGCGCCCGAAAGCTCCTACTCAGGGCTTTGTCTCGACAAAATTCAAGCACAATCTTCTCATCAAGAATTACTTTCAAGGAGAAACTAATTAAGATCTCTGACTTAGGAGTTTTTCTATTTCGATTTTTCAAGGAAGGATTAACCTTTGGATAAGGAAGTATTTTCTTTGGAGATGTGGAAGGCTGTTTTGAAGTAATAAGCAATTCAGAACCATTTTCCTCATTCTGTGATGCTGTGTTGGTGTATTTTCATGAACAGATGCCGGTGCGAAATCCCATTCAGCCACAATTCGTTAATTAGCTGTTTTTTAGACGAGATTATCGTACCTAGTTAATAATTCCGCCAACGGAAAAGCGAATAACTGATTATGTTTAGATGGAAAATGCATTCTGTCCTATACCCTGACTGGATGAAACAGTGCATATATTCATGTTTCTGTTATTGAGTTTTGATGGAACGATATTTGATGGACAGATATCAGTGCTATCGTTCATCCTTTCGGATATAATTTATTATTTATAGAAATATTAATCATGGTGTAGATGATTGAAAATAAATATGAAATTGGCAGTAGAATGATTCAGTATGTTATGTCATTTTGATATAACTTTGTCACACTTTTTGAGCGCTCGTTCTTCTAAAACGGGAGCTATATCGTTTTGTCCAGATGTCTGTTATTTTCGAACTTTGAGCCAAACATGGTTTCAAACGATAGGGTTCGACTTCCTGATGACGAGTTCATGATCAAAATCAATCGATATGGAATGTTGCAGCCACATGCTAATATAGTAAGCCCCATGCAAAATTTTGTGGTCATAGTGTACACAGAACCATGGAAAATTCAATGAGAATATTGAAAATACGAAACTTTATATTTTTATGAAAAGATATCTGATTTGAAAGAAATTAATTTTGTGAATGAATACTGATATACTGAATGTTAATGCGAAATTTCAGAAGAATCGTATCATCTGAACGACAGAATTGAATTTGTTCGAAATATTTATCTTCTACATATTTCATTTTTTGAATAATTTCCAGACTATAACTACCATCGTGCTGAAATTCTGTATTATATATTTTTTATCAATTTTAGTCCTATATATAATTTTGAGGTGATTCTCTTATTTTTCCATCAATGAACGAGCGCTAAAATGCTCCTGATCTGAGCTTTTCTCGAAAAAATATACAGTATATACAAGAAAATTTATGTTATAACGAGGAAACATAATTACTCAATAAGGGCTGCAGATATTAACTATGAGAGACCGAGAGCAGAAAGAAGTATAGAACAAAGGTACAGCGCGTATATTGCTTCAAGTTCATATACAATTATTACAAATCAAATAAAAGAGGTAAAAATAAATATACATTCAATGAAAACATGAAAAAAAAAGATTAAGGAGGGAGATAGGGAGCTTATACATGGAATTATAAATTCAACAATAATAATAAACTACAAAAAAATATAATTGAAGACAAAAATATTTAAAAAAAAACGCCCTTCAGAAATTTTTTTCGCCGACTCAGAAACTTTTTTCACTGATCAAGACATTGTGCACATTTTCGACGATTAATTTTCCACCGACTACAACAAAATTTGAAGTTAACACTCATTTAATGATGGTAACTTTTAAATAGGAAAATAGTTCATTTGTTTAGTTTATTGCCCTAAATTAGGTTTACAAATTGTGATTTTGTTAACAGTGTACGCAGATATCACCCCAGGGTGCATAACTCACAGTAATTTTTAAGAGTTTATTTTTGTATGAATCAATAAACTCTATTCTATTCTATTATATTCTATTACCTTGAATGGCGAACTCTGACTTTTGACTTCTTCTATTTCGATTTTTCAAGGAAGGAGTTACCTTTGGATAAAGAAATATTTTCTTCGTAGATATGATATACGATGTGGGGGGGCTGTTCTGAAGTAATAAGCAATTCAAAACCATTTTTTCCATTCTGTGATGTTGTGCTTCACAATTTGTGAATTAGCTGTTTTTTAGACAAGATTATCGTACCTAAAGTCCGTTCACGAAAGTTTAAGAACATAATAGGCATTTGTTCATTTATCTGAAGTTGGCAGTATCTGCTGTCATAACGAAAATAAAGTAAACGTTGCCGAATGTACCCGGCCTTTCCGATGAGCTTTCGCGTTATCAGAGAACTCTATGCCCTGTTGACAACATTGCTTATCAATCTGACAAGAAAAGGAACAACATAACCTAAAGTTTTAATATACACAGTGGAATATGCCAAATTGTCATAGCCAACCGACGGCTCAACCTTTCGTGAATGTACTATAGTTAATAATTCCGCAAACGAAAAAGCAAGCTGAATATTTTCAGATGGAAAATGCATACTGTCCGATATATTATAAATATGTTGGGGAGTTTTCGGATTAATAATGAGTAGAAAGAGAGTGGACTATGATGTGAATTTCGAAATTTTCCCAACATATTACGAAAAGGATAAGTGAACCCAAACCAACAAAAAACTTCTTACCTTTAAATGGTCGAACTTAAATAATGGATCTGTACTGTACTCACACTCCAGAAGCAGAGTGATTGAGTTCAACAAACTGAACTAGACGTGGAGATCCTTTGGATTGAAGTCCTGTCAATGTTAGTTCGGTCCCCCTTATCCTTGCTGCCTTTTGCACAGCACGCCACTGGTACGACTTACGTACTTTTCACAACGGAGTCTTTATATTTCGAATGAAATATTCAAAGGAAGCAATTTTACTAGTTTTACTAATCGAAAATTATTTCGTAAGGAAGCAGAAAATTAATTAATTTGGAAACTGTAATATGAAATCTTTCGCATGAAACGTAAAGATGGATTATATATTCATGTTTCTGTTAGGTATTGAGTTTTGATCGACCGATATTTGATGGACGGATATCAGTGGTATCGTTCATCCTTGCGAATATAATTTATTATTTATAGAAATTTTAACCCGCATGGAGATGATTGAATACAAATATGAAATTGGCGGTAGAATGATTCAGTTAGCCTACGATTTGAAGTTATAATTATAATTAATTATAATTGTGTGCAGTTTCTGAATTTCGAAGAGATAATGATACCAAATGGTGAAGTTGAATACTACGATAATTGTCGAAATGAAAAACTGTTGTTCACGATTATTTTATAAAATATGTTTTTCACGTCTATTTACTCGGCCAAAATAATACCCGTTGCTCACTAGTTTTTTTTTTATCTGAGACATACCACGAAGTCTCAGGCCTAAGTACTAGTGTACCGTGGGTCTCGGAGGAGGAGGGACAGATTCAGTCTATTAACACGTGATTTAAAAGACTGGAGGTTCACATTCTGGGGAAAGGCGTGGGCAGGAAGTTGGTTCCACACTCTAGAGACCCTTGGGATGAAAGTACGGGAGAAGGTCGATGTTCTATGCGTGGAGAGTTGGACGGTAAAGGGATGCATGTGCGATGTTCTTCTTGTGGTTCTGTTGGGATTATCCGAGGGAGGGACAATCGATGCGAATTCCTCGGAACACAGGCCGTGATAGTATCGGTAAAATAGCGAAAGGTCACCCACGGCACGTCGATGGGCTAAAGAGGGGAGATTTCTTGTTAGATTGGGATCATTAATGAGTCTGATTGCCTTCCTCTGGATGGAGTCAAGGATTTTAAGCGTTGATTTGGCTGCCGATGCCCATATGTGGGAGCAGTACTCCATGCACGGTCTAATCTGAGAGACATACAGAGTATAAAGGTTAGAGGGGGAGAAGTATTTTCGTGCTCGAAACAGGAATCCTAACTTTTTAGCAGCCGATGAGGCCACAGAAGAAACCTGCCTGTGCCAGCTGGGGTCCCGCTCGTACGAGATGCCGACGAGATCGAATGTCTCCATGTTTCCCAAAATATTTCCGCTAATCTGAATGCGGTGGGTGAAAAACAATTCATTTTTCACTGCTGCAGATGCTTTATGGATTCATTTCTGATATTTTATTGTTGGAACTGCTATTTCTTGAGTGTTTCAGAGTTAACTAATTTACAAATATGGATGAGAATATCTTCCTTATCGAGGTCAACTTGTACTTTGAATATCAACCTCTATTACAAAATATACTATTTTGACTTCATTTAATTTACTCATAAGTCAATATAACTTTTTCCACATTACTACACGAAGGGACATATCACGGCCGCCAAATGGTGGAGCAATAAGACTTTTGCCTCAAAATTTTATATGGGATTTGAGATTGATACCAAATATATAAATGCAGAATATCAGAATTATTCAAGAAATGAAATACGTGAAAAATAAATAATACAAAAATTAAATTCTATGGTTCTGATGATGGGATCCACTTGAAATTCTACATGAACATTCAGTATAGTAGTTTTCATTTTCAAAATAAAGGACCCCGCACATTTTGTATGGGAATTGGCTCCCGGTGGATTTGGCTGAAAATTTGATATTTATATATTATATATATTATATAATTTATATATTATATATATATTTCTGATCAAATGTCTCCACTGTCACGAATCTGAAAAATGCGTGCTTCTAGGAGTTTTTAGCGATTTTTTGTATCCATTATGGCTCACGTATTACCGTTCACACAGAAATGTTTGAGAATATTTCGTGATTATTGAAAGCAGATTCTGTCAATTCGAAATATTTTCAAACATTTCTGTGTGAACGGTAATACGTAAGCCATAATGGATACAAAAAATCGCTAAAAACTCCTAGAGTTGTGCATTTTTAAGCTTCGTGCCTGTGGAGACATTTGATCAGAAGGATTAGTAGAACATCATATCAAATTTTCAGCCAAATCCACCGGGAGCCAATTCTCATACAAAATGTGCGGGGTCCTTTCACTCGAATCTGATATTATGTTGGAAATATAAAGATTCTTTTTTCAATATTCCAAATGAATTTGTTATGGTTCTGTTGATACTATGGCCGCAATGCATGAAGATTCAGAATATCAATATTTATTCACAAAAGCAGTTTAACTCGATAAAAAATATGGAAATAGAAAGTCTTGTTATCAGCATTTTGCATGTGGTCTCAATATTTAATTTCGACTGGTTTCTTTTTTTCTGAGATATTGAGGTACCGTAAACTCGGGGTACTTTGTCCCATTATTTTAAGTATTTTCAGAATTCCCTGAAATTTTTTGTTCTTTATGACGCAGAATAATATTTTTTGCATTCCACGTCATATATCATAAAAAAAACTTTTAATTGATACAAAAATAAATATATTTTTCTTGCTTTAGATTTAGGTGAGTTTTCAAACATGTAGAAAACGTAACAAAAATATAGGAACATGGTTTTTCTCTAGGAGAGTAGATACATAAATAAATGAATATCATAAGTACACTTTAAAGTAAATAAACAGCCCTTCATGGCATCTAAAAATCTTTTTTCACAACCCATTTCTATATCACAGAAAAAGTATCAAGTTCAGGTACACTATAGAGATTTGTTTTCAAAAGTTTCGGCGGTTCTATTCTGCCAACCACATTTTCCAATTTATATTGTTCGATGTCTCTTCTAACTGGCCATCGCCAAAATTTTTTTCCTTTTGCCATACAGCTCACCATCACAGCTGTTTCCGACTGGCTTGTTACCTGGCCAGGATAAATGGACGAATTCCATTTCACCAGAACATAATCCCCGACATTGAATGAATTATGTAGCTCCTTTGGTCCACTTAGTTTTGCTTCAGATGGTGCATCAAGATTTGATAACTGTTTATTTTCAGTATCCTCACTTTCGTTTTCAGATAATAAAAATTGAGTTCCATTATTTTGATTCTCCGTATTCCCTAGTGTATCAAATGTGATTTCACTGTGTTCATCTGATGAGTACGACATAATGAAGTCTTCAATAGATGAAGCAAGACTCATTTCATCACCACTACAACTTGTTGAAGAACTGGGCAGACGTTGCCTTATTACTCTTTTTGTAGTTTTCAATTTATTTCTGGATTTTGCAGACGTTAAAGTTTCAGGTTTTTCTATTAAATCTTCACTTCAAATGGAGCGACCAGGAGGCACATTAAGTTTTTTTTTTTTACAAATTTTGATTTTTGCTGGGTCTTCATTACATCGAATTTGCTCAAGTTTCTGCAAAAATGAGTTTGCTATTAAATGCGAGTTGAAAATTCTATCCTGTTTTGGCAATCTTGCCAATAGTTCCTCCTTATTTAGAGGAAAGATGCCAGTCTTCCTGAATCCAGCTTTCATGTTCTCTGTAGTTCCTGTCAGACTTTCCAGAGCTTTGCGTAATAAGCCAGGAAATTGCTCTTTTGGTGTTGTTGGTAGTTTTCTACCAATTTGTGAGTCTTTCCAGTTAACCAAAACTTGTCGCCATTTTACTTTTAAAGGTCGAAAATAGGCTACATCCAAAGGTTGAAGGATATGAGTGGCGTTCGGGGGCAAGCAAATAAACCCAATGTTATATTTTTGGCATTCTGAAAGAACCTTTGGATTTATGTGTGACGATAAATTGTCACCAATTATGACTTTGCGGCCCTCCTTCTTATTGAGTATTGGGAGCAAATGCGATAGAAACCAGTCCTCAAAAGTTGCGGCATCCATCCATCCACTTTTTGTTCGATTGTATCGAGCACCTTCAGGTCCATTTTCCATCCATGTGGACCATAGATACTCTGCCTTATAAATGACGTAAGGTGGTAAGCACTCACCAGCAGCATTGCCGCAGAACATGACACTATAGCTAACCTTTGTCGCATTAATGATACCTACTTTCAGGATATTTGCTTCCACGTCGACAAATAACCTTCTTTCTTCCAGGGTCGTCAGTCAGGTTGCTCTCGTCATAATTATAAATATTTTCTGGTAAAACATTATTCAGCTCTAGACCTAGATTTTGAATAAAATCGGTAATAATTTTTTCTGATATTTCAGCTCGAACTTTCTTGATATTGTTAGCGAAGCGATAAGATAATTCGTAGTGTCTTCTGAGGAAACCTTTAAGCCATTCCCGTCCGGGAATGTTGTTTCTAAATTGACCTACTGTTCTTCCATGTGAAGATAAATAATCTCTTACAATAAACCTGAGATCAGATTCTGTTAACGGAAATCCGTATTCTGATAGGGCAGTTATATGAGCGACAAATGACGCCTCCTCATCTTTTGTGAAAACAGTGGGATGACCGGGTGCATTTTGCGATTTATTCTTTAGTTTTAATTTGAGGGTACTTCGCGGAATGTTATATTGCAAGGAAGCTTCTCGCTGTGTAAGCTGTTTAGATCGAATAGCATTTAGGCACTCTTCCAGCTGTTCTTTCGTATAATCGATTTACCGACGATTTCCTGGTTTTCGCTTGTAAATTGTTGGCATCTTAAATTTCATTAATATACTGCAAAAATAAAAATAATTAATTTGGTTCTTGCGAAAATTCCACATCATTTCATTGGAGGTTACTTTTGCCCTTGGGTTAAAGAAACCTGTTGTCTCGGGTCAAAGAATCCTTCAATTCCAATTTCGATTTTTTCCTGATTAGAATTATTTGAAAGTAGTAAATTTTGCACAAATATTATGTCTGCAATATGTAGGTAACTTACATTACAACAATTGAATAGTAACTCACCTGTAGCTCCGATTATGTGACAAAGTTTGCAGGACATATAAACACATGCTCTCACCAGTATGCAACTTGCCGGTCATATTAATTAACATTCTCCGAAGCGAAAGTAGATAAAACAGCATTCTCAGCTCAACAGTAGTGACATCTTTTATTTCAAACATGAATTGGTGCGATCTTGACTGCCGTGACAGAATGTGGGAAACTATTATAATTTTTCAGTTTTGGGCTAAAGTTACCCTCTGGGGCTAAAGTAACCTGAGTTTACGGTACACAAATTTTTAATGGCCATATTTTATGGTACACCCTGTACGAGTTGGCTGGTTAACGAACTCAACCAAAGCTTTGGAACCCTGAAAATTTCAAGTCATTTGAACAATCCCTTGGAAAGTTATTGTGCTAACGGACGGCCGTTCGAAAATTACAGACATTTGGGCAAAATGATATAGCACTCGTTTAAGTAGAACGAGCGCTCAAAAAGTATATTATTCAGCAAACGTATAATGATTGCTATTATTCACAAAGTTTAGGCGACGAGCCGCAGGCATTCATTCATTCATTCATTTTGCATGAATATGCATGAATATTCAGTCAAGTAGTTTTCATTTTCAAAACAAATTTCACTCGACGGATATTCTGTTATGTGAATATAAAGTTTCATTTCTCAATTTTCCAATTGAATTTTCTATGGTTGTGTTAACACAATGGACACAATGTTCTGCACGAGGTTTCAGTGTATTAATCTTCATTCAGCGAAAAAATTTCACTGGAATCGGATATCCTGTTATGGAATAATATAACATATAGATATTTAGATATAAATAGAGTTTTTCGTGCTTTACTTTATTAGAGCTACATTTTGCCCCTTCACATGATTTATTATTTTCCTGAAAACTTCGATCTCATGTCGACTGGCGTCTAGATTGCGCCAGTAGTAGAGTATCTGGTTTGCACAAAATCGGCAGACGCGTCTGAAAAGCGCATCTGTAACGCGTAAACCATTAGTCCTCCTGTCAAACAGAAATTCCACCTTTCCAATCGCGTAAACGAGCATCAGAAATCGATATAGGCATCAACAAATGGGCGGCACACATCAATCGATGTATTACGGGAATGTTTGTACAATAACGGCTAGACCGTAGTTATTTATTACCCACGTCCAATTTGACGCTGCAGTCCGGACTTTGAAATTACAGTAATATTCACATCGCACGTCCATAATATACGAACTAGCGGTTTGGGACACAATCATTTCCTTGTTGACAAATCAATCAGCTGTCATTATTCATGGAATTTATTGGAGTTCGTTGGCTGATTGAAGGTTTTTTTCGACTGTTCGTTAACCTTTTATGGTAGTGTGGATGGGCGAGAGATATGGGCGAATTTTTCAGTGTTTCAGAGTTTCAAAACTCAACAATATGAGTGAGAATACCTTTTAGGCTTGGACGAGACGAGACGAAGCGTAAGTTCGCCTAGGTCCACGCATTGGACGAAGCGATGCGTTGAGCAGGCATCGGATGAAATTTCCCCTATATCTAGGCCACAATAAATTTTTATTACCCCTGTTGCATGCAGCCCACCCACATGAACAAGGGTAGATGATCCACGCGTCGAACGACTCGACTCCTCGTTGCTCTTCGCATCGCGCCTCCTGGGTAAGCGTCCACCCATTTGTTTCAATGCTAAACACCACAACGTAAAACGTCGCGTTCCTTCCGAGCGCTTCGCTTCGTCCAAGTGTGCGTCTAATATGTCTCGCGTGTAATGATTCGGCTTTTCGTTTCAGGCCTCCCAAGTGAGAGTCTACCCATTTGATTCCTTGCAAACCGTTCCGGCGGAAAACAACTCTTCGTCTCGTCTCGTCCAAGTGAGCGCCAACGTTTACAATCAAATGCCAAATCTACCTTAAATATAATCAACTCTTATGACAAAATATACAACGACAAGTTCATCAAACAACTACTCATATGTCAGTTTGAGTTTTTTCACGTTTTCGCTATTATTCACTAGGTGATTTAGGCCACTCGCCTGCGGCTCGTCGCCTTAACTTTGTGAATAATAGCAATCATTATACGCTTGCTGAATAATAAACTTTTTGAGTGCTGGTTTTACTTAAACGAGTGCTATATCGTTTTTCCCAAATGTTTGTAATATTCGAATTTTGAGCCGAAAATAGTCAAACGATAGGGTTAGACCCACTGATGACGAATTCGTGGTCAAATTCAATTCTGTTCGTGGGGCCGTCGGTTAGCACAATTACTTTCAAAGAGATTGTTCTAGTGACTTGAAATTTAAAAGGTTCCAAATCCTTGGTTGAGTTCTTTAACCAGCCAAATCGTACAGGGTATGGACATTCAAAAGGAAATGAAATGTTTAGGCCATATGCAAGATGCTGATAAGAAGACTCAAGCAAAATTTTGTGACCGTAGTGTGAAAGAACCATAGAAAATTCAATTGGAATATTGAAAAAAAGAAACTCCATATTTCCATGAAAAGCTATCCGATCGAGTGAAACTTCTTTCGTGAATGGAGATCGATATTCTGAATGTTCATCCAAAATTTCGTGGCCATAGTTTCGACAGAATCATAGAAAGTTCAATTGGAATATTGAAAAGAAAAATCTTCATATTTCTGTAACAGGATATCCGATACCAGTGATTTTTTGTGAATAAAGATTGATATACTGAATCTTCATGTGGAACTTTGTGGCCATAGTGTTGAAAAGTCAATTGGAATATTGAAAAAAGAATCTTTATATTTATATAACTGAATATCGGATTCAATGTTTTGAATAATTTTCAGAATATAAATCCGATTGATTGATTTAAATTCTACATTTATATATTATTTGATATCAACTTCGAATACCACATACAATTTCTAGGCAGTTGTCTTATCAGTTTTTTATTTCGACAATTATCGTAGTATTCAACTTCACTATTTGGTATAATTATCTCTTCGAAATTTAGAAACTCCACATATTAATTATAGCTTCAAATCGTAGACAAACAAAATTATTCCTGCCAATTTCATATTTGTATTCAATCATCCCCATCCGGATAAATTTCTATAAATAATAAATTATATCCACAAGGATGCACGATACCACTGATATCCGTCCATCAAATATCGTTAGATCAAAACTCAATAACAGAAACATGAATATATGCACTGGTTCAATCAGTCAGAGGATATCGGACAGTATGCATTTTCCATCAGAACATAATCAGTTTGCTTTTTCGTTGGCGGAATTATTAACTGAGTACGATAATCTCGTCTAAAAACAGCTAATTAACGAATCGTGTCTGATTGGGATTTCGCATCGCACAGTATCACAGATTGGGGAAAATGGTTTTGAATTGCATATTACTTCAGAACAGCTCTCGACATTGTATATCATATCTCTAAATGCATAATATGTATATCATATCTCCAAATACGTAATATGTATTTAGAAGATATGATATACCTACAATGTGGAGATCTGTTCTGAAGTAATATGCAGCTGCAGCCTCAACCCCCCCTCCTAGCTGCGCCAGTGGAGGAATCACTTACGCCTATTTCAAATGGCACTCACAGTATTTCTTCATCGTAATTTCGAAACTTTTTTCATTTTTTTTCCTGTACATAAACCTAATAGTTTCCCAGCAATTTTCGATTTTCATTCAAAACTAATGAACCAATAATTTCAGGTAGTGATAATCATAGAAAAATTCTCTATGATGAGTGATGAGAAAATATGGGATTTAGGTATAGAAAAACCTATGAAAAAGGTTCGAAATTAATTTTTGCGTTCAACGAAATGAAGAAATACCTGGCGTGCAATTTGAATAAGAAAGTTAACGACCATTATTCGTAGTAGATGTTTGAGAATTGATTAAGAGCAGTCTGTACTTTTCAGAGTTCACTTTTTTATCTTTTTATGCCTAGCTAATAGCGTAGCTGGTTCCTTCATAAATCACTATTCAAAATGACTCCATATTTAAATTTTTCGCGATTTTCTCGTGAATGGCGCAACAAATGTACAGAGTGATCTGAAGAAACTCATCATAATTTGTGCTTGCCTTTCGTTTTTTGAAGTAAAAAATTATTTCCATATATACAGGGTATATTTGAAAAAGTGTAACTCTGGCCGTCTCTTTGTATTGGAATACCCTGTATATATGGAAATAATTTTTAATGGTGCTTTTTTAGATATCTTCTGAATCTGATTCTTCTGAATAATTTCCAGAATATTATTTCAATTATGCCGAGATTTTGCTTTTCTTCGTTTAGTATCGACCTCATGTCTTATACAAATTTTCAAGATAAAAGTCTCATTGCTCCACCAATGAACGAGCGCTCAAAAGCACTTGCTAAGGGCTTTATTAAATTTTTTCCCACTTATTGATGACCTCTGCCCTAATCAATATGGGTGAAACCCAACATTTCGAAGTATATTTCTATATCAGGCTCAACTTGAATATTTTCGGCTGTGAATAATAGAAAATGATATCGCAGCAATCCCGAGAAGTTTTTCGCTTAATTATCTGCATTTTCTTGTGTATTTCTGATCGTTAAAAATTTCATTTTCGGAACAGATTCATCGATAATGATATCATTATGAAATGGAGCGAAAACTTTGTTTAATCTTCTTTGTCAGTATCTTTTTCAAGTTTTTCTTGGCTTCATTTTCTGCTAGATTTTCATAATATTGCTGTCTTAATAAAGTATTCGAGGAAAGCACTGATGTGAAGTTGGAACGAAATGTATATGCGTTTTATTACATTTCGGCTCATAATATAAGAGAGCAGAGAAAAAAAATTCAACCCTCTTTCTACCTGTGTATTGGTTGTGTTCGGTTGTCTTTGCGTAGTTCCAACATCTTCTAATTTTGGCTAGATGGTTGGCGTTTATTTTGGAGCTCACCTTCTTTTCCTATATTTGTGGCCACTCCGGGATAGTTCTTGCGACAAAGTGTTTTTAAATATCCTACATTGACGTACAAGTTTCCTCAGCGAAGTTCCAACCTTGTTTTTCACTCCTACCAGATTTTCGATCCACGCTTTAGTTAAAATTTAGTTCTTCAACTTCTTCATACAAACAATATCTTGCTCACATTTAGCGATTGTCCGATTAATACTTAGCTCTGAATGTGAGCAAGGTATTCCTTGTATGAACCTTCGAAAAAGTGGAAGACTTAAAATTTTTTTCTAGCAAGGACCGAAAAACTGGTGAGAGGAGCGAAAACAAGGTTAGTACTTTGCTAGGAAAACTAGCACGTTAATGTAGAACATCTGAGTACACTTTGTCTAGGAAACATTACGAAGTGGCCAGAATAATAGCAAAATGAAATCAGTTTTAAAACAAAGTACCTACTAGATAGCCAGAATTCTCTTATGGTTTCCCATTCAATTCTAGGGAAAAAGTATTCTTTAAAATTTCTATACTTTCCTCGGAAAAAATACTTACAAGCAGTTATGATAACTGTTCATTCCATTTCATCGTACGTTCCATAGAATGAATTTTCTGAGATATTTTTTATGCTCAAAATTTGTTTTGTCAATTATGCTCATTAATCTAAAGACAGTTCTTATTGTGAAATTAATATATGACGAATATACTTTTCTTCCGGAAATTAGTAATCAAATCTTCAAAAAGATATGAAGATCATCTTTATCTCCTGTCATAGACATACAATATCTTAGAATATTAATTCTATGATTCTATACGATGAAATGGAATGAACACTGATCATAACTGCTTGTTAGTTGTTAATTATTCTGAGAAAAGTATCGTATATATTGCAATTTGTGAGGTGGAAGACAGGTTCCTACTCACCTGTCGCCCGGTGAAATACCACCACATCAGTCGTATTAGCTCCTTAATAATGCCATTATCAGTGCATGTTTCCGAGCTTGACTGGTGGGCCGGTTCCCAAGAGTAGGAAGTGACGACCTCTTTAAAGAGAGAAATATGTGGCTTTTCAAATACAAGTAAAAATCATGATGTCGTCTTCTGGGGTAAAATATTCCGGAAGTAAACTCGTCTCCCAGTCGGATTTCCGGGGGGGGGGACTATCCCGGGAGATACAACATGGAAAATCAACTACAACTGAGGCCGAAAACACCTACTGTGACAACACCAATAAAGACAATACCACCAGGCAACTACTTATAGAGTTTTGCAACATAAGGGGAATAGGACATAATAATATTAATGTTAGTTGCGTCCATCAACATTTGCAATCAATTAAACCGCATATCCTTGCATTATCTGAAACTCAAATCAGTCCAAAATCCGACTCCACATACCTTTTATGTCCTGGGTACGATTTGCATTCCAAGTTTAGATTCAAAGAAGGGGTCTGTGTATACATTCGAGCAGACGTTGCTTGTCAACGTGAAGAATCTTTGGAAATAGAGGAAGTGGATGCAATGTGGCTTAGGACCATTGTCCACAACAAAACTAGATTCATATGCGCCCTGTATCGATCACCAAATAGTGAACGACCCAGCCAATTGTTTCAGTACTTGTCAGATAAGGTCGACTGGATCCAGGTCAACTCTCCATCTTCAGAGATCGTAATACTTGGCGATTTTAATGTCCATAATTCAAATTGGCTAGCTCACTCTAACAAAACTGACGAAGCTGGAAGACAAGCCGAAGCGTTCGCAATCAGCTGCAATTTAACGCAGCTTGTAGATTGTCCTACAAGAGTTCCCACTAATCCTATGGATTTCAGAAATACGCTTGACTTGTACCTGACTTCAGAACCAGACAGCTATGTTATCAATTCAAACGGCTCTCTCGGTAACTCAGACCACGTTCTAATATCCGTCTCATGTCCTTTGACTACCGAAAAACTCGTGCAGCCTAAAAATCGTCGCGTAGTTTGGCACTACAACAAGGCCAAGTGGGATGAACTGAGAGAGTTTTACGCGGAATATCCATGACACGCCACCTGCTTCAATATTGAAGATGTCAGCCAGTGTGCAGAGGCTGTCACTGAGGTGATTCTTTTGGGTATGGAACTTTACATCCCACACAACACCAAGAAACCTCCATCTGCAAAGCCATGGTTTAACAAAGTTTGTAAGCGAGCCAGCGACAATAAGAATAAAGCCTTCCGCGAATGGAGCTCAAACCCGACAGACGAGAAGAGGGCAGCGTATATACTTGATAGAAACAACTGCAATCTGACTATTCAAGCCGCAAAACAAGCATTTAACAACAGAGTAACAAAAAAGCTTCTACATTGCCCAAGTGGTTAGCGCCCATTTTGGTCACTCGCTAAGGTGATTAGCAATAATTTTTGCCATTCGGCTTTTCCACCACTTCTCAAAGACGATGGTGCTCTGGCAACTAGCTCCAAAGAAAAGGCTGATCTTTTTGCAGCTATATTTGCCAAAAATTCTACTCTAGAAGTAGGCCAGAAAGAACCCTCCAATATTCCCAAGGTTCAGGCTTCGATGGCAGAAGTTAAATTCCGTACAAAGAGCATCTGCCGAATCCTGAAACAGCTGAACAGCAGAAAGTCAACAGGACCCGACGGAATACCAGCTATTGTTCTGAAAAAGTGCGCACCCGAGCTCGCACCTCTGTTGTGTCGGCTGTTTAAGCTGTCCTACGAGCAGAAAACTTTCCCAAACATCTGGAAGGTCGCTAGAGTTCAGCCAATACCAAAAAAAAAGGGAAAAAGTGCATGCCTCGAAATTATCGTCCGATATCTTTACTACCCATTTTGTCCAAAGTAATGGAGACTGCTATTAATTTGCAGATAGTAAAACACCTAGAGGAAAACAATCTCATTAGCGACAATCCATACGGTTTTCGGCGCTGTCGTTCAACAGGTGACTTGCTCACTTATGTCACTCATCTTTGGACAAACGCTATAGAAAAGCATGGGGAATCAATTGCAGTTGCCCTAGACATATCCAAGGCCTCCGTTCGTGTATGGCACAGAGCATTACTATCTTAGCTTCCATCTTACGGTCTCCCGGAAGGACTTTGCTGCTGGCTCGGAAGTTTCCTCCATGAGAGACAACTTTGTGTTGTGGTCAATGGTGCGGAGTCTGCACTTCATTTCGTCAACGCCGGTGTACCTCAGGGCTCAATCTTGTCCCCGACTCTGTTCCTAATGCATATTAATGACCTTTTAAATTCAACCAAGAATCAGATTTTAAGCTTTGCAGATAACAGCACTCTTATAGCGTCCACGACAAACAAGAAGCCTGTATCAGCGTCAACATCCACTTCCCAAAGAATCGCTCAAGCTGTGACAATCAACAAAGATCTAGAAGTAATTCTACAATGGGGTTCTGACAATCTGGTTGAATTTAATGCCTCTAAGACCCAGGCTACTGTGCTCACAAGAAAAGCATCGACAGTCGCACCCCAACTAATAATGGACTATAAAACAATAAAACCAACTAATGGACTTAAGCTTCTAGGGGTCAATATCAGTCCAAATGCAACCTGGCATGAGCACGTCAGCTCAGTTGCCAAGTCAGCTGCACAGAAGCTTAGCTATCTATTTCGTGCGAGGAAATTTTTCACTCCAAAGCAGCTTTTATTACTTTACAAGGCTCAAGTACGTCCAGATATGGAATATTGCTTTCATGCTTGGGGTTCAGCTCCTAAGCACTCGTTACTCCTACTTGATTCCATTCAAAAAAGAGCAGTGCGCCTAATAGATGATCCAACGTTAACTGCCAATCTTCATAGTCTCGATCACCGTAGGAAGGTTGGAGACTTATGCCTTTTTTTCAGATACTACCACGGAAGGTGTTCTGCTGCCATTGCCTCCATAATTCCACCAGGGGCTCAATTTGATCGACAAACAAGGCTAGCCGATAATAGTCACCAGTTTGCCGTGCATCTTTCTACAGCTAGGACATCGGTGTATCAGAAGGCTTTTCTTTACCGAACTGCAAGGCTATGGAATACCCTACCTCAACATGTATTCCCCCTTGGTTACAACTTACAGCAGTTTAAGACACGCACAAACCGATTTCTTCTAAATTCATCTCGGGGCGCTTGAAAGGGCGCTATAAGCTCAGTCTTTTTCCGAGAGATGCGTATAAAAAAAAAAATTTGTAGGAGACGTTATTCTCCAGAATTGAAAGACAAACCATAAGAGAATTTCATTTTTCGAAAATCAATACCACGAAAACAATTTTTGAACGAAAATCATTGGGGTTGTTATTTTCAACCCCTGATAATGAAGTTATGAGATCTAAAAAAATCCTGTGAGTACCATCTACTTATAGTGATTCATATTATGTATTTCATGACTCAATGTTCCTGAAGACTTCAGAAAAAAATTAAAAACTGTTAACTAGTCATCTCCTTGCAAATGCTGTTTTTTGGAAGGGAGGTCGATTTTGAAAAAAAATTATATGAACTACCCCTACTTATTTTCATCGAGGAGTCATCTCCTGAAGTCCCTCTAATTCATTCACATACACATGTAGATCCAAAAAAAATCGATTTGAATACTGTAAACGATTCGACTCATCACCAGTGCATTCAGGAATATGTCTTCCTCCCCTGTGCCACTCAAGATCCCCTCGTCCTCTCAATCTGTTTACTCAGCCCACCTTTCCCTCAACAGGATGCCGTAGGTATAGATGCTCCAGTTCCAACTGGCATCTATTGTCGAGGTTTATCTGCCGATTTCTCGGCATAACAGTCGACGACGTGTTCAAACTCGTTGCCATTACGCGAGGTCGAATAAATAAATAAACATTTCCACCCCATATACAGTTCCACTCTGCTAATCTCGCTCCACCTAATGCCCGAAACGAGTGTGAATGGAAGTTTTCATTAAATAAAGTGCTCGAATGAATTTCCTGAACGATTTATCACGGGGACTAAACCGTTTTGATGACGGTTTCAAGAACGGGGGACGGGTTCATTACGGGTTTTCTCGCGTATATCGTTGAGGTTGTCTTTTGTTTCGCGAGTTTTATTGCTGGTTTGATGGTTCGGTTTGTTTTGATTTCAGGACTCCTCAACGTTTCTATTTGAAAGAATTCAACGCGGGAGTCTTACAATTTAACAAAACAATAATAAGTTGTTTTTTTTTTCAACAGGTACCGGGTTTTTCACTATAATTTGACCCCCCTTTAACTTTGTTACTGAAGGAGATACAAAAAAATGTTTCGTATAAAAGTTTCACGAAATCAACTGAGGTTTTTTGATATGACTCCACTAACTGAAATATATACAGGGTGGCCAACATATTGATGACAACTTCATTTTTCCAAATGGAACACCCTGTAGGGTAAGTCCGGGAGAGACCGACCACATTTTTAAAAAAGATATGTAACTTTTTTAGTTTCGGAGATATATATATATATTTTAAACATTAAGGCATTACTCAAAGGGTTAGGGTAGTAAATAAATCATAAAATATGATGTAATACGAAAAGACATTTTTATTTTGACCTAAAAGTTCAAACATTGCAACTGGTCGATCTCACCCGCATGTCCGGGTTAGACCGACCACGAATTACGGGTGAGACCGACTTCGAAAAATAACAAAACGTGAAATAGTACAGCATATTAAAAGAGCATAATAATAAAAGTAAAATAGAAACGTGTACATATATTCAATTTTTACGGCTTTTCTTTTTCAGTTTTCCACATAAATCGCAAAATATCTCAAATTTTGAGCACCCGTTATGAAACCAACGACTACAGTTCACACATTTGATCCATTCGTCATTCTTGGTAGTTTCGAAATAATTTTCCCCACAACCTACACATTCGTTTTCGTCCCAATCTTCTGCTTCTGCGTCACTTTCCTGCAATACAAGACTTTCGTTGTCCGAATCTGAAGATTCTAATCTTTTTTTCTTTTCAACCACAGTTTTCTTCTGAACTGGATTTCTGTTTTTTTTCCTTGTATTCTTTTTGTCCTTCTTAATTTCAATCAGCTGTGAACTGTTCAGAATGGTTGCAAGCTGCCTACCTCGTGTTTTTACTACTGCTTTTGCACTAGTTTTTGGAATTGGTGAAATCAGGTTCTCCAACACTTTTCCCGGTGTGGGATCGAGTGTGGGGTCAATCTCAACTGTTGCAGTTACAGAGTCCTTCGAACAACCAGGCAGAGGTGTGATATTGCGAATGTTCGTTGTCTCAATGTTAGGAAATCGGGGTGGAGTCGACGGAGGGGGTGGATTTTCAGCTGCACTATTTGAACCAGGTCTGGCTTCTGCATCTTGTTCCATTTGGATATTAATATATGCGTAATCTGGAATAATTGCTGGATTAAAAGGTGCAATGCCTGTAGCTTTGAAACCAGACATCCCATTCTCCACAGTTGCTGATTTACCCCAGGCTTGTCCCAAAAGATTCCCAAAAATTAATCTTGTTATTTTCCTACTTGGATTTGCCTTTAAAAAATTGTTACAAGCCGCGTAGTAATGATTTTTCAATGATTTGAAAAAAGACCTATCTAACGGTTGTAGGTAATGAGTCGTGTGGCTCGGTAAGCGAAAAAGAATTATGTCATTAGCTTCGGAAAATTCCAGTACTTCGACAGAATTGGTATGAGAAGTATGGCCATCGACAATTAACAAAACTTTTCCAGCTGGTTTTCGTGGCAAAAAATGATACTCCAACCAATTCTTGAAAATGACAGCATTGACATATGCCGATTTTTCTGACATAGAAATTTGAGAGCCAGGTGGCATTCCATCTAAAAATTCCGCCTTTCTATTTTTTCCTTTGAATATTGAGTAAGGTGGGAGAAACATTCCCTCTGCATTACAGCACGCTATAACAGAGATAGTTTCACCCTTCTCGCCTGATGTTAATGAAGGAACATTTTTCGAACCTTTTGCGGCTAGCACTTGGGTTGGTTTATTGTTTAATTGCAAACCGCTTTCATCCATATTAAAAACATTAGATGGTTTGTCGTGAAGTTGGTTTTCAGTGAGAACTTTTCCTAAAAGGTTAAAATAATGTTCCACAGTCACACGGTTCATTCCAGTCGCTCGATTAATAGAAACTCCTTCCGATTTTCTTATCGAGATATCAGGATGACGTCGCAGAAAGGAGTTCAGCCAATCGTACCCGGCTTTGCCTTTTTCTTTATTGAAGTTATGCTTCAATTTCAGTTCTTCTGCGAGTTGAAAAGCCCATATTCTGACGGACTCTCGATCTGGTGCAAATCCAAATGTTTGCAATTTTTTTATATGTCGCACTAATTTTAGTTCTGCTTCTTCTCCCAACGCTGATGACGGGCCTAGTCTGTGATGTTTAATTACGTCCCCCTTCTTAATCCTATCTTTTAGTGTTGTTTTTGGAATTCCAAATTGTCTAGCGGCTTCGTTTACACCCATTGTACGATTTCGTACACATTCAATTGCATTTCTTAAAGAATCGGCACTCCATTTAGCTTTTTCCTCATTTTTCCTTCTGTAAGTAGTGGGCATTTTTCACATCAGCTGTAACAATAGTAGGTATTTTATAGTATGGTAAGAAGATGACGTAGTGCCCAGCGCAAATAGTTTTTTGGTGTAGACTTAGTGGGCATTTGGGCAGGCAAAGAAAAACTCGATTCAGTTTTCCTAACGTTTCTACATTTATTATGCCGCCCATTTATGTGATTTATATTATATATTCAATAACCTTTGAAAACGACATAATAAATGTCGAAACGTTGGGAAAAACTATACTGAGTTATTCTTTGCTTGCCGAAATTCTCACTAACTCTACACCAAAAAGTCATTCCGGGAGAGACCGACCAGTGGTCGGTCTCTCCCGTATTAATGTAGTCGTACTCTACCGAAGTTATGGGAGAGACCGACCACCTTGTTAATCGGAGGAAAAATCATAAACCCCTAGATTTTTGAGGTTATGTTATAATTTCATGCATATTTTATCAATCTGTATTGAGATAATTGAAATAAACTCACCCGCCTTTGAAATATCACCAACACAGTAAATTATTAAAAAATATTTGAAGTACGCGCAAATTCTTGAGCCTATTTCATAAAATAGTACTCTGCCTCGGGCTGTGTTTACATGCTCGATGTATCAAGGTCGAACAATTTCATCATCTAATGCGAGTAGCAGAGCCATCTATTGCTTTGTTTTTTAGTAATTGGCACTGGTCGGTCTCTACCGATGGTCGATCTCTCCCGGACTTACCCTATATTTTTCCATATTTGGTTAGCTCTTTTCCCCCTGATTTCGAATATGTAACATATTATTATGTTGATCTATCTTTTATTCTGAGCACCACAGAGTTTCAAATTTCAATAACCATCTGGCATAGCGTTTTGGAAGTTCGTGAATATGTGCCCAATTTGATCTTTGGATTGGTAATGGCGCACCCATTTTATGGCCACCAAATAGTCCCGATTTTACACCGTTGGACACGTTTTTATAGCCGTTCCTGAAGGAAAAAATTTACTTCAGCAATAATGACAATCAATGAAAGCGGAGAATAATATTAATGATATAAAATCAACCAATATTAAACCCATAATTCGGAACTAATCCCGTCAACGCACAAAGAATAATGATAATATTGTAATGATCAGAAAGAAATTTTGAAGCTTTAATTTCTGACTTTTTATCAGAGCCATAATAATGCTATCAAAAATGGTCTAAACAACTTGAGATAACCATATGAACTACGTGTATTGAATGAAGGTGGTCATTTTGAGCAATTTCTTTAGTTGATGCTATTCTTACCATAGTTTATCATTTTTCATTGGTTAAGTAATTGTTAAGTATTCATTCTAAAATAATACTTTTAAGTAGATTGTTTGGATATGAAGAATTTCGTAGGTATTTCACATATTTTTTTGTTCGGTGTCATCATTTCAAAACTTTGAAACTCTGAAAATTGAAGAGTCACTGTAGTATCTTCTGATCGATTTCGAGGAACTAGGAACGAGTTAATAAAACAATTACTTATTTATCCCGATATCACCTGCACGCTGCGAGATCTCTCTCGTAACTGCCGAGTAATCAGGTTTTATTTATCATCAGATGTTGTTACAAATATTACTCATACACTACATCTCTTCCTTGCGAACAAATAACTTTTCTGCTTACAACAGTTTTTTCAATTTTATATAACAACAACAATTATAATTATCGAACATAATGAATTTCTCTTAGTGAATAACATATAAATAATTTTATTTTAGATACAATATAATGAGAATTTACTGAATGTAATTACAATTATTAGTTACTTAAATGACTCCATCAATCTCATTCATTCTTAATATTTCTCTGAAAATTAAACATGATTAAATGAATTGAACATTATAATTTCTTGTAAATTATTTGGATAACTGAATTGATAGCAACCATTTCATAATGTAAGTATTCGAATCACATTGTGAGGAATTATATCAATTTGGGGCAATAAATTCAATTCTCCTTTTCATCTTGTTCTTTAGATACAACCTTCCAATCTCCCTCTACCTTTTTCAGATGAACGACATTTCTCCGAAATTCTTGCCCTGTTTCATCATTCCTAACCTGAACGTCGCTTCCATTTTTTTTCACCACCGTTCCATTGAAATTTGGTGTGAGTTTGTTCTCTTTGACCAAACTACTTAGATAAACTTTATCCCCAAGTACTAGAGGACTTTCCTGAGCTTTACGCTCATTGTCACTGTAAATTTTCCCGTTCGTTTTATGTGCAAGATCTTTATCTCTCGTTTCTTCAGTGGCAATATCGTTTTCATAATTTGTAATCGATGGAATTTTGTCTCGAAACTGTCTACGAAAAAATAGCTCGGCTGGTGTTCTTCCTGTCGTAGAATGCGGAGTTGAATTGTACATAATCATATAATCTAGAAGATTTTGTTTCCAGTCTGTTTTCATCGCTTGACTTATTTTGAGTCTTTTTAAAATGTCCCTGTTTTGGCGTTCTACTTCACCGTTTTGTTGGGGCCAGTAAGGAATAGTGTTGAATAATTTAATGCCTGTTTCTTTGCAGAATTCCTTAATTTCCTCACATACGAACTGTTTACCATTATCGCTTGTTATCGACTTTGGGTATCCGAGCCGAGAGAACATCTCTTTTAGTATATTGACGGTATTTTTTCCATTAATCGTTGTCATGATTTTAATTTCTTTGTACCTACTGAAGTAGTCTATAATCACGAATAAGTAGTGGCCACTAGGTAAAGGTCCCAGAAAATCTACTGCTATATCTATCCATGCTTCCGATGGAAGCAGTCGCCGTTTTAATGGTTCCGGCGGATTCGGTGCAGACACTAAGGTGCATCCTCTACAGCTTCGAACGACCTTTTCGGCGTCTGAGTCTATTTTAGGCCACCAAACTTTTGTTCTCAATCGGTTTTTCATACCTACAATTCCTGGATGTCCTTCGTGTGCTGCGCTAAGTACAGTGCGACGTAAGCTAGGTGGTATGACTATTTTGTTCCCTCTTAGTAGAATATTTTCATGGAAACAGAGTTCGGGCAGAAATGCTTGGTAAGGCTTAATCAAATCGTGAATTTCGTTGTTGTAAATCCATCTATAAACTTTTATTATTTCTTCGTCTGATCCAGAATACTTCTTGATGTCTGATAAGGTCACAGCTACTGGTCGAGAATATTCTACTATTTGATATATGTTTTCCTCGTTGTCAAATGCTTTTTGATTATTGCCGACGCACAATCTAGAAAGAGGGTCGGCTATGTTTGTTTTGCCTGGTCTGTAGATCACTTTGAAGTTGTATGCCTGTAGCCGTAGTACCCATCTTTCAATCCTAGCACAGGGTTTTGATTTTGTGCCAAAGATTACTTCCAAAGGCTTATGGTCAGTAATGAGTTCGAACTGGTATAATCCAAATAGGTAAATGTGAAAATGTTCAACTGCCCAGACGAGTGCTAGGGCTTCTTTTTCAGTCTGACAATATCGTTTTTCACAATCGGTCAAACTTTTATTTCCATAAGCGACTATTCGTGGTTCGTTTGCGTCGTATTGAATTAATATCGATCCTAGTCCGACTGGGCTTGCATCTGCAATAACCTGTGTTCTATCTTTTGGGTCATAGTATCCAAGTGATTTTATTTTACTTAAGGATTCCTTAAGCTTGGAGAAGGCGTTTTGTTGTTCTTCTTTCCAATATCTACATATTTCGGCGTGTTTTCCTAATTTCATTCTCAAAAGCTCTCTAAGAGGTTCAGTTAGTGTGGCTAAGTTAGCGATCCATTTTCCGATGTAGTTCACGAGTCCCAAAAAGCTTTGAAGTTCATCAATGGTGTTTGGTGATCGAAAAGATTGGATAACTGAGACATACTTATCCAGGGTTTTATGCCTTGTGGAGATAACTCATGGCCCAGAAATTGTATGACAGATATGTTATATAAACATTTTTCAGTGTTTAGAAGTACGTTGTTTTCCTCCAGAATTCTAAGTGTGAACTGAAGTCGTTGGTTATGTTCAATTTCGTTCGTCCCATGTACAAGTATGTCGTCTATAAAGTTATCTGTACCATCACATGTAATGAGGAGTCGCTCCAATGTTTTTTGAAAAATTTCTGGGGCACTAGATATCCCGAACATAAGTCTTTTATATCTGAACAGGCCTTTATTGGTTATGAATGTAGTTATGTATCGAGACTTCTCGCAAATTTCTATTTGATGAAATGCTTGTTTTATGTCTAACCTTGAGAAGAGTTTAGCTTTCCTGAGTTTGGTATCATCTGATCTATGGTTGGCAGAGGGTGATTTTCTCGAAGTATTGCTGTGTTTGCTTTCCTCATATCTATACATAATCTGATCTCGCCATTTGGTTTCAGCACTGGAACCATTGGTGAGATCCATTTCGAAGGTTCGTCCACTTGCTCAATTATGTCGGATTCAACGAGTTCTTGTATTTTTTCATTGACTTTTTGTTCTAGTGGAATTGGGATGCGTCGGTATGGTTGTGCAACTGGTTTTATGGAATCATCTATAGGTATAGTAACTAAAACGTTTTTAATTTTTGGAAAAGGCTGAGGAGCCGATATAGCATTAACTCCGATACCAATTTTCAGGACACCTAAAGATTTTGATGTATCTCTGCCTAGCAAGTTTTTTGAACCATCCTTAACAACATAAAAGGTAGCTGTTTTTCTTACATTATGAACTTTGATCTCCGCATCAAAACTGCCTAAAATCGTCAGTGGCTGATTACTAGCATAAGCCATAAATACTTTATTTGGTTTTGGATTTTGGTTGGTTACAAAGATTCTTGATTTTTTCAAGGAATCCCAAGTTGTGTCATTCAGGAGGTTATGTTTACATCCGGAGTCAATTACCATTTGTACAGGAGCACCGCCAATATCGCATTTGATTTCGTTTTCACTATCCAGATGAAAAACGTAGTCTACGCGTTTATCATCTTCATCAGGACCGGATCTATTCAATCTCATAATTTTTGTCTTGTTTTTTCCGTATTCTTTGGCTGTTTTTCGTTTTGTCCTGCAGCAGTGAGCTTTATGTCCTTTCAGGTTGCATTTACTGCAGATTGAACTTATTGCTGGACATTTGAAGGAAAGGTGGTCATGAGCTCCGCAGCGATAACAATATTTTCCTTGTCGTAATTTTGGTGTAAGTTTTCTCGAAGTTCGACTGCCTGATGCCACTTGGTGTACATCACCTAGAGAAATTTTCTTTTCATCGAAATTCTCCATTTGCCTTGTTACAGCTTCTAATGCGTTCGCTTCTGCAAGAATCAGATCAAGCGTGACTGCGTCACCCATAGTCAATATTTTTTTCCTCAGGTCCATAGATTGGCATTTTTCGACGATCTGGTCAATTATATTTTCTTCTGTGCAAACAAATTTACATTTTTGAGCTTGGTTTCTTAGGCGTATGAGGAATTTCTCGAATTTTTCTCCAGATTCTTGTTTCATTAATCGGAATACATGGCGTTCATAAAGTTTGCTCTGCTTAGGAGCAAAATATTCGTCCAGTTTCTCTACTGCGATTTTGTAAACATCTATATTTTCACTCGTTTCGCTTACATGAGCGCCTGGCAAGTTATAGTAAATTTCTTGGATGCTTAATCCTCCCAAGTGTAGTAGTGTAGCCCTCTTCCTCAATGCTTCATTAATATTAGCAGCTTCCAAATATATTTCCAATGCCCTTTTCCATTTTTCCCATTTTAATCCTACAGAACCTACTTCACCCTCGCCATTGAAAGGTTCTAGTGGTAGTAAGTTTGACATCTGTAAGGATTTTTTGATCAGAAGACAGATGACTCACTACATACAAGTTCTCATTTTGCATATATATATATTTTCATACGATCACCAGGCATACATAAATTCAGTGAATTGAGATTTATGATACTTTTTTTTTTTGTTCAATGAAGATTCTTGCGTATCGTATTCACAAAAATAATACTCATTGTAAGTTGATTTCGTTTAAGACCTATGTATCTTATTCATAGAATCTCATTTCCTCTTGTACTTTTCCTATGTATCGTATTCATGGAATGTAGTACAGATTCAATAATTTTCCTGTGTGTCCTATTCACAGGAAATATTACAGAATTTATTTCATTTGTATTCGACCTATGTATCTTATTCATAGTCTCATTTCAACTTAAACTTTCCATATTCATGGAAGTTAATACTAATTTAATAATTTTCTTGTGTATCCTATTCACAGAAAATATTACTTCATTATTTCATTTGTTTTAGACCAAGTATCTTATTCATAAGGTCTTGAACGTTCCTTTGTATCGTATTCATGTGAGTTCATACTAATTTAATAATTTCCTTGTGTATCATATTCACAGAAAATATTACTGAATATATATCATTTGTATTCGACCTACATCTTTATATTTCTTACATATGTACAGAATACAGACAATTCACTGAATTTATTTTCCTTGGATATCAAGATGTTAACAAAATTCAATTTCTATATTTGTTGATATCAAGTTAATCACGAAAGACAGCCTCTGATAAACACTATAGAAATTGAATTCATATATTGGATCATGAATATTCGAATTCAGTCTAATAAAATATGAGGAGTTCCTACCTTTTGATATACTGAATTCCTTGTCAGCTACTGTTTTCTTTTTTATCCTCGTCGCCAATTTGTAGTATCTTCTAATCGATTTCGAGGAACTAGGAACGAGTTAATAAAACAATTACTTATTTATCCCGATATCACCTGCACGCTGCGAGATCTCTCTCGTAACTGCCGAGTAATCAGGTTTTATTTATCATCAGATGTTGTTACAAATATTACTCATACACTACAGTCACATCCACATACGCATTTATATTCGAGATCAGGAGGAAATAGCCTATCAAAAAAAAGGAGAATATACACGACAGGGTGTCCCATTTGAAAAAATATAGTTGCATTCAATATTGTTCACCCTGTATATCTTTCCATTGACGTTATTATAACTCCAAAAAATGAGCATTTTCAGTAAATGATTACAAATCTTGGCAGGTGGTTCTTAAACTTTGAAACTCTGTGGTTCTCAGAATAAAAAAGGTAGACCAACATATGTTACATATTCGAAATCAGGGGAAAAAGAGCTAGCCAAACATGGAAAAATATACAGGGTGTTCCATTTGAAAAAATGAAGTTGCCATCAATATGTTGACCACCCTGTATATATTTCAGTTTCTGGGCTCATATCAAAAAACCTCAGTTGATTTCGTGAAACTTTTATACAAAACATTTTTTTGTATCTCTTTTAGTAACAAAGTTAAAGGGGGGGTCAAATTATAGTGAAAAACCCGGTACATATACCCAGTTACAGAAAGTAATTAAACCTATCATAATAAAAGAAATCAAGCCACAATGCTTACATTGAGAAGGAAGAAAAATACTGAACAAAATCGAACGATATTTTACTGAGACCAGAAATATGTGGTAAATGCGAAATCAACCAATATTGCAAACTCAAAACTTGAAACAATAAAATAGCATGAAATTAATAAGAAACCCGTTAAACAGCAAACATAATTATCCGATTATATACAAATACAAATCCTGTAATTATAGGAAATGGACTTCAAGTAAGATTCTTATTGATTATTTCTCTATTGAACCAAGGTAATTGAATTTTTTTCAATACGAGATTTGAGCATTCCAAAATGACGCTGAAAACTGGAATATCTATGGATCAGAAAGTCCGAAAATGTTCAATGGAGTCCGTTCTATCAACGAATTCAACTAAGTTACTAACGGACTGCCACTGAACCTAGAAATTTCGAGTCTTTTTCTTTTTTCGTACGGAAATTAGGGTGTTCACGACAGAATAGCTTTTCCATACACATTTTCATCTTCCCGAGATGAAAGAGATGGACAGAAAGACATTCAAGTACAGCCTTTCTAGACCAGAGACTTCTTGAAACGATCAACACCAAATTTTAATTCGATTTAAAAAAAGGATTTCAGTTCACTGTGACCTAAAAGTCTATTGTGCCCCCTTACAGAGCTGTTCTGGCCACACCCTTCACAGCTTGCCTTCCAGTTCCAGAGATCTGTGAAGGCTTCAACAGTTTCTCATCCTCACTCTTACAAGTTTCTCGCCCAAGTCATACTCTTTATAGGCTCGCAATGCCAAGGCATTCCGTGACTAGGTGAATGGGCATTTCTTCCTGCTCCCCGCAGAACCTACACTCGTCAGTGTCCGATAATCCCATCCTCAATAGGTGCTTCCTGAGGCGAGAGTGTCCTGTAAGAAAGCCTGTGAGGAGGTGTAATTGCTTCTTACCAAGATACAGGCATCTTTAGGATCCCGCTGTCTCAAAGTTCCAAAGCAACTCAGTGGAATGATCCTTTCTTGGGAGTTAGCTTTAGCACAGAAGGGTTCTGGGCCAATGAGTGACATTCGTGCTCCCTCCTTGACAAGTGTATTGGCCTCTTCGTTTCCCTTGAGCCCCGAGTGGCAGAGAACCCAGATTAAAAAGACGTTATTTTTCTTGCCTACCTTGCCTCCCAGATCATTTTGAAGTCGATGACCTAGGAGCTCAGTGCTTTAATAGCAGCTTGACTATCTGAGTGTATGGCTATATCGCACTTCTGAAAGTTTCTTTCTAGATTTATATCTAGACATCTTTCAATAGCTAAGATTTCCGCTTAAAAGACGCTCATACAGGAGCCTAGCGACAGTGCGTGCTTGGTACTTGGTACACGGAAAAAAATCTATTCTCGAAACAAGTAACAAGATATTCTTGAAATGTTAAGGTTGATTCAAGTATACATATATGGAATCGGAACAAGTAAATTGAGAAATTTGGTATATTTGGAATGAGTAAATACTGTTTCAAATTCATATACTCCAAAGAAGAATAAAATGCTTCATCCAAGTAAATAATATTCTGTATATGAATAGATAATGTTATCAATTCAAGAATATTGCTACATTCCATTTAACTAAACGGTAATTACGGTTTGAAAAATATCATCTACTCATACATGTATATACTCATTCCATATAATATTTCGGTATAATTGATATTCTCAATCCTATCATAATTTCGAAAAAAATGAATTCTCGGGTAGAGTAACTAGATAGTTTTGGAATGTTGAATTAGATTCCAGCATATCTTGAATCCGAACGAGTTGAGTGAAAAAGTTGTTATATTTTGAACGACTAAAAGTATCTATAGTTTAGAACACTTCTTAATAGATGGGTACAATATGCTACATCCAAATAATTATTTATTTAATATGAATGAAGATATGTATGTATTGACGACAATTACTCTTCGGAAATCATCATATATAATAATAAGTGCCTTTATTAGTTGTACTGTAATATACAATACACTAAAATATAGAGGCGAAGTCTTGCTTCCGCTACTTTACTAAACCTCAAACAATGAATACAGTTAATTCTCAAAATGAAATTACATTACATACTCGTATATCTATTTATTAAAATTAAAGAAAAATATCTCCAAAATGCTCCTTGCCCAGGAGGATACTAGAGTAACCTTGTAAAAGCAGAACACGTATTTTGAAAAAACAAGTAAAAACTTTGTGCTCCTTGAGCATCTCCAGCAGTAAAGATTTGATCGTTTGATCGTACGATTATTTTTTTATGTGAAATGTTTTGTATCGAGTAATATCGATACATATGTTGAAAACAACTAAGATATAAATGATTATGTATTTCGTGAGCACTAACATCCTTTAAACCTTGAAAATAAATGATGGATGACAAACTTGAAAATGCGGAATGTAAACTCAAAAACTCAATGTTGTTTCAAAATTTTCAGACTTCACCTAAAAAGTAACATGCAAATATTTTTTTTTACTTTTTTTAGTGCATTCCGACTCAGTTGATAAAAGATGAGCCGTGCACATCATCAGATATTTATTCTTCACCCAAACGATAACTTATATATCTTATATAACTTTTATATTCTGAAAATTTCAAGTGTTCTTTTATTTTCTTCCGAGACTCTCGTACACATTTCATTACTTTTAATCACGTATCAGAAAAAGTCGTTTGAGAGCATTATCAGCTCAAACTCAGGGTTTCAAAAAATCTGATATGTATTTTAAATCTCTTTTGTGAATATGTACATTTATTTTTGAAGAAACAAAATCTTTGTAATTTGAGAAAAATTGAAATCATTCAATTAATAGAAAACCAATCATAACCCAAAATGTATTTGCATTTCGCATATTCTTCATCTTAGGATACTGAAATGCGAACGCGTATTCATTCAAGTGATTAGACTTGGCCAATGAAATCCTTCCTATCCACCTGTAATGGTGTTTATCGTAATTCAAATAAATGAATTATTTCATCCTCTAAATTCAAGAATATAATTCAACAATATACTAGAAGGCGTTATTAGAATTGGCCAATAAAATCCTTCCTATCCACCTGTTAACAGTGTTTTTCGTAATACTCGTAATTCAAGTAAATAAATTCTTTCATCCACTAAATTCAAGAATATAATTCAACAATATACTAGACTGCGCCCTCTGTACAGTTTGCAACAGAAAATTCTACTTTCCAATCGGATCAATTTGAAGCGCGTCATGATTGTGATAAGTGTCCCGTGCTCCTATATCATAAAACGAGTAATTTTTGTGTTGTGATGTGACCTACAGCAAGAAATGGAAATTGGATGAGAGGTTGGGGATGTAGGATCACTATGTTTAGAAAATTTTTTGATCAATTAAGAACTTAAACCTATTCCTGCTCTTGGTCTTTTCTACTATTATCAGTTTCACCTTCATAGTTAATTTTGTATCACTCTTTATTACAGCAGATATTTTTGAATAGTTATCTCTCACTCATGAAAATTCTAATTTTTTCAGGAGATGTCTCAACAGAAAACACAGTACAACCTACAACGATGACTTAAAGAATCCCATACCTTAAATGATTTCACAGAATAAGGACCACTTTATTCAGAAGAGTGGAGAAATATTATTAGGTGAGTTTTGATAATTTTGATTCCACATATTGGTATTCAACTAAGGAAATAATGTATCAGTTGAATATTGTACTCTTGCTAGACATATCTGAACTCATTGCAACTTTGGTGAAATTTATAAAATACCTACTCTACTTGTAGATAAAAGTAACTCAGCACTTGTTTTTTATGTAAGCTGTACGAGATACGAGACTGTTGGGTACGCCCAAGGGAACACTTTTAGTAACTCAAGACTAGGTATTAAATATTATATAATAATAATAATGATTTATTCACGAAATTTTACATATACAAACAACAATTATAAAAAAGCAGGTTAATAATATGTACTATATATTATATGTATTTATGACACTATTGGTGTTCCTATCAATAGTTTTTTTTTATGTTAGTGACTTTTATTATAATGAAGCATGCCACACTCATTATTTTTCATACAAATTTTTTTTTAGATTTCATTAAGCATTTATTTCTAAGGTAATAGTAATGTTCCTCTGTAGTAAAAATTATTGTTCACTTATATTCCTAAGAAATGTAATGTTAAAGTGTTATACCTTTTTTATGTAAAAACTATGTTTTTATATGTTATATTCCATTTTCTTAACAGTAATTAATAAATTTATTTCCACTGATTCCGTATTTTACTCTTATAGCCTTATTGAATATGTAAGGGGTTCTATACCTTGTGTTGGATATTTAATTTCAATCACATATTACATTCTTCACTAGATGTGATAATAGCTTACCAGGAAATTGAGATTTCATCATTCAGTAAGGTGTAAGTATATGCTCCGATGTATGTGTATGTTTTCTCATCCTGAATTCAATTGACTTTATTATTGATACATTTTTTATTATGCATTCCTCATAGGGTACCTTCACCTTCTATCAGAAACTATGGTATCTGATTAAATGGGAAATTCTTACTTTGATCTGATTCGAAATTATTTATTGGTATATTTTCTTCAGACTTACATGACTGGGTGAATCTTGAAAATCAACGGTTATTGTTTTCTGATATTGATCAGAGATATTCTTAATTTGCAATATATAACATGTCTGTCTCATTCAGAATAAAAATTAACTCACATGAAATACATTGCAAATTTTTCACTTTAGGAAAACAAAAATCAATTGAGGTTTAAGATTGATCAATCATCGAATAAAATATACCCCAATAAATGATATAATCTCGAATCAGATCAAAGTAATAATTGCTCATTTAATCAGATACTTTAGTTTCTCATTAGAACGTGATAGTACCCTGTAAGGAATGCTTAATAAATACCTTATCAATAATAAAGTCAGTTGAATTCCGAATGAGAATACATACCAACATATTTATCGAAGCATATACCTACACTCAAGGGAAGTAAATCATCGTTCTTCAGTCGAGAATATACAATGCTCACTTTAACATTTATCTTATTATTCTTTCAAGTATATGATTGATTTTCATCAAATTAGTAATACATTTACCATTAACATAAACGATACTCTATCAGAATTTTTCGATATATTCAGATCAAGTAGTTTGGGAATTTTGAACTAAGAAGACGATGTACTTGTTTTAAAACTAATTAAATCTTGGTTTGAGTAGAAATATTACTTTCATTCAAGTATAAGATTTATTTTCTTCAAACGAAAGTGCTGCTGGAATGAAGAAATCTGAAAACTTGTCTTGAACATATTTTATATTCGAACGAAATATTTTGAATACTCATTTTGATAAAAGAGATTTACTCAGAAGAAATATAAAAATTTTCTTGAGTCAATAATAGTGATTTTATTACATTGTAGTATATTATTTACTTGGTGGGAGTAAATGGTATATTTCAACTTTGAGAATAAGGCATCCTTGATTCAAGTATACTATATTCTTGCTCATATATGAATCTATCATTTACTTCAATCAATTATTACATACTTAATTAGAGAAAACATTTTTTCCGTGTACTTCTTTGGGGTTATAGTAGATGTATTCATGTTTTCAATCCTCTTTTTCACTTAGCAAAGTCCTGAAGTTTATCTCAGTGCGTACTTTCTTGATCATCACATCACAAGGGAGGTTCGAAGATGAGATGTATTTATTCAAAGATGACCAGACTCTCTGATTCTGTATTCTCTCATTACCTGTACTTCCCTTAGCTGATACTCTGAGGATAGCCTCATGGGCTACCCTATCAACACGGAAAGAACCCGATCTCTCTTTGAATTCAACAAAGGATAGGCTGTACCTTCTCCCGGATCACTTTCATCTTTGAAAACATGTCAACTTACCAGCATAAAAGCAAACTATAATACGTCGTCTTCTCAGAAACAAGCTTGCCAACACCAGATCAACAATATCCCCCATTAAAATCCTGACAAATACCACCGGTTGCCTCAGTTTCGATATTTTTTTTTCATTTTCACCATACACCAGCAATTTTTCACAGAACAGCGAAGACTTGACGTTAAGAGGTTCGTTCCAGAACTGTCCAATTATTTTCTATGACGAGAACAGATTAAGGATGTAGCAGAGAGTAGAACAATTATGAATCTTGTTCTATATTCCAGCGGTTTTTTCATCTGTCATCCGGTCTACCGTGGACTCGTTGAATTCTATATTCTTTGATGTCGGTTCGCACTTATCTGGGAAAAACGAGGTGATAAAATTTGTTTCGCATTCTTTTGAACGCGTCCAGGAGACCTGCGGAACTCGGTTAGGCTAAAAGCTTTCCTGCATCTTGCAGTGTGTGACGTGAATCGTGATTTTCTATGATAATGAATGGGGACTCTGTGGAATGCATCGGGGAATATTCTGGTTCTGTGGATCGTGAAATTGCGACACAGAGTGTGGAGAAGGTCTCTGGCGAAATCTATGTATTTCAGATTGAATAAATCTTTATGTATTCGCCATATGTTTGAAATATTTGAATAAAGGGTATTTTCGTAGTACTCGTTAGTTTGGAATTCGGTGATGATTGATCAATTCGTTATATTTTTTCCATGAAAGTGTGATGGTGTAATGAAACAGACCATTGATGTGAATTGAGAAATTCATCACATTCCACAATCAATAGAGAAGAGTGAACTTATATTTCTAGAAAACTTCTTAGGTTTTCACTCCCAGTCTCTGAAAATTATCTAATCAAAATTCAAACTTTCATGAACGGACTATAGATTCATAATACTAACTATAGTTCGTTCACGAAAATTTGTGCCATCGGTTGGCCATGACAATTTGGCTTATTCCACTGTGTATATTTGAATTTTAGGTTATGTTGTTTATTTACTTATCAGATTGATACCCAATATTGTCAGTATTGCATAGAATTCTCTGATAACTCGCAAGCTCGTCAGACAAGGCCAGGTACATTCGGCAGCGTTGACTTTATTTCACGTTATGACAGCAAATACTGCCTACTATGCGCTCAAACTTTCGTGAACGGACTATAGATGGTCAAAAATTTTGAGGCAAACGACTGCCAATTGCAGTTTGTGTTGGATCTGAAAGGTGTCAATTTTTCAACGAATTGAAATATTAGAATTGCCGACATTACACCGTGTTTGAGTGAACTGTAGTGTATAATCACTTATAATATCACAAGAGCCTAGACAATATTGTTTATGCTCGAGTGGTATTCGTTAAGATTATATAACGAATAATATTTTAATTATTGTTTTTATTGATTAATATTAATATTGAAAGTACAATTATTATAATACATATTTGATGTATTGTTGTTTTCAGCATTATTTGTAGTGTTGGTGTTGGTACTGTTGGTGACGCTTGAGGTGGATGGATTAGGAATGTTTCTCATTTTTTCAATAATTTTTCTATGGTGTTCTGCAGTAAGTTTCAAATATGGTTTCAGAGATTCAGATGATGAGTGGCCTGTTATTTTGGTAATTTCTTGCAAGTTTGCTCCAGAGTGCGACAAGATACTCACAGCAGAGGAACGATTTGAATGATTCGTAATTTTCCTTTTTTCGTATCTATTCCGATACTTTCAGCTGCTGTACGTGTCCATTTACTCAATGTATTCAAACCAATAGGGCAATTTTTGAACCATTTCCCTGTTTTCTGCCAATCGATATTAGGTGTTAAAAAAGGCGATTGGTTGTGATATTTGGCGTTCTTTTGCTCAACAGTTTTTCCAAGAGACGTACTGGGCACTTATTAGGAAACTCTTTATTCGGAACCAACCATTTTGAATCAGTTCTGCGTTGTTCTCCACCTTGTGATGTTTTAGAGAATATTGGATTGTATTCGATACGTCCCGTAGATTGACCATAATTGTCGAATTCCTTTTTGAAATAGTCGGTTAAGCAAAAGGCTGCTTCATTACCACGCCATGCCAATTCCACAGCACAAATTTGATAAAATTTTTTCTGCAAACCATCTGGTGTATTTTCATCAAAACTTAATATAATTCTGGTTATTTCTTTCTCTTTAAGAGCGGCTGAGCTCTCTTTTTTTCTGTCGGGAATTGCTTGTAATTTCTTTCTCTTTGCTGCACGAGCCTTTCTTGCGTTCTCGAAAATAACATCTTTAAATGGATTTATTTCTCTTTCGAACTCTTCATGAAACTTTTTCTGTAAAAGTTTAGCAGAAATATTCCAAATGGTTTTCACTGTATCTACTCTCTTTATATTCCTTTCCGTCTGCACGTTTCATATTGAATGCCCAATCCTTCAGAATATCTGCTACTTTTTCATTAGAAATATCAGCAGAAAGTTTGTAATTTCGATGTTCACAAAACACCGTAAACTGCTTCCAAACATAATTATGTGTTTTTGTGGTATTTTCTGGTGTTGCATTTTCAATTTCTTGATCAATTTCACCACATGAAACGAAACCAAAGCGCTGCATTTTGAAGAATTAACTGACATTTCATTGAACTTGCCCGTTACTATGGAAATGATTACAATAGGCAGGAGGTGAAACACCAAAACGATTATATCACGTCGTCAAGGGGTATATTCACTTATCAATACGCAGTAACTACGTAAAATTCGTGGATTTGATTGGTTTTCAAACACATGAGTTATATAGTCATCAAAATGGTGCATTATTGTACGGCTTATGGTTGTTCTGATCAGTATATGAAAGAAGTTCCACTAATACACAGAGTTCGTTTTTCATCACTTCTTTCAAAGAAACGTCAGTGTTTCAAACAATATTCGAGCACAGGTGGCAGAGAACTTAAAAATATTCGAGTTTCATTCCAAACTGCAAATGGCGGCCCTTGCCTCACTTTTTCCACGTTGACTGATCGGAAGTTCGACGTCCAGTTAATATTATAGGTCCATCGAAAGCAAGAGTGCATATCTGCCAAATGCAAATCAGAATAAATCACCATTTTGATAACTGAGTAATTTATTTTATTACTGCAAAGTAATTATTGAAAGAATCAAACTCTTCTGAAACTGAAAAATTTGGAAACAATCATAGAAATTTTTTTTTCTGTGACAGGTCACAAAATATGACTTTACGAAATTACTTTTTTCCCTGTCAAAAAAGCGAGTGTCTATGTATCCGGAAAAAAAGTACTTACTTTTTTCTAGTGAGCAAAAGAAGAATTTCGCGAAAGGTTATACATATTTCTTTCACTTTTAATGGTCGTTTTTCCTGTCACAGAAAAAAATGGTGTATTATACATGGGGAAAAATATTAGATTTTAGCTCGAGGTTATGTTGGCGAAGCAGAGGGAGACAAAAAACCGATAATTTTTATTGCTTAGTCTGAAAATATGATCTGCGAAGCGAGCAAGATTCATGACATTTATTGTAGAGTGAAAATAATAAAAGAACGCTCAGGCGCAAAGGCTTGTCAAGTCAAAGGAATTCGTAACCTCAAAATTTTTATTTGCTGTCTTTCGCTCTGAAACGGTGTCTCTGCTTTCGCGGTACCACATATTGTAACAACAAAATTAGTTTCATCTTTCGTTAAAACATCCAGAACATAAATAACTAACCTAAACTGTCCTAAACTAACTTTTAGGTTAGAATAAAATGACATTTGGAAGAGCTCTCGCTTTTGAGCGGGAGCGAATATATCTGATCTTCTTGCTCGCTCTGATAATAAAAGATCACGATGCAGAGTGAAGTGAGCGAAGAGAGCTTAATAAAAGACCAGCTGAGAGCAAGAAGTGCACGCCGAGCAGAATATTCAGACTAAGCAATAATAAATAACTATTCTTCTGGCAAAATCAATTTTGAGCATAAACTTCATCTTAGAAAATTCATTATATGGAACATACGATGAAATGGAATGAACAGTGATCATAACTGCTTTTAAATTTTCATTTTTCCGAGAAAAGTATCGACTGTATCGGAATTTTGCAGGAAACATTTTTTCTTCAGAATTGAATGGAAAACCACAAAAAAAGTCATTTTTCGAAAATCGAAGAGTTATGGACTGATAAAATTATCTCAAAATTATTATTATGAATCTGTATACATAATCCAAGACACACAAGATGCCAATCTGCACCATGTCCGAAGAGATTCACATGGCTTTGTATCAAGACTAGAATTGTCATATTCACTCACAATATGATCCTATGTAATTCAAGCCATCATATCCATCCAATTCGTCCTTATATTCCAAAAAAAACTACATAACGTGAATCCCAGACAAAGATCCAGTTTTTCGCGAAACTGTACTCTCATGAAACGGAATAGACGGTTGGAAAAATGCTTTGTGAAATTAACAGCACAGACCTAGTGGTCGTTGATAATGGAGCTACGAATGCTGATAGGTATATAAGGAACATTCTTGAAGATCATGTAGGGCGATTTGCCCCATACATTGGTGAAAATTTCATTTTTATGGACGATAATGCCAGGCCCCCTCGTGCGCGCATTGTTCAGGAGTATCTTGAAGAGGTTGAAGTCTCTCGAAAGAAATGGCCAGCAAGAAGTCCAGATCTCAATCCGATTGAGCAGGTTTGGGATAACCTCAATAGAAGGCTGAGAAGTTCAGAAAATCATTCAGCTACTCTTAATGCCTTAGGAATGCAACTCAGCGAAATCTGGGAAGGATTAGATCAGAATATTTTAAGATCACTCAATTTGAGTATGAACCGTCGTTGCCGTGCTGTAATTAACGCAAGGGGTGGAAATACCAAGTATTAAATCACTTATCAGCATTCCAGTATTCTGAAAATTGTTTATTTCTCTTCTTTCGGATAAGATTCGGTGACTTTGTGAACGGTTGCCATGAGGATTGCACATTAAAATAGCCAAAAAAATTGAGCATTAAAATGGGTCATTAATGATCAATTTCCTACACATTAAAATCACCTTTTATTTCGAGGTCGGCGGAAAAATAAGTTACAAGGTCACGCCAGGATTCTGTTTTGGGGTGGGGCTGCATTAAACTATACGAAAGTTTTAAAAAAATAAAGAAGAAAGGAATAACGAAAAAAATTAATCTTTGGGGGGGGGCTGCAGCCCCAAAGCCCCCCCTAGCTGCGCCAGTGAGGTCAATGTAGAGTTAACTTTCATTTAAATTGAGATTTTCAGAATGTGCATGAATTTTTTTGCGCAGTTTGTGTAAATTAAGTCATCATATCCATCCAATTCGTCCTTATATTCCAAAAAAACTACGTAACGTGAACCCCAGACAAAGATCCATTTTTTCGCGAAACTCTGTACGCTCATGAAACGGAATAGACGGTGGAAAAATGCTTTGTGAAATTAACAGCGAAAACAAAACAGAAAGAATAAATAGACCGGACCGGGAGATGCGTCCTACAAAGGTATTCTTTGATCAAAGCAGCCTTCGGTTGAAAGGCTGATGGCACTGTTAATGAATTCGGTCACGGCTGAATTTTTCCTGGGTCGGTAATTGAGTGAAATTAAAACGAGAAACAACTTTGTTTGGGAAAGGATATCTGGGAATTGTGTATCTCGTTTATTAGGAGATAAGGAGAGATGGTGAACTCTTTTTTCTCTCTAAGGCTCATGCGTTTGATTATTTATTTTGCATGAATTTGAACATCTTGATGGTTACATTTCCAGGTTTTCCCTGTTTGCATTTTCGCAACAAATTCAAGGGTGATTCCAAAAACACTGTACTTATATTCAGCTTTCTAGTGACGATGAGGCGATGAGGAGTTTGCTGATTCAGAAATTCAATAGGCGTTTTTGGCAACTTCCTCAATGTTATTTCAACTCGATCCATTGGGTCACGTGACGGATCTACTCGGATCACGGACCCGGGTTCTAAGATTACGAACACATCAGGTTTAGGATTTGAAGTGACAGTCGAATCAATTACGTAAACTTATTATTTTATGGATTTATTTTTTCAGTCCCAGTCTATTTTTGGATTGTCTCTAGCTTTGCTTGCATTTATTGGCTTTTATGAAATCTGTCCTATTATTTTTGGTGTGCCCATAATGTTATTTTTGACTACCCATGTTAAAGAAATACCTAAAGAGTTTGTTTTTTTCAGTTCCAGTTTATTTTCGGATTGCCTCTAGCTTTGCTTGCATTCATTGGCTTTTGTAAAATATTTCAAATAATTTCTGGTAATTGAGTGAAATTAAAACTAGAAACAACTTTGTTTGGAAAAGAATATCTGGAAATTGTGTATCTCGTTTATTAGGAGATAAGGAGAGATGGCGAACTCCTTTTTCTCTCTAAGGCGCATGCGTTTAGTTATTTATTTTGCATGAATTCGAAAATCTTGATGGTCTTTGTTAATTGTGAATTTTCCAGGTCTTCCCTGTCCGAATTTTTCAACAAATTTAAGGGTAATTCCTTTAAGTACATTAAGAGGTTATTTGCCACTGAGTCCTTGATCACCATCTGCCATAGTCTCTTTAAATCACATTTGAACTACAACACACTAATTTAGGGTGATTCTTCGAATATCTTGACAATATTGATGACTCAGAAACGCGCTATTCGCCTTGTTTTTGGATTAAATCTTCACATCGTGTGAACCAATATTCATAAAGAACAAGATTATGACTGTGACATGTTTGTACATTACAAATATCTAGTTTATAAAAAAAAATATTAACGAAAATTTTATTCATCTGTCAAATTCGACAGACAACAATGTTCCGACTGATTTTTTATTGTTGTTTTAGCCAATGAGCATACAATTAGGCGATAATTTTGCATTAGTGCAAATTATCGATAATTCGCACTTGTGCAAAATTATCAGGTCCTTTAAAATAAATGCAGACGTAATTATGAACATTTATTACTTATAAGAGTAACATGAAAACTGTTGAACCGAAGTTCCTCGTTCTAATAAGTGATTTCTTTCGCCACAAAACTCTTGAAATTGTCTCCATACTGACGTTTTTGACTTTTTTGTATTCGTTGGCGTAAGATTGACTATATTCTTATCAATATCTACAGCAGAAGCGTTTCCAAATCGCGACATTGCACTCAGAAAATTTGACAATGGGTTTTTTATAATGCGTCGTTTACTAAAAAAATTTTCATTGTCCGTAGCAACGATTTTTTCCAGCAGCTCCTACGTGCCTGCAATGAGTATAAATTATACAATTATCGTCGCCACTGGTGACGGCAATGTGACAGCAACTTACAGCGACACAATACGATTTGATGGATTCACAAAATTTTCTTATTAAATTTAACTCTTACAATGAAAATTATCGATAATTTTCATTGCACTAGTTAAATTACAACTGATAATCCAAAGCTTTCGGGTGACTTCGAGTATGCAACAAGAAATGTTTCAATATTGTTTATCCCTCAGCATAAAACGTCTAAGTATGAATCCTCTCCACATTTCCAAGGTATTTTAATGTACAATCATCTACCTGTTGCAATGAAACTGCTTAGTTTTTCTGTGTTCAGGTCTAGGTTGAGATCTTTGTTAGTGGATAAGCATAATTTAGTGTTGCGGAGTTTTCTGTGATACTAAATTTGTTCAGATTTGTCTAGTTTTTTTGTATACTGTCTTGTATTATACGTGTGTGTCTGAAAGGATTAATACACGTTTTTTTTAAACGTTATAATTATTATTATTATTAGGACGCTGTATATTCAGCTTTCTAGTGACGATGAGCAGCAGAGGAGTTTGCTGATTCAGAATTTCAAATGGCGTTTTCGAGAACTTACTAAAAGTTATTAACTAGATCCATTGGCTCCCGTGACGGATCTACTCGGATCACGGATCCGGGGTTCTAAGTTTACGAACACGTCAGGTTCAGGATTTGAAGTGACAGTCGAATCAATTACATAACATATTATTTCATGAATTTATTTTTTTCAGTCCCAGTCTATTTTTGGATTGTCTCTAGATTTGCTTGCATTTATTGGCTTTTATGAAATCTGTCCTATGATTTCTGGTGTGCCCATAATGTTATTTTTGACTACCTATGTTGGAGAAACAAAGAATTCGTTTTTTTCAGTTCCAGTTTATTTTCGGATTGCCTGTAGCTTTGCTTGCATTCATTGGCTTTTGTGAAATATTTCGAATAATTTCTGGTAATTGAGTGAAATTTAAACGAAAAACAACTTTGTTTGGGAAAGGATATCAGGAAATTGTGTATCTCATTTATTAGGAAATAAGAAGAGATGGCGAACTCCTTTTTCTTTCTAAGGCGCATGCGGTTGGTTATTTATTTTGAATTCGAAAATCTTGATGGTCTTTGTTAATTATGAATTTCCCAGGTTCTCCTTTGTTTAATTTCTGCAACAAATTTAAGGAAAATTCCTAAAACACAGTATATTCAACTTTCTAGCGACGATGAGCAGTAGGGGTTTGCTGATCCAGAAATTCAATAGGCGTTTTCGGCAACTTCCTCAATGTTATTAACTCGATCCATCGGGTCACGTGACGGATCTACTCGGATCACGAACCCGGGTTCTAAGTTTACGAACACATCAGATTCAGGATTAGAAGTGTCAGACGTATCAATAATATAACCAAATATTCTAATAATTTATTTTCACAGTACCAGTCTATTTTCGGATTGTCTTCAGCTTTGCATGCATTGATTGGCTTCTGTAAAATCTTTCTTATAATTTCTGGTATGCCCTTCCATGTACAATGTTATCTTCGAGTATCTCTGTTGAAGAAGTGATGAAGGTTGTAGCTTGAGGGCAGAAAGATCTGTTATTTTTTTGGCTCAAAGAACAACTCATTTCACATTGATCCAAATTCTCTTCAATTTCCATACTTTTAAGGAATAGAATATATGAAATTACTAAGAAAAGAGTAGAAGACTCATTCCTGCCGTTTTCGAATACATAATTAAACTGCACTGCGCATGCGGAGACTCTACAACCCTGCCCTTGTGTAGGGTTAAGAAAAATCAACCTGGGTCAGTGATCGAATAAATAGCTCCGTACTTTCTGAACACGGGTTGGCTGTTCGGGTTTGGTAAACGAGCGCGAAGGTTTGAGATTGGGTTAACCCGAGAAAGTTCCCGAAAAGGCATTATAAAATAAAAAATGTATGCGAATATTAATTCGATTATTGTTTTATCACTAAGTCAAACATTTCATGTTTATGTTTAGACTGTTCTGAAGATAATATCTGATGAATTGTGTCTTTTATTTTCCATATACTGTGTTAATCGATTTCGGTAGGTTTTTTCGGTTTTTTGTTTTCTTCTTCTTCGCGTCTGGAGACAAGCTGAAATCTAATACTTTTTCCCTTGTATAATAAATAACTATTTTCTGGAAATCGAAGAAATATCCTATTGACTCATACAGCAAACAGCTTCGAATGTGAAAAGCACCGAATGGTATTTATGGTAGTAATTTTAATTACTTCCAATAAAAAGTCAATAAATTTTGATAATGAAAACACTCGTAGAGAAAGAAATACAACATCGTGTATCGTTCTTAAATTTCTAACCAGTAAAAAAACATCAATCAATGTATTATATGATATTATAATATAAAAGACGGTTTCTTCTTTTGAAATGTAAAAAAATACGAAAAGAAAAATCAGACAGACATAAAACAGCAAAAATCTAAATCATACACGAAGTATACACAATCTTAAACTACAAATAAATAAATGAAACAAAAGTCCATCGTTCCAGGTCTTTGGAATACACAATTCACCAATAAAACACCCTGCGAATCCAGCACTTACATCCCGTAGGAATTCCACGTAATCCATCGAATCCCAAACAGCGTTTTCTTCCTCATTTTGCCCTAGCTTAATCGCATCAACCCTTGCCGTACGGGGGTCGCTCAAACGTTTCCAAGAAATAACTACCCCTGGCGTTCCAGGGGCTTTCTTCCCCCATTACTGCCCGCTTCCTGTTCGAACACAATCCTATGCGGTACACGAAGGGGTTGGGACACTCCTGGCCCACAAGTTTTCTGGAAATGATGGATTCTTGGTACAGGTCCACTGATCTTGCGTGACTGCATACCACTGAAAAAATAGGGGTGTTAAAAACATTCATGGAAAAGGAGAATAATTTTGATGGTTTATTTATCATGAACGAGAAATTGATGGCCAAAACATTATTTCATTATGAGAAAATATATGTGATATAATTCAAAGTTGAATTGTAGTTTGTAGATCATTGAGAGCTTAACATTCCGGTGCGTCCATGACATTATTCGCGAAAGGCTTGCACTGGCGGGTCATTCTATTTCTATACCTATACTAAAACGATAAGGGATCACAGAGAATGTTCATAGAAATGTTGGGGTGTTTTAGAGGTGTTTTTGTTGATTTATTGTGGGTCGTGGGGGATTTTTTACGCGAGGCCGAAGGCCCAGCCTTGAAGAGGAATGACGGAAGTTTCCGCAGAGACCCCGGGCGCCGCGAAGCGGCGTCGGGAACATTTTTAAAAAAATTCCCGAAAACGGTCAATTTCGTCGATTTTGCGAAAAAGCGTCCCCGCTTACGGCCAAAGGCTCCCAAGGGAGGGTCGTTCGCTGTCCGCTGCCGGTGTCGACCCGATGTCGAATAACGTAGGGGGTCCCCAGTAAAGAAATCGTTTCTCTAGACCGTCTGCAAGATATCGAAAAGAACGTAAGTAAATTCGAATTTTTTTGACGTTTCTCGAAATCGATTTATTTATGACATCGGAAAATTAGACAACTGTCATGTGTGTTTGAGAGGAGGAAGTGCCTGAGAATTTTGGTTCATTGTGAACGAAATAGGGCAGATCCAAATGAAACAAGGTATGAATATCATTTTTTAATCCTTTTATAATGTTTATTACTAAAGGTTTTTGTTCTAGGAACGATTGAATTGAAAGGATGAATGGAAAAAGATCAGAGTAAGTGACATTTGTCAAGCGAGTTCACAGGACAAATATGCCCTGAAATATTTGCAATTTTGAGAAGGAAGTTTTTGGTTTTTTATTTATATCTTTTTCAAAAAAAAATTTTTTTTTACGAAATTTTATGAAAACTTACCTTATTATGTCCCAAATACACTGTAATTTATTTGATTTAAAATATTCATGTTTTCGTCTTATTTTTACTTAATATCAAAAAAGCACCCCAATTTTCAATCAAAAATTCTGACGTCAAAATATCAGCTTTTTTCAAAAAGTTTAAAGGATTTTTCTTTATTGAAATATCTACTTTCTGATGGTGTGAAAAAAATATACATTACTATAAGGAGTGTTCTCAGAATCAACGATTTATGAAACCCACCATTAGAGTAACTCAGTCCCCACTTCTCTATGAAATAACTTACAATGGGTTAAAAACTAACCAAAAGTCACTCAGGTAGGTATATGAATTATCTCAAAACAGCAATAAATAGTCATCTAAAAATATTATTTAAACAAGATTCTACAGCTTTTTCAAAATATTGTAGATGTCTTATTAAATATTAACTTTATTAACTTATTTTTTTGTTACATATAGAAGTATATTTCAATTTGTAATTTTTTCGTTTATGAATGAAACAGGAAATCTTACAATATGTACAAAATTGTACATAATGATTAAAAAAAATTTCGAATTTGGGTTTTTTCAATTTTTTGCATTTTCTGAGAACATTTCTAGTAATGTATATTTTTTTACACCATCAGAAAGTAGATATTTCAATGAAGAAATCATTATGTACAATTTTGAGGTATTTATTAAAATTTACTCTTTAATTACTCAAAAAACGTAATATTTCCTGTTTCATTCAAAAACGAAAAAAATACAAATTGAAATATACTTCTATAATTAACAAAAAAATAAGTTAATAAAGTTAATTTTTAATAAGACATCTACAATATTTTGAAAAATTTTTTATTATTTATTATTTATTGCTGTTTTGAGATAATTTATATACCTGAGTGACTTTTGGTTAGTTTTTAACCCATTGTAAGTTATTTCATAGAGAAGTGGGGATTGAGTTACTCTAATGGTGGGTTTCATAAATCGTTGATTCTGAGAACACTCCTTATAGTAATGTATATTTTTTTCACACCATTAGAAAGAAGATATTTCAATGAAGAAAAAGCCTTTAAACTTTTTGAAAAAAGCTGATATTTTGACGTCAGAATTTTCGATTGAAAATTGGGGTGCTTTTTTGATATTAAGTAAAAATAAGACGAAAACATGAATATTTTAAATCAAATAAATTACAGTGTATTTGGGACATAATAAGGTAAGTTTTCACAAAATTTCGTAAAAAAAAAGTTTTTTTTGAAAAAGATATAAATAAAAAACCAAAAACTTGGTTTTTTGAATTTTTCACCAAAATTTTGAGGTTATGTGAAAAAATTGTTGATACAAAAGTTGTAGATCTTTTCATTACCTACAACTTTGCCATTTAATTTTTTTCCAAAGGACTTGTAGTTTTGCCGGAAATCAAGGAAAACCATTTTTCACCCTTAAAAACACACCCCCTCCCACTTCCCGGACTCGGATCGACCGTAATTTATTTTCTTTTTCATTTTGATCATATTTTCCTCCTTTTTCAATGAATTTTATCCTACTGAAATTTTTTTTTGTTTCAAAAATTATCGACCCTGGTCTAGTTGCGATTAAAGTTGAAAGCTGGGCTACTTTACACGCTAAATGGCTGGCGTTTTGGCTTGTTGGCATGTAAAAAAGCCGTGTGTAATCACAAATGCTGCTAAACAATCTGTGAGTTCTCATTTATTCGGTGGTTCCTGGTTCTTAAATTGAAAACGTATTGGGCATTTATATTAGATCCTTGACAATGATACAAACATAAACCTCACGTGGATCGCTAGATTGTTGGCACCTCAGCGAGTAGACAGTTTTGTGTATAATCATCACAATCTCAGAAGCTAATTCACTCGTTTCTAAATTCTCTAAGTAGTAGCTTGTAAAGTACCTCAATGTAATCGACCCATAAAGTAGCCCATCTTTCAACTTTAAACGTAGCTTTTTTACAATCAGATTGTTGGCTTATGAACACGATTACAGATATCGATTGAAATATATTCTGGGAGGATTCTGCGTTTCTTAAAAACAATCTATAGATTGACAACTATCAATGTCAGTCAGATTGCAAATGATAAAATACACAATTCTGAAGATTTTTAGAGTTTGTCTGAAGAAGGTGTCTGATATAGACACCCAAACGTTACAATATCCTTTTAATTTGTTTCATTTTTCAGTTTTACTATTAGGCAAAAATTTTTTTTTCAAGACCAATTTGCTTCTGACAAATAAGTGCAAAAAATGTCGCATGAGCACTTCACCTAAATCAATAGTTATTTATTATACAAGGGAAAAAAGTATTAGATTTTAGCTCGAGGTGATGTTGTCTCCCGACGCGTAGCGGAGGGAGACAAAAAGCCGAGAGCTAAAATCTAATATTTTTCCCGTGTATAATACACTATTTTTTTCTGTGACAGGAAAATCGACCATTTAATCGTGAAAGAAATATAACTGTCCACGAAATTACTTTTTTTCCCCGGGATAAAAGTGAGTACTTTTTTCCCGGCTACATAGAGAATCATTTTTTTGACAGGGAAAGAAGTAATTTCGTAAAAAGTCATACTTTGTGACCTGTCAAGAGATATAAAATGTCACATTTTTTCCCGTCACAGAAAAAACATTTTTTAATTATTTATGTTTCAGAGACTGGGAGTGAAAACCTATAAAGTTTTTATGAAAAACGATTACACTGAGCAAATTTACAATCAGCTACTAAATTCGCTCAGTAGCAGCTTGTAGAGTATCTCAATGTAATCGGTGCCTTAGAAACCAACTAAGTAAACAAAACTTAGCTAACTGCAATCCAAAAACGTCTGAGATCTTTCAGTTTAAAAGTACGAAAGAAACTGTTTGGAATGATCCGTTGCCAAAAAATTTCTCGAAAGTGCTTCTCTTTCAGTTTCTTCCTTCTCCAAAAACCCTTACTTATAAAAGCATTTACATTTATACAACAAAAGGATTCTGGACCCGTAATTGGCGTTTGGGCTCCTGTTCTGGCAATTGTGTCGGGCTGTTTATTTCTTTAATTCCTGAATGACCAGAAACCCAGACAAAAGAGACCTTGTTGTTTTTGCCTACTTCATTCGGCACTCACATATTAGCTTTTTTTCGAACTTGGAAATCTTTGGAATTGTGTCTTTTTGGTTGGTTGCCCAATTGTCAATTAGACTATTTAATTTATTTCCATTTTTCTAGAAATGCAGAATCCTCCTAGATTATATTTCAATCGATATCTGAAATATCTTAATGTTTTTACCATCAAAATTTTGTATGAAGCAAAATAGAAAACGAATCAATAATTCAAACTTCAATTCCTTTAACTCACAATCTTCAAAGAAATTCTCTCTATTGCAACCTGGCTGTACTGGACTCCCATTTTCTACGAAGAAATCAGCAGTACCATAAGCTGAAGCAAAGCCGAAGAAACCCATGTTGGTATGGATTCCATCTACATATTCTGCATCTTCTGAATGTAGCCTCAAGTGTTTTGGAACTTTGAGGGGAAACTCGAATAGAGGAGCTGCTGCATCCAGACCTGCAAAGGCAAAATCATGTTAAGGTTTCTTTAAATAATCAATAAAATATAGATAGCGCAATCAATTCGTCAGGGTATTTTGACAATCAAGAAGTGTGATGTATGGCATAAATAAAAATTTAAGGAAAACCCGAGCTTTGAGCGTTCGTTCATTGGTGGAGCTCTTACCTCAAAATTTAATATGGGACTTGAGATTGAAACCAAATATATAAATTGAAGATTGTATTCATTTCGATGATTACTATTTTCAATTTATCTATGTTTCAAATATATAAATGCTCGATCTCGGCAAAATCGGAATTATATTGTGAAAATTATTCAGAAAATGAAGTACTATGTAAAAAATAATTCTTATAATGCGATCTTCTCGAAATTTTGCACGAACATTCAGTATATCAGTCTCTGTTCACAAAATTTAAGTCGAATCGGATATTCTATTATGGAAATATGAAGATTCATCTTATCAATGTTCCAGTTCAATTTTCTGTGGTTGCGGTAACAATAGGGCCACACAATTTTGCATAAAAACTCAGTATATAAATCTTCATACACATAAGAAATTTCACTTGAATTCGGATATCTTTTTCTTTTCAATATTTCAATTTAATTTTTCATGGTTCTGTGTACACTTTGGCATCAAAATTTTGCATGAGGCTTGTTATGAGCATTTCGATAGGTTCCGTTCTATCTGAGATATTGACGAACACCCTGTACGATTTAGCTGGTTAACGAACTTGACCGAGGCAATTGGGAACCGAACTCACCTTGAAAATCTCAAGTCTTTAGGACCACAGATTTTGAGACCATGCTCGCCTCAAAGTTTGAAAATTACAGACATTTGTGCACAACGATAAAGCACTCGTTTAGGCAGAACGAGCACTCAGAATGGCTTCTCATACAAAACAACGCGTTCAAATTGCTTAATTTTTTCATGAAAATCATCCTTCTGAGAAATGAGCTCCTAATAAATTACGTGAATTATGATCGATTATGGTTTACATAATCGTCCATCTGAAAGCACTATTGGTAAAATTATTAGTTCGGTAGAGGAATGAAAAAGTGAAAGACACAGTCGTAGCGGCTATTCAGAAGATGATATCGATTTGGTTCGTGAAAGTGTTGCTAAAGACCTAAAAGTGTCCTTAAGGCGGCGTTCACCAAAATTTGGACCTAGTGGGTACACAACATGGCGTATTTTACACAAGGATTTAGCTTTGAAAAGCCTTCAGAAGGTTGAAGTTTGAAAAACACATGATCTAAAGCCATAAGATCATTTGAAATATCGTTCATTTGTCAACAACCAGCTCATCATGCAATCGTGTGATTCGATACCGTTGGAGTATTATCTTTGGGGTTAGGAACAATCGATTCGTGAGCTCAATAATGAAATTATTAATAATATTAAGTGAGATAGACCCTCAAATATGTCAAAATTTCATTGAAATTTTCAACAAAAAAGTTTTTTTGATCTACAAAAGGATGCCATTTAGCAGATATCATTTTCCGTACATGATTGTCATAACTGATGCTTCAATAACTAATAAGAAGTTTTAGAAAAAAACGGGAACCATAACCATCATCCAAAGTGTTGATTTATGAATTGATCATTATTTCCATTATAGTGAAAGCAGAGAATAATATTAATCGATCGATATCAAACAATAATGAACTCATACTTCAGAGCTAATCTCGTATTCGTTCAAGACTAAATGCAAGGAAGTGGAATCAAACAGAGCACCTATGGATGGCCATTTTATCCTTATTAGGACTAATCAGCACAGGATAGCTCTGAATGATACAAGGTATTTCTTGGAACTTACAGCGAAATGGCCTCTTCTTTAAGGTAGAGGCTATCTTCAGTTCCATACGAAAACCTTCTTTCATGAACCTTGAACGAAGTAGCGACATGTTTCCTTTTTGTCGCTTTGACCGAAGCGTTCTTACATATCGCAAATTTGAAGTCTTCAGTCCACGACGCGGTGCGCTCAGGGACACTGTAATAAGAAGAGAAGATGCCATTTCGCTATGAGTTCCAAGAAATATCTTGTATCATTCAGAGCTATCCTGTGCTGATGAGTCCTAATAAGGACGAAATGGCCATCCATAGGTGCTCTGTTTGATACCACTTCCTTGTATTTTGTCATTGCATTGTCATTTTGAATGAGGACGAGATTAGCTCCGAAGTATGAGATTAATATTGGTTGATTTCAATCGATTACTATTATTCTCTGCTTTCACTATTTTGATATTCATTGCGATGTTACGCGTTGAACCTCTTCTTATCATTTTCATTTGTCTATACCACTCACCGGTAATTCTTCCTATTTTTCTCCCTGTTCTTTTCAGAACATCTTTTCCGGCAAAAGCAGCCACTTGGGCACCAAGAGAATGTCCAATCAAATGGATGTTCCTCAACTTTCTTCTGTCACCTTTTACCATATCCAAAGCAAATTTGCTAATAGCTCTTCCGATGTCTCTTGTAGTGCAGGATGATCTTATGTAGTCCTTTTTGGAATGCTTGGACCAGTCAATTCCTAAAAATATTATTAAAAAGAGCATCGTAAATGTTGGTGCAGTGTTCTATTACCGCCTAGGCCAACATCGGCCATGGACTAGGAGCGGCATGATTTTAGAGGCGGCAAATTTTCGGTGAAAAAAATTAGCTATTTATGATATGAGTGTTAAAAGGAACGTTTCATTTTGTGAGTGAAAAAGTTTGTGAAATGAGCGGAGCGAATTGAACAATTTCACGAACAAAATAAAATCTTTTGTAACACAAATACCATACAATGTTTTTTGTACAACAGCCCTATTTTGATAATGAAATGGGCGAATTTACAATGACAATAAAGTTCAAAATGAGATGAGTGTTGAAAGGGACGTTACTTAATGTGGAAGCGTTTTTAACACGCCTCCACGTTAACAATCAATTTTAATATTGTTTGCTGTCATTGAAAGTGACACTTTGAATGGCAGTTGTACAAAAAAATTTATTTAACTCCTCTACGAAAATGTAGAAATAGCTATCTTTGAAAGCTTCGCACATTTGATTCGATAAAATGGACAAAGCAATACAAAAAGTTGACATTGGTATAGATAAAGAAGTTTTGTATTATGAGTCATTGGTTGATTATATCGTAGGATTAAGGGACAAATTGATTTGAGGAGAGAGCGAAGATTAATTCTGGATTCGAAAAATATCGAAGTGAACAAGGAAGTGCCACAACAAGATCTCTTCCTGCTGATGAAACTCTAGTGGGACATACTGTTTTGAGTGGTAGGGAAAACTTCAGAGTAGGGGTTTATATTGTTATAATTGACTATCTAACAAGAGACTTGAATGAGCGTAACAATTGCTGCAAGGGTTTTGCTGCGAGACTCTCCTTTTTGCTAAAATTGTAATCGATTAGTTTTGAAGAATTAGGAGTAGTGGTTACTAATCTGATCTCTAATTCTCCCGAAGATTTAGATGAAAAACTTCACCATGAATGTATGTATATCAAATCCTACTTAGCTCTGTTGAAACAACCTCCAAAAAATCTATACGAGATGCGTTCCTTCTTCAGAAGTAATAAAAGGTTAGTGCAAGTGTTTTCCTTTATCGATATTACATTTTAAATGTTTTTATACACTTTTGCAACGAACTGTTTAGCAGAGAGGTCGTTTTCACTTTTCAGCATTGAAGCGAATTTTATCGTATTTTGCGATCTAGCATGTCTCAAGAGCGTTTGAATTCTTTGACCATTTTGTGCATTGAAGCTGAGTAGTTGAAAAAATTAGACTTCGAAGTACTGTTTAAATAGTTTGCAAAAAAGAAGGCCAGAAGAAAATAATTTTTAGTTTGATGATAAAAACTGTAATTTTTCACTATGAAATATACACTCTGAAACATTAGATTGTTTTATTTCCAGATAAAGAATTGTATTCATCAACTTCAGTGAAAATCGCGTATTTAGAAAATGTTAATTTTTAGAGTTCCCTCTACTGACTTGGTACCCTTGGATCATGCAACAAGCAATATTGTGAACAGAAATAGTTCTCACCTATAACATTATATTTTCCTCTTTTCATGTACTGATTTGCCAGTTTTTTCGTGAACTCGTTATTTCCTGTACCAAACCATCCATGAATCAATATTTTGGTCGGTAAATCCATGTCCAGTTCTATTCTTCGAATGCCCATGTCCAAAGGTTCGCTCTGGTTTGCGGTGTACAGCAGAAATCTCATCTCTGTTAAGTCTGCATTGCAGAATTTGAACCTATCTGCTATCTTCAGTATGTTGGAGAGAGAAGAATTGAAAAGGGTCCCTAGGAAGTCGTTAGAGATGTGTTCAGGAAGTAGTTCCAGAAATTTGAGGTTGATAGCTGGTCTATCTGAGTTGATGTAGGTTCCTTAACAAGAAGAAAGTAATCACAGCTCAATGTCGAAGAAATAAATTTGAAGAAATAGTATTCTTATTGTTATGGAAAAACAGATGGCCAAGGTGAGAACCCTGCAGTACTGCGAATGTACTAGACAACCCTCTCGAGTGATTCATATCATGATAAAAGCAAAGGTTATATAGTATACGATTTTGTAATGAAAGAATTCCATAATTCTTTCAGATGGAAAAGCAATTCATTTTTTATCTCACACGTTATTCGTCGCAATTGAAAAACTCAAGATACCATGCTGCCTATAAATGTGGTGGCCTATGTGGTGATTATGAAAACAACTTCAAATATGAAAAAAGCCCTGAGCAGGAGCTTTTAAGCGCTGGTTCATTGGTGGGGCAATAAAACTTTCACCTCAAAATTCAATATGGAATTGAGATTGATACCTAATATATATATGCAGAATCTCAACACAATCGGAATTATATTCTGAAAATCATTTGGTTAACGGAATATGTAAAAAATATTAATTGAATTTTTCTGTTAAGTCTATCGCCACAAAATTTCGCATGAAAATTCGGTATATCAGTTTATATTCCCAAAAGAAATTTCGCTCGAAACGGATAATATCCTGTTATGGAAATTTAAAGATCCCTCTTTCCAATATTCCAATTGAATTTTTTATGGTTCTGTCAACCCTATGACCACAAAATTTTGGATTAACATTCAGTACATCGAACCCCATTCAAACAATAAATTTCACTCGAATCGAATATACTATTATGGAAATATATAGATGCTTTTTTTCAATGAAAATATTGAATATGCACACAAAATTCTGCATGAGAATACAGTTTATCAGTTTACATTCACGAAAGAAATTTCAATCGATTCGGATATCCTGTTATGGAAATACGAATATGAAGAACCTTTCTTTCATTATTCAAATTGAATTTTCTATGTTTTGTTAACACTATGGCCACGAAATTTTGAATGAATATTCAGAATATTGATCTCCATTCACAAAATTTTGGATTAACATTCAGTTTATCGAACCCCATTCAAACAATAAATTCCACTCGAATCGAATATCTTTTTATGGAATTATGAAGTTTCTCCTTTTTCAATATTTCAATTGATTTTTTATGGTTCTCTTCACACTATGACCACAAAATTCTGCATGAGACTTGTTATTAGCATCTTGCATTCGGCCGTAACATTTCATTCCGATTGGTTTCATATTTTCTGAGATATTGAGGGAAAAAAAATTTCAATGGCCATATTTTATGGAATACCCTGTACTATTTGGCTGGTTAACGAACTAAACCGAGCCATTTGGGACCCGAAATCACTCTGAAAATTTAAAGTCTTCAGGACAATCCCTTCGAAACTTATTGTGCTAACGGACGACCGGACTGCCCCACGGTAGTATTGGCGTAATATTTCTATTCACTAAATTTATTTGGACAGAAGTCTGTACGGACGCCACTGGTGAAAATTGGAAATAATTTTGAATTGGAAAAAGTGTGTATTGATGCGTATTACTGGTTGGTACTCACCATGACAGAGATGAAACAGAAAAAATAATTCGAAAATGCGCTCGAACATAAGTGTTCTTTTGAAACGACACGATGGGACAGAAAGCGATAGGTGAACTGATACCCTAGCATTGATTTATGGATTTTAATAGATTCTTGTGTATTAACGTTACTTGCTTTTTATAATACATGCAAGAAGTAATCAGAATTATCGAATGATTAAGCCTCGTTACATTCACTGCAAGAGAGAAGGTCGAAACTACCAGAGATTTAAATTTCAATGAAAGGCGTATTTAGTTCATTCAAAATCTTGCATCTTATTTTGATTTTGCCAGATAGTCATCCAAGAATTGAGGAAAATGAGTTATGTCATAATAATTGAGTTTTTTGCGTGATGAATTCTGTCATATTCGATTTCGAGCAGAAAATCTTGACAAATTACTGGAATTATATTTGTTTTTTCAATTCTGGGATCGAATATCAAAGGATGAATCATAAACAAATTACTAACTACTGTAGAGAGTCTGTATCTGAGGATCTGGAATCATCACTCGAAAACTAAATCTGGTCGAAAAAACACAGTCAGCTCTCAGCTCCTCTAATGAATATTTATGGTTCTTTTTCAAGGCTTAAGAAAACTAAGTGTGTAGTTTGTGGCGCAGAGGCTATCTTCAGTTTTGATTCCAGAAAATTCGGTCCAACTATGTGGAGGAAAAGGAAAAGAGATAATTCAATGGAAAAGGAAAGGCTCGATATCAATATTTCAAATAATTCTTTATGAGTAGGCGAGCTGTAAAGGGTGTGGTCAGAACAAGGGGCACAATGTGAACTGTAACCCCTTTTTAAACTATAACTATTAACTCCTTCAACATTATCAAAAATGTTATATATAAAAAAAGTTGAGGGTATTTGTATATCAGATGCATTCGGCGCCTACAAAATTTCATAAACATGGTCTTTCTCATTCAAAAAATATTAACTTGGTTCCATATTTTATCCCAACTCTGTATAATAGTTTTATAATGAATGTTTATTCACGACTATTGTATAATCCACCCATTTACGTCTACATAATAATATCCATTAATCACAAGAGAATAATGAGTTATTATTCACTGCTGTCAGATGTTTCAGATTTATTTTAAATATATTCTTTGAATTGATACTTAGTCAGTATTCTAAAGTACTCCAAATAGCAAATATGGGTATACCTTGTCAATCGAGGACCTAATCTACTTTTATTACATCAATTAAAAATTTTTATTTCAAAACTATTCATCAATCAAGAATATTATAAAAAGGTTTTTGCTCTTCTCTGAATTAGTTTTTATCTGATGTACGATGATATTCAATCAATCAACTAAGAAAGCAACAATGAAGTTGACAAAAAATATACCTATACATGTCAAGGAAATTTTGTATAAGTGCGCTGAAATCTATTCGTCGAACTTAATCTTGAAATTATTCGCACTATGAAAATCTGAAAAATTACCTCAAAGTGGATAAAAAGGTTTGTCTAGAAGTACTGATAAATTTCTCGTGTCTCAGTTAAAATTGTTCATCTGTTGAGTGGGATTTGGTCATATACCTAGCTTGCTCAAGTCAAAACCTTAATCAAAAATTTTTTAATTATTTATGTTTCAGAGACTGGGAGTGAAAACCTATAAAGTTTCTAAGAAATACAAAACCGAATTTTTTGTTTAGGGCTTTATAAGTAAAAAATAAGGTTACTGCAATTGCGTCTTGCTTGAGATAGTAGGAGAGCTGGCACGAATTTTAGGGTAGGTATTTGAGGCAAGCTGAAAACTTGTCAGATACCTCTCCTATTATATCCCAACTCGGGATTGCAGATCTGGCTGGTGAGTAGCGGGGCTAAATCAACCCCTACACTTTTGATGGCCTGGCAGGTAGAAAGCCCTACCGAAATGATCTGTCTTTTTGGGAATCTTATTTTTTAGTTATAGGTAACACTCCATTAAAATTTCAAGCTGCCTCAAAAACATTTTTTATAATTTTTTGCAAAATATTTTTGCACGCGTCTGGCAATGTTAAAACCCCGATTAAATTATTTGTCTTATTTTTTTTAGTATTTATAAAGCATTACACTTCAACATATATAAATTGCGTATTGCCTCAAATATATTTTTGGGAAGAAAAAAAATATATTTTTAAAATTGTAGGGGTTGATTTAGCCCCGCTACTCACCAGCCAGGTCTGCAATCCCTAGTTGGGATATAGGAGAGGTATCTGACAAGTTTTCAGCTTGCCTCAAATACCTACCCTAAAATTCGTGCCAGCTCTCGGACTAAGAGATTGGAAGTTTCGAAAGATTCAGAGGCTGTTCGTTGGATGGTCTGTATCTTCCGTATGGTATTGTTGTCGCTGTTGTCCATACCTACTAAGTTCATTTCATCACTCACTGTTATTATATCTAGTAATCACACGATATTATATGTTTTATGTATTTATATATCAATGTGGTGAATATTCCTTTGGTGAGTGATAAAATGTGACCAAACATTGTCAACATGATTTATACAATTCCGCTGTTTTTTCTCAATGGACCTCGAGATCTAATAAATTGAAACTGATCAGTTCAAATTCTTCTTCAGACATTGAATAAAACGTATTTTCATTATAATAAACTTGTTGTAATATTTACTTATTAGAACCAGATATAACCTCGAAAGTAAGTATATGTAGTTGACTGTTGTTTACAATGTTTACATTTTTGAGTATCTCGCGCTAGTCACCATTTGCCTTCACAACATGGATGCGAAAATGGCTACCATTTCATAACCCCCTCATTAAAGAACACTGGGACAGGCCCATTGTTGTAAATACTGAAGAATTACCATAAGATACATCTCTGCAATGAAGAAACCAATAGGTCGAAACAGCTGTCTTTGAATGTTCTAGATGATATTAACTGTTTGTAGGTTAGGTTAGGTTTGAACGTTGACAGAGACCAACTCCAAAATACAAAAAAATATAAACAAACGTGCTCAAAGGGTTCTGACGATAAGTCAGAACTTTTCTGGAATTCTTAATAGTTCTGTAGATCTGTGGCAGTCGAACGTCCGAATTGATATTCCCTTCAGGTGCTGACGCCGTAGGTTCATTAGCATTCCTAACCGATGCAACTGAAGGAAAAGAGCGACATTTACGAATTTTTTAATCAAGTTATGAGCCAGTGGCGAAGTAATTCAGTTATGCTTTCGGTAATTCGTTAATCAACAATTTCCCGAGCGAAGTGGTCTGGGAAATTCGAATCCCGGATGCTCGATGGGATTTTTCCGGGATTTATTGAGTAGTACAATTGCTGTTTCTCGCTCCTGCTCCTTTTGTTAGTTCTGGAATTGCACGGGATTGGGAGAGGAAGGAATTGCAGGTTTTGTAGTGAATCTACGAGTACGAGGCGACAAGGTTTTTTGATTTGTCTGAGTAGTTTTGATGTTGTGTAATAACTCGGTGTTTATTATTTGTGCAGTTCCTAATTGATAGTTAATAGTGTATCAAATTGCGTGGTTCTTAAAAATAAATAAATATACAGGGTGTCTGTAAACAAGTGCGAGGGACTTTGGAAGATGATTCCTCGATGAAAATATGAAGGGGTAGTTCATATGAATTTTTTTCGAAATCGACCTCGCTTCCAAGATACAACCTTTGGAAGGCGATGACGAGTTGACAGTTTCTAATTTTTTAGGAGTCCTAAAAAACACTCAGTCATAAAACTATACATAATATGATGCATTGAGTCGATTTTGCTCACACAATTTTTCTCGATGCCATAACTTTATTATTAGAGGTTGAAAATAACAACCCCTTATGATTTTTCTTCAAGAATTGTTTTCGTGAGAAAGATGTTCGAAAAATAAAATTGTCTTATGGTTTCCCATTCAATTCTGGAGAAAAGAAGTCTTCTGCAAAATTTCGATACAGTCGATAATTTACTCGGAAAAAATAAAAACTTACAAACAGTTATGATCACTGTTGATTCCATTTCATTGTATGTTTCATAGAATGGATATTCTAAGATATTGTTTATGCTCAAAATTGGTTTCGTCAATTATACTTATTAATAGAAAGAAAGTTCTATTTGTGAAATTAAAATATTACGAATATAATTTTCCTCCGGAAATTAGTAATTAAACCTTCAGAAAGATTTAAAGAACATCTGTATCTCCTGTCATAGACATACAATATCTTAGAATATTCATTCTATGAAACATTTATATGGTGAAATGGAATGAACAGTGATCATACCTGCTTGAAAGTTTTAATTTTTTCCGAGAAAAGTATTGACTGTATCGAAAATTTTCAGGAGACTTTTTTTCTCCAGAATTGAATGGGAAACCATGAGAGAATTTTATTTTTCGAAAATCAATTAAACGAAAACAATTGTCGAACGAAAATCATAGGGGGTTGTTATTTTCAAACCTCAATAATAGTTATGAGATCAAAAAAAATTGTGTGAGTAACTTCTACTTAGTGCTTTAATTATGAATAGTCTTATGACTCAGTGTTTTTAAGAAGCCGTAAAAAAATTAAAAACTGTCTGTCTTGGAAAATGGGTCGATTTCGAAAAAAAAATTATATGAACCAACACTTATTTTCATCGAAGAATTATTTCCTAAAGTCCCTCGCTTTTTTTACAGACACCTGTAGATGGCGGACTGAATTCGTCTTCTTATGTTGACATCAAAGTGTGATGTATGACATTTGTAAACATGGCTTTGTACAAGATGCAACATTGCCTTTAAATTGTTGAATTATGTCATGAAAATCAGCGTTCTACGATAAATGTTTAAAAAAATTACGTGAATTGTCTGATTCACAATATCGTTTATCTGAAAGCACTTTTGTTCGAATTATCAAAAAATTTCAATAAACTGGTTCGGTGGAAAATCAAAAAGATGATAAATATGGTCGTAGAGGTCGTTCACGAGAAAATATCAATTTCTTTCGTGAAAGTGTTACTGAAGACCATGAAATCTCCATTAGACGACGTTCACAACAAGTTGGATTTTGTAGATGCACAAAATGGCGTATTCCACATAAAGATTTAGCTTTAGGGGCAATTTCAACTTTAAATGACAGAAGAACAAAAGCCATTATATCCATTAGATTTCCTGGACGTAAAATCTCTGGAAATGGTGATGTCATTTGGCCACCAAGATCATTTTATTGGACACTGTTGGACTATTTTTTTACAGGTTATGTGGAAATCCAGGTGTACAAGAATAAACAACAATCGATTACAGATCTGAAGGATGAAATTATTCAAATCATTAGTGAGATAGAGCCCCAATTATGTCAAAGTTCTTTGAAAATTTCAACAGAAGATTGGACGTCTGCAGAGCTGCAACATAAATGTTATGACTGATACTTCAATGATCAATAAAAAGTTTTTGAAAATGAATGCAAATTATGTTTTTTATTTATCCTCAAAAAAACCCAAGTGGAAACACACTTTATATTATAAAATTTTGGTTAATACTCTATTTCATGCATGAAAAATATTTGAAGGATATTGTGCAATAACAGGTTGAGAACAAAATGTTTCCAAACAAATATTTAATTTTTCATAATCGTGTAAGGTTTTGGTGATTTTCAGATTTTCATGAAGAACCATAAACATGAGTTTGTCACTAATTTTGAGCGCTTGTTCTAATTAAACGAGTGCTATATCGTTTTGTCATATTGTCTGTTATTTTCTAATTCTGAGACCAAAATGTTCTCAAACTGTAGGGTTGGACTCCCTGATGACGAATTCGTGGTCAAATTCAAATCTGTTCGTGGGGCTTTCCGCACAGCCGTCGCAAATCATAGGGACTTGAGATTCAATTGGAATATTGAAAAAAGAAACTTGATATTTCCATAACAAGATATCCAATTCGAGTGAAATTCATTTTGTGCATAGAGATCGATAAACTTAATGTTCATGTGAAATTTTAAGAATATCGCACTATCCGAACCATAGAAAATTCAATGGAATATTGAAAATGAGATTCTCTATATTTCCATAACAAGATATCCTATTCGAGAAACATTTATTTTATGTATGAAGATTGATATAATGAATGTTCATGCAAACAAGAGGATCGTATCATCAGTACCATAGAACTAATTTTTTGTCAAGTTTTCACATATTTCAGTTTTTGAATAATTCCCATCCTCTGAACCATAAAAAATTCAATTGGAATAATGAAAATAAGAATCTTTATATTTTCATAACAAGATATACGATTCAAGTGAAGTTCATAGTTTGTAAGGAGATAATGATTGTTCATGAAGAACCTCAAGAGGATTGCATAATCAGGACCATAGAATTTAATTTTTTCAATTCTTTATTTTTAACATATTTCATTTTCTGAATAATTTTCAGAATATCATTCCGATCGTGCTGAGAAATCGCATTTATATAATCAGTATCAATTTCACTTCCTATAAAAAATTTTGAGGTGGAAACTTAGACAAAGGGTGTCTAAGGGTGGAAACCTCATTGATCCACTAATTAACGAGAGCTCAAAAGCACCTGCTCGTGGCTTTCTTAACTTTTCATTATTATTTCGATTGAATTCGATATCAAGAGCAAAACACTTCAGTTTAAATCTATGGGACATGGTTATTCAACAATGTTGATCCGTCAACAGTTCCTTGAACATCTATAGTTTAAATTAATCTTCAACTCGGGGACTCATGCTTGAATGTAGATTATTCTAAGGATATTCAAAGTAAAAACGTGATATGAAAGTACTGCTGTACTATAATTGACCGCTGTTGTTTCCTTTTTTCATATATTTCTTCTGGAAAATAGAAACTGTTAACAGGTGGGTGAATTATATAGGTGTAAGACCCGATAGTTGGCCTTCGTTGTTCTATTTCGCAATAGATCCCATTACCAACTACTGTGATATTCATAACAGAAACAATGCCGGAACTTGAATAAATCAATATCGAATTAAGTTAAATGCGCTGTTAGTTATATTATTCGTTTATGACGATAACGTTGAACATATGATTTCATTATCGTAAACTGTGAAGCCATAAAAGAATCTTCAAAAGTTTTAATTTTTTCGTAATTTATATTTCATGAGCTTGAAAAGGTTTTGAACGAATGAGTTAGCGATAGAAAAGTATTTTCGCACTACAAATAGTATAATTAAAGTAAATAATTAATAAAGATATTATTCATCAGTTTTCACAAAGGATAGAATGTCCAATAAAAAAAATTAAAAGAGCCCTTAGCAGGTGCTTTTGAGTGTTCGCTCATTGGTGGAGCAATGAAGCTATCACCTCAAAGTATATAAATGCCAAATCTCAGCACGATCGGTATTATATTCTGGAAATCATTCAATTTCATAATGTAAAAACTTGACAATTGAAAAAATTGAATTCTATCGTTTTGATTATGCCATCCTCTGGAGATTCTGCAAGAACATTCAGTATATCAATTCATTAATCTATACTTCCATACTAATATTATAAAGAGGAAAGATTTGTATGTTTGTGTGTTTGTGGCGTTGATATGACATCACTCATAAACTACTGGACCGATTTCAATAATTATTTCACCCTTAGAATGCTACATTATTCTTGAGTAACATAGGCTATACTTTTCATCCGAGAAAATTGGGGAAACCTACTATAACTTCAATGATAATAAATATGAGTACCAAAATCAGCTATTTTCAGGTGCGCTGCGAAAACCGTAAGACGTACATGGAAACAATGTATGACGGAAATGTACCTCTTCAATAGTTCTACAAAAAGTCCGCGATAGCATATATCTATCTTTCAAGGTTTACTCGGTATCACCTTTTAAAGGTATCCGAATGTTTCTCAAAATTATGCATTTTTTGGGAGTATTTTTTTATGAATACGCTATTGATCTTTATCCAATTAAATACGTCCTTCATATCCAGTATTTAATATAGAACGAAATTGCCTTTTACATCATTCAATTATGATGAATACATCAAAAGATATGGCAGGTTGAAGATGAAATCGCACCAAAATCGAATTGCGTTCCGAGCACGATATACACAAACACTGGTATGCCGACGCCCACCGAGATGTGACGTCACAGCGGAGAATTTCCATTGCATTTGCGGGATGAAGTGTTAGAACTCGAGGGAATGATTGGAATAATGCAATTAATCGCAAGTTTCATTGAAAATGCAATCAACTAACTATTTTAAATGAAATTTCTTCGATGTCTTTGATTGTTGATCCTGGAATATATCAATGAAGTTGTATAAATATGGATGTTAGTGCTAAGTATTTACGAGTATTTGTTAATAGAGAATAAATTATTCAAGTGTCATTTAAAAACTTCGAATAAATGAAAATATTTTTATCATATTCAGGAAATTTCTATGAATGTCATTTATAATTCGTGAATTTGGAAAGTTTTTTGTTCATTTTTTTCTTCATATTCTGAAAACTGATCTTATTCAGATCCCGGTGTCTTAAGTTGGTACGGATTCTGCTCAAAACGGTAGGTTTTAGAAAAAAGTGCTCAATAGAGCGTTTGTAGAGAATTAATTAACCTATAAAATGAGGTATCAATCGTCCTGATCGAATGAGCACAGACCGATTTATTTTCGTTAGAAGATGAAAATAGTTTATTATATTATAAGGATTAAAAGTGCATCTTTTTTTTACGAGCAATATTTGCAGTTGCGAGGCGCAGCCGAGCGAATGCAAAATTGCGAGTTAAAATAGGCACTTTTAATCCGAATAATATATACTATTTTTTCTCCAACCAAGTCAAAATTACAATAAAATTGGTTTTAGTGAAAAATCGTTCATAATTTGGTTATGAATTTGAACACAGAATCATGACAGTGATTGTCAAGTAGACTTCAAATGCATTTACAAGGATTAAAAGTACCGTTTTTAATCCTAGGATTAAAAGTGTTGCTAAGTAACGAGTGAATTTTTGTACGGTAAGAAAATCTATGACTTTTGCACCTGAAAAGAGTACAAAAATGTCAACATTTTTTGATGGTTGGAGAAAAATAGAATTTTTCATCGCCTCCCAACTTTATTCGAGATATTTTCAAAACGATAGGTTATAGAAAAAAGTGGTCAATAGGGCGTTTGTAGAGAATTGATCTCTATCTTTACTAATATTATACTTATACCTATATTATAAAGAGGACAGATTTGTATGTTTGTGCGTTTGAGGGTTTGATACGAGTTTACTCATAAGCTACTAGAGATTTCAATAATTATTTCACCCTCAGAATGCTACACTATCCCTGAGTAACATAGGCTATACTTTTCACCCGGGAAATTTGAGGAAACCTACTATAACTTCAATGATAATAAATATGAGTACCAAAATCAGCCATGATGAATACATCAAAAGATATGGCAGGTTGAAGATGAAATCGCATCAAAATGTCTCCGAGGTAGGCACAAGGCGGCTAGGAGATGGTACCGAAGTGTGAGGGATGTTTTGTATGAATGTATTTTGGATTGCCTATGCCCGTATGTTTATGACCACACATCAGATCAACAGATGGCGCTGAAGTCGTTATTCAGGTTATTCATCTACTCTGCAACTAAACGGCTCGATCGAATTGAATGAATTTTTGTGTATACAGAACAACGTCTGTTGGGTCTGCTAGTTTTCTATAATTCTGTTAACACTATGGCCACAAAGTTTTACCTGAGGCTCACTATGAACAGCTTGCATGTGGCCGTATAATTTCATTTCAATTGGTTTCGTTTTGTCTGAGATAGTGAGAACAAAAATTTTGAATGGCCATATTTTATGGAACATCCGATACGATTTCGCTGGACAATGACCTTAACCGAGACATTTGGGAACCAAACTCACCCTGAAAATCTCAATTCTCTAGGAGAATTCCTTCAAAAGTTATCGTGCTAATAACCGGACGGACGCGGTTGGCCCCACGGACAGAATTCAATTTGGGTAAAACGATATACTACTCTTTCAAGTAGAACGAGCGCTCAGAAAAGAACCCAAATGGGCATACCCAGCGAACCTCAGAGTAAAAAGTAAACATAGAGTAGAAGTAGAATCGGTTTATACGCGCGAACAACATTCCGGCGTTGCAAAGTGGTGCCGTATGTTTATTCCGTATTTGGAAAATTGGTCTATCCCTCCTCTACTCTGATACTAAACTAACGGCTTGCGTCTGTTACAGATAATTCCGTCATTTTAGCAGCAACGTCTGTTAGTGTTTAGTTTCTTGCTGCGATGTGCTTACATTTTTATTTCGATTTGACGTTCATAAACTGAATTATTTCTCTGATTTGGAGACAGTTTATTCCCAGTCAACACAAAGACGTCGCATAGAAATTCCAGCGATTTCTATTCGGGAGTTTGTGAGTACTTTTGTGATGTCCCTGCGAGGTTGCTGGGAGCTCTATATCTCCTCCAAATTTTCGCCTCAGGGATATTCTCAGAGAGCTCTCAAAGATATCCCTTGTGGAAATTCTCAAACTGCTCACATTGTGGAGGTCAACGGGATATTCGCATAAACCTCCCATTTTGACAAGTATGAGAACTTCCCAAAAACCTCCGCATTGTGAGCTTTTTGAGAATATCCTATAAGTATCCCATTGCGAGCTTTTTGAGAATATCTCAGGGACCTCCCATTGTAAACAAAATGAGGAATATTATTATTTTGATAATTCACAGTATCCACTAAATTTATTAAACCATCCGTTCCAATAGATATTGTTTTCTCCGAAATTTGCTATAATTTCAAGTAAATAATGTTTTTTTTTTAAACTGGTCTGAATAAATCTGTTTTCTTACGAAATTTTCATTGATTTCTACTTTCGGATTTTAATTGTTTTTGGTTAGAAGTTTTGATCTAGTTTCCAGAAAAAGTTAAGATAGATCTTTATATATTTATAATAGATAGATCTTTATATTTTTATAATTTTGAATTTTTTCGGATTTCGAAGCATTGGAATATCTCATACCCAAAATTGTTTTCATTGGCTAGTTTGAATGATGCAGAAAGAAAGCATTTAAATTGGTATTAATTTTTTAATTTATATCAGGGGAACTGCACTAAACTGCTTCGCAATTTTCATTACATTAAATGAATAACGGTTTGAAAGAACAAATATCTAGAGAAAAGCAATTGTAGAAAGTAATTAATCTTCCTGCAATTTTCACAAATAAAGAGCTGCAGTGAAATGCTCCCCATCTCTCTCTAGAGCTTGGTTGATTACAATACAGAACTATTCACGCTTAAGGACATCTACAGTAGGTTGCCAAATTATTAGGGACACTACTAGTTTTCTGTAATTTTCAAGTTTAAGTTAATGTTATGAGCAAATAATTCATGTTAGGTATTGTAACTTCTTCTTTATTTATTGAAGGTTTTTACAAGGACGGAAAAACACATAATCCATAATCACACGTTATTATTTTTCCATAAAATATGATGACCAATGGTTAACTGAAAAAATCTAATATTTGGTAATGCCGCATATGGCTGCAATTACAGCTTCCAGACGTCGGGGCATGCTCTCAATGCAAATTTTTGCATTTTGCTGTATATTGGAGCTGTGATGCCACACCCTAATAGGTGTTTCAATTAGTTGCCGCTTGGTGATGATAACTTCTTTGGTAACCTCACATTTCGTGAGGTCTCAAAGTTTTCAATGGGGTTCATATCTGGTGAATTCCCCAGCCAGGGCAAAACCCTTACATTCTTGGCGGCCAGAAATGTCGCCTGTTCTGGTCCTGCCTCATGGTCCCTTCGACGATATAGAGACGTCCCATATCCTTGGCTGAGATCACAGACCACACCATGATGCTAACAGGGTGTTTAACCCTCTCTACAAGGCAGTCCGGGTGAAACTGCTCCCCTGGGCGTCAGCGGACGAATGATGTCTTATCAACCAAATTTTGAAAAGTCGACTCATCAGAGGAGCATGCCTGTGAAATATTATTATTACTTCTAAAACACTATTGAGGAATACCACAAATCAATTGCAATCATAATTACTCGACTCCAACTGTCCGCAACTGTCATATTTCGGTGTTGTCTGGCACATTGCAATCGACTTTTCAAATTTTGGTTGATAAGAGCTCATTCGTCCGCCGACGCCAGGTGAGCAGTTTCACCCGGACTGCCTTGTAGAGAGGGTTAAACACCCTGTTAGTATCATGGTGTGGTTTGTGATCTCAGCCAAGGGTATGGGACGTCTCTACATCGTCGAAGAGACCATGAGGCAGGACCAGAACAGGCGGGTACTTGAAAGTCCGCTCTTACCACAGGTTGGAGAATGGTTTCCTGAAGATGAGGAATACGTGTTTATGCACGACTCGGCACCGTGCCATAAAGCTAGGAGTGTAACAGCATTTCTGGCCGCCAAGAATGTAAAGGTTTTGCCCTGACTGAGGAATTCACCAGATATGAACCCCATTGAAAACCTCTGGGAACTCACGAAACGTGAGGTTACCTAAGAAGTTATCACCACCAAGCGGCAACTAATTGAAACGCCTATTAGGGTGTGGCATCACAGCCCCAATATACAGCACAATGCAAAAATTTGCATTGAGAGCATGCCCCGACGTCTGGAAGCTTTAATTGCAGCCATAGGCGGCATTACCAAATATTAGATTTTTTCAGTTAACCATTGGTCATCATATTTTATGGAAAAATAATAACGTGTGACTATGGATTATGTGTTTTTCTGTCCTAGTAAAAACCTCCAATAAATAAAGAAGAAGTTATCAAGTGTTAAAAGCTCAGATTTTATTCAGCTTTAATTGTTGAATATTTAAATTTGCCGGAGAGATGTTAAATGGACTGATGTCCTTTTTTCCTTCCAAAATTAGTCGTGAATATTGCGAGATATATGACCCTTCACAATGTAGCTATTAAAATTTCAATTATAGATGAAATAGAAACAAATGACCAACGAATCACACTCACTTACCCTTGTGATTGATGGTGCTGCTTCTTGAAGGGCCCTTCTTCTGGTGGTTAATGTCACTGCGAGTTGTTCCTTTGCGACTTTGGCTATTTGTTAACAGCACAAAAGTATCCAAAGGCGTTTTTGTAGAGATTTTTGTGAAATCAACGAAAACTTGAAACACATGCGAAAAAAAGCGATATTTCAATGAGAGCGGTTCGATTCATACTGTCTTCTTACATGTGCGTTTTAACTCTTACGCACATGCGTATCTCAAAACATATAGTGAACGCAACTCGTTGGCCTGATATATAAAAATGTGCCCAATAAATTATCGAAAAATGAAACAACAACAAAAAAATATTTGAATTCTTTCGAGTACGAAACATCAAGTTATATAAACTTAAAAATTACAGAAAACTAGCAGTGTCCCCAATAATTTGGCAACCTACTGTATATGTTTATTTCTTACTAGCATCGAACGCTGGCACGGTGACACTTGGCAAGTTAGATTGCAACGAATCGTTGACATGGTACCAACCCAAGGAAATAATTGCATTGCAAGTTTTTATATGTATATGTGCTTGAAATTCTGGGAATTTTATTAGTTGCTTCCATCAGTATACGAGTATATGTGGAGCAGAATTGAATTATCTCATCAAACGGGCAAAACAGGGATCAAATTTTGTTTTTATTTGCTGTCAAAGGCGACAAACAAACACAATTAAGTCCTCATCAGACAGCGTTCGAACGAAATCAAACATCCAATCATTTCTCCGCATTATTGAAATTTTATGTTTACCCAATATTCGATACTTGTTAAATTCGACATTGGGTTTTCCGCTCTCTCTATGTCTCTCTTTTTCTCTCTCAATGGTTCGGCCCGATCTGTTTATTTTATATGAATCGGGATATCAATTTTGTCGGTTTGCAAGAATTAATTGCGTCCTAATGGCATATTGAAAGGTTTCCGACAATGGAAAATGATCTAATCAAATTCGGGAATTGATTCGGCAATTTTACGTATTCGGTTAGTTTGGATGTTGTTTGTAGATTGCTGTCAATATGTACAATTTACTCGTTCAATATTTGTATTGTTGTTTTCATTTTGTTCCGAATTTTCACCAAGTCTCGATCACACATTGGATTCTATAAATGAATCTGTTGATGTTCTGGAGAACATGTATTTTATATTTCTAAAAAAGTTTATAGCTCTTCACTCCCAGTCTCTGAAACAGAAATAATTAAAAAAATTTAATTAAGATGACGATCTCCTGCGAGAATCTTTGCACTTATTTGTCAGGGGCAAATTGGTCTTGAAAAAATTGTAGCCTAACAGTAAAACTGATAAAGGAAATAAATGAAAAGGACAATGTAACGTTTCGGTGTCTATATCAGACACCTTCTTCAGGCAAACTTGTAAAGTCTTCAGAATTGTGTGTTTTTTCATTTGCAGTCCAATTGACAATACATAGGGATGTTGATTTATTCAATTTTGAAATTTCCTGATGTCATTTCTTTCTTCAATAAATCAATTCAAATACGATCTATTCCAACAGAACAATTGGCCAAATTATCTACAGCATCTAACAAAATACATGTGGATTCCTTAATTTTTCTTTTATAATTATCAGGTTCCGTCATTAGGATCTTTGTGGTGTTCCAGTTCATCATATGATCCCCGCCATTTGAACATACATGAGCAGCGATTTGTGATCTTGTAATGTCTCTCTTTTCGATGTTGTTCTTATGTTCCCGTTTTCTTATCTTTATTCTTTAATTATTTCTGTTTCAGATACTGGGAGTGAAAACCTATAAGGTTTTTTTGAAATGCAAAATCCTCCCAGAATATATTTCAATCGATATGTATTTTATAGTCAGTTCAATTCGAATATTTGTGGTAATCACTTGGAATTCAATAAATGGTTATTCAATTCGATTTCAGTTGTATTTGTGTTTCTTTCAGAAAGCTGATTAATTTAATATTCAAAGTGAATGCCCAGTTTCAAATAGTTCATTCGATGAAATAACTGGCCTGTGAGCATGAGCTTTTGTGTATTTCATCGTAAGTTCATTCACATTAAATCACCAGAAGTTGGCTTAGATTAGGTTGAGATGGATTGCGTTTGATTGGATTTTATTGAATGAGGTGAGATCAGGTACCTACCTATACAAGAGGACTGCAAAAGATGTAACTTTGCATTAGAACGATACTTGTTAAATTCGACATTGGATTTTCCCTCTGAGTAAGAAATAAACATAGAGATGCCCCTACGCGAGCCTTGTATAGTCCGTTCACGAAAGTTTGAGCACATAGCAGGCGCTTGTTAATTTATCTGAAGTTGGCAGTATTTGCTGTCATAATAAAAAAAAATTCAACGTTGCCGAATGTACGCGGCCTCGTCCGAAGAGTTATCCCTGTTTTTCTCTCTCTATTGTTCGGCTTGATCTGTCTATTTTATATGAATCGGGATATCAATTTTGTCGGTTTGCAAGAATTAATTGCGTCCTAATGGCATATTGCAAGGTTTTCGACAATGAAAAATGATCTAATCGAATTCTAAAATGGATTCGGCAAATTAACGTATTCGGTTATTTTGGATGTTGTTTGTAGATTGCTGTCAATATGTACTTTTTACTCGTTCAATATTTTTATTGTGTAACGTTCTTATTTTGAATTTGTCATAAAATGTAGTTTTGCCATCTTTTTCCAAAACTTCATATAGTTAAGTAAACTTATTAGGATTTTCTAAATTTCCTTATTGTTGTACCTAATTATTCACTTCGTTTACCTACCTTTTTGAATTGTTTTCCATCAGAAAACGGTTTGTTTATTATTGTTTAAAATTTTGAGGTTAGTGATTGTTGTCATTTTGGGTAGTTCAAAGGCAGTGGTTAGAATATTTGTCCTCAGTAAAATACTTCGGAAAATCGTGGAAGAATTATAGAAATGGATTTATAGAGACCCTCCTCTGGTGTAAACTGCGTAGATTATCAGTACCGTAATGATTCCTTTATATTATTTTGGTTTTGATGTATTTTCTTCTTCTTCTTCGCTGTGACAACTGATAGACTCTGTGAACCTTGAAGATCCGGAAATTTCTGTGCGACTGTCAGGGCGGACATTTTGTTGTGCGGAGGTCGTGTGGAAGGTTTAGACATTTTTCGAAGAGAATTTTGAATCTAGATTCATCCTCGTTGTGAGGGATTATATCTTCGAGTGTCATTGTTCCCTGAGGAGTATTTTGGAATATTTTGGGAAATACAGACTTTTCCACATGGAGTCCGTACAGAATCTATCTTGCACCTCTAGGTATGCATACATTTTCTATCTTGAACCAGTTGTCTTACCATCTTCTTTTATAAGGTTGTTGTGTGGCGAATATTGTTGGAATTATTTGGAACAAATTTTCGACTGAATTGGAGGTTGAACCTATCTCCCTCGAACAACAGAGGTAACTAAAATATCCTTAATAGCTTGTGAATCGTTTCTTATAGTATTTTGTTAGGGTCCACGTACCTGGCGTTATTGGGGGTAACCTGTCGGTTATTCCACGTTATTAGAGGTAACCTGTCAATTGTTCCACGTGCCTGGCATGTCTTCTTGGCTGAATTATCTATGTACCTGTCAGTTAGAGGCATCCACGAACCTGTCAGTAAGGGGTATCGAATGGCATCCACTTGCCTGTTATCTTGGAGGTATCTACGTTCTGGAGTAGTTTGTGAAGGTAACCAGTGTGTAGCACTGGCTTTAACGTTGTAAATTATTGGTCTTTTATTTTGATAATTTGTGATATTATTCTGTAAGGTAATTTTATATATCATTGTGAGCAATTATAGTGAGGTGCACTTCATAAGTTGCGTTGGGTACCAACAAAGGTGCTCGTATATCCCTTCAGGATTGTGTTATAGGATAATTGACCGGTATTCCCTTCAGGAATCATTGTTTAGTATAGCGTAGTTATTGTCAATCTGAACCAGAACGTAAAGCTGAATGTAAGCTGATTAAGTGGGTTTATTGTGTTAACTTAGATTATTCGTTCTTATCTGATTTAGTGTATTTTAGTAAGTTTTTCTTCTGACTACCCCTTGGGGGAAAATATTTATCCGTATTGTATTAACCACTGCACATATATTTTTGTTTTTGGTAATAAATAATTGTGACTTGAATTTTTGAGGGATTTCTGTTAACTGTTACTCTGGTAGAGGAGTAAGCAGTTCATTTACCTTGAGTAGGCAGGCATTACTCTACCTGGCGCCCATTACATTCTATCATATATAACTCACTCCCTTCTTCACTGAGTGTGGCCGCGAGCTATTCATTGCATTGAGACCGGCTTTCCCCAAAGTCTACGTTTCAATTGTTGTTTTGATTTTGTTCCGAAATTTCATCAAGTCTCGATCACACATTGAATCGTATAAATTGTTCTGATGTTGAAGTTCTCGGAGACATGGATTTTAAAGTTAGTTCAATTCGAATATTTGTGGTTATCATTTCGAATTCAATAAATTGTTATTCGATCACAGTTGTATTTGTATTTCTTCCAGAAAGCTGATTGATTAAATATTTGTATTGAATGCTCAGTTCATAACAGTTCATTCGATGAAATAACTGATTTGTGAGCATGAGCTTTTGTGTATTTCATCGTCTATTCACATTGAATCACCAGAGGTAGGTTAGGTTGAGCTGGATTGAGTTGGTTTGGATTTTATTGAATGAGGTAAGATCAGGTACGTACCTACATGAGGACTGCAAAAAATCTCACTTTGCATTAGAACGATAATTGTTAAATTCGACATTGGGTTTTCCTTCAGAGTAAGAAATAAACATCGAGATGGGGAGCATTTTACTGCTACACTGGGGTAAAGTAAACAATTGGTTAGATTTGCATTTCTCCAATTCCTGAATATAAAACAATATTTTTTATAATTTTGCCCTAGCTATAATGAACGAAATAGCCTTAAGCAACAGTAAACTGCCACCAAATCATTGAAATAATTCAGTTTATAGCCGGATTCAGACGAAGCGCACCCACTCGAAAGTCAAACCTCGCCACCTACTCGCGCACCAAAACTCATCCTCTCGCCAGTGTTTACACGACGCGCTGGATTCGCCTGGAAGGGTGAGCCAGGATGAGAAGGCGATTTAGTAATCAGCCTCGTAAAGGGTCGACCAGACTCGACTAGCTTGTTCAAGACGAGACGAGACGAGACTTCTTTGATGCGCGACTGAAAACCGACCCGCAATGGATCAACCCGAGGACGAGGGGCCTCATGGCGAGGAGCATGTTTACACTATGCGAAAGAGAGGCTGGTGCGTGAGTAGGTGGGCTTCGTCTAAACCCGGCTTATGAACGTCAATTCGAAATGAAAATGGAAACACATCGCATCAAGAAACCAAACACTAACAGACAATTTTGCCAAACTGACAGAATTATCTGTCATAGACGCAAGCCGTAAGTATCAGAGTAGGGGAGCGGTAAACCAATTATCCCAATACGGAATAAACATACGGCACGATTTCGCAACGCCGGAAGTTTATTCGTACGTAAAAACAGAATCTAATTGGCTGCAAAACAAATCCGCGAAGGCAACTCTAGCTTTACTTTTTACTCTGAGTGTTTCCCGCTCTATCTATGTCCCTATTTTTCTCTCCTTATTGTTTCCGATCTGTTAATTTTATATGAATCAAGATATCAATTTGGCGGTTTGCAAGAATTAAACGCGTATTAATAGTACATTGAAAGGTTTCCGACAATAGAAAATGTGTTGGATTTTTATAATATGTAGCACTGAAATCAAACAGCGTCGAGCTTTAATGATTTATTCTCTAATTCTCAAAGTAATCTCAAAAGTCAAAGTCTCAAAGATATCGAAACACTTGTTGATCGCTCAGCTGATTTCGATAAAGAAGGCAGATTCTAGGTTAGCGTGGGTGGAGGTTCACAATGCCGGCTGTTACCATAGAAGTTGTTCTTCTTCTCTTAAGATTATACATCCCTGTTGCAGTTTGCATTGGGGCGCGGATGTATTGTTGGTTGCCGTCTTGAGAACCGTCCGGATGAAGTTATAATTCTAATAAAAAATGATCTAATCGAATTCGGGAATGATTCGGCAATTTCAAGAGTTCGGTTAGTTTGGATGTTGTCTGTCGATTGCTGTCAATGAGTACTTATTACTCTTTCAATATTTGTGTTCTAGTTTTGATTTTGTTTCGAAATTATTCTGTTTCCACCAGGTCTCCATCACACGCTGAAACCTATACCTACATTATTCTATCGAAAGTTTCGAGAAGATGAATTATGTTAAAGTTAGATTCATATGAAAATCTGTGAAAACCACGTGTTTTACGTCAGAGATTTTCAATTCGGTACGGTGAAAAAGTATAAGAAATCTGTGCTTTCCCAGAAAACTGATGTATTAGATGTTCATAATGAATGCTCAGTTTTTTAGAGATTATTCGAGCTGATTGGATGAAGCACCAGGCTTGTAAGCAATAGCTGTAGAAAAATGAAGAGTTTTCCAATAAGAGGTGTTATTTTGATATTCAAAGAAAAATGCCATTTTTCAATATAAATCATTGGATGTTAATTTCATTATAAAGAAGAAGGTTTGCCGTTAACAGTGGAAAATAACATCATGCAAATGACCACCACGACAATGCCTACAGAACCATCTCATTTCAATGACATTTTCCATAACCAAATCGCAAAGTGACTGCCCTATGTCCTCGATAGCCTCACAAATTCGATCTTTGAGGTCTTGAATCGACCCTGGGCTATTGGCGTAGACCTTCTCTTTCATGTGGCCCCAAAAGAAGAAAGCGCAAGGTGTTAAATCACAAGATCTCGGTGGTCACCTCTTCGAGAGATAACACGGTCCGGAAACTTTTCCTGCAAAAGATCAATGACACGACGTTGTTGATGATCGACCGGCTTGAGTTCTTGTGTTAACTGAACTTTATGAGCCTTTAGACCCAAACCTTTATCAAAATACGTTTGTCGAATGCCGTATTCCAAAGAACGACGAGGAATGAACAAACCTGGGTTTTCTTCAACACTTTTGGCTACAGCAGCAATATTCTCGGCTGTTCTTGAGCAACTTACACAGGTTTTATTCTTCACATCACTAACTTGTCGTAACAGTTCGAATGTTTCCACCAATTTCTTTATTGCGGCCGCCAAGGTGCTTCACGACGACCCAAAAATGTTCGAGTTTTATGAACCGTCTCTGCCAAATTTTCACCATTTTAATAGTGAATTTAAATAATATCAATGCGTTCGTGAAGCGTGTATCGTTTCATTTTAATTAATGGCTTGGTTTCTGCTTGTCAAATGTCAAAAAATGATAGCTTCAAATGCTTAGTCTGAAAATATGATCTGCGGAGCGAGCAAGATTATCTGTGACGTCAAGACATTTGTTGTAGAGTGAAAATAATAAAAGAACGCTCAGGCGCAAAGGCTTGTCAAGTCCAAGAATTCGTAACCTCAAAATTATTATTTGCTGTCTTTCGATCTGAAACGGTGTCTCTGCTTTCGTGATACCACATATTGTAACAACAAAATTAGTTTCATCTTTCGTTAAAACATCCAGAACATAAATAACAAACCTAAACTGTCCTAAGCTAACTCTTAGGTTAGAAATAAAATGACATTTGGAAGAGCTCTCGCTTTTGAGCGGGAGCGAATATATCTGATATCAAAAGATCACGATGCAGAGTGAAGTGAGCGAAGAGAGCTTAATAAAAGACCAGCTGAGCGCAAGAAGTGCACGCCGAGCAGAATATTCAGACTAAGCAAAACGTGACATCTACCGAAATAGCGGGATATCCAAAATAACATCTCTTATTGGAAAACTATTTAGTTCAGTTTGTAAATAAATTATAGATTGCAGAGTTCCATAGCCCCAATGAACTACAGTATCTTTAAGGTTTTCAGAAGGCTTGTTACTTCGAAAAACCTATAGATAAAACGTTAATCAATTCCATTGGCCTAAAAATTAGCTGGATTATTTTGGTATTATTAAAAAGATAATAGATACCTAATCGGTAATCCCATTCCTTCGACTGAGAAAGAGTAAGGTTAGGTTGTATCATCGAATATGGAGAACGATATTGGACAATTTCCAGAAAAAACATTCAATTAAACTACCAATTTAGTCCCTGGCAATTCAACCCCCTACCTATTTCATTACATTGCCTCCCAAAGTGATCAGAATTTTTTTAGCAACACAATTTCCGTTATACGAAACTCTTAGAGCGCGTATCCAGAGCCTGATTTGCCTAATCACCTTTACGGATTAATCCGCTGGCACCAGGAATTCTGGTAAATAATTGAAAATGCATTACTGAGCCCGGGACCTTGCACGAGCATTACGGCAAGAATTTGCGTCAGGCATCTGGTAATCTTATTTGCATAATAATTGTAAATCCTCACGAACTCGCCCTTTATCTGAACCGCCAATCACGTGGTGGTTTGTCGGATGGACATGAAAGAGGATAAGGGACAATGTAGAACTTTTAGAGTTTGGAATTCTGGTGATGGTTCGATGCGCCACGCCACGTTGGAATCAATAGATTGATAGTTTCTTTTATGAATTTATGAGAGATTTTAGTTGATAAAGTTTTCATCGTACTCGTGCTTGAAACTAGGAATAGGGTGAAAGCTATAGTGTGGGGCTTCAAACCGCACGTTATGCACTGGTTGTATACTGCCGTGGTGAGGCCTATCCTGACCTACGCCTCTGTGGTGTGGTGACCTTCTATGGAGAGGGCCGTCAACCAGAACATTATGACTAAATGCCAGAGGAAAGCTTGTTTAAGTATTACAGGCGCTCTGAGGTATACCCCTACAGCAGCGATGGAATGTCTGCTGGGTCTCCCTCCTTTGCACCTAGTTGTGAAGGAGGTGGCTATGAAGACAGCTCTAGGAATCTGGGAACGGGGACAATGGCGCGATGGAGGACTCTATACTGGGCACGCGAGGGCTCTCAAAATGGTTAAGGATGCTCACGCTCCCCTTCTCCAAAGAGGTGACCGCTCGGGCACTACTTCTACTTCGACGGACCCTACAGGGTAATTGTTCCCGACAGAGACCTATGATCTTCATCAAACATGCTTCTTAGTCCAGAGGGTCCCACCTGGTTCACTGATGGCTCTGTCACAGCAACAGGGCCTGGGGCCGGTATCGTGGGTCCTCACTTCAATCAGGCTATCCCTCTGGGGAAGGACTGTTCCATTGTGCAGGCTGAGCTATTTGCGGTTCTTGCATGCGCACTGGAAAATATTCGCAACATTTATATATGTTGCGACAGCCAGGGAACTCCGAAATCTCTATCCGATGTTAGAGTTGATTCTCTTTTGGTAGAAGAATGCAGGGAAGCTCTGCGTGGGCTGGGCTCCGATAACTTTTTGAAAGTCATCTGGTGTCCGGCTCATGCGGATATACCTGGTAACGTCAAGGCAGATGAACTGGCTAGGCGGGGAGCGGATTAGCATTTGTTGGTCCGAAGCCTTCGCTGCCAATCTGTCGCACATCTGTCAGAAGTTTCTTCAGGAACTGGCTGAACAGGGAATTTTCCTCAGAATGGAGCGCAGGGGTGGGCCTGAGGTGGTCGAGGATTCTTATTGAGAGACCGTCCTAGCGATCTGAGGTCAATAGGCTTCTGTTGCTGGAGAGGAAACAACTCGGTCTGGTGACTGGTGCATTGACTGGTCACCTGTTTAACAAGCATTTGAAGAGAATGGGATTGACGAGCTGCTCCCTATGCCGGTGGTGCAGGAGTACTGATGAAACGGTTGAGCATATTTTGTTCAACTGTGGAAACCTTACTGAGTTAAGGTCAACACACCTAGGAAATCCAACACCTTCTATTCCTATGGTGAGAGGGACCACTCCTGGCAGGCTCGCGACGTTTCAGTCTTCGTGTCTGAGGAGCTGAGTCTCTATGGAACGATGCGGGTGAACAATGGGCCACTAGGCCTCAGTTCGGCCGGTAAGGCACCGCACAGAGAAGATGAAGAAGAAAAGCTATAGTGATTGACATCTTAAGTGCATTGATACATTCAGTAGGCGAAATCGGTTCCTAATTTTACAGCAACAGTATGGTTATTATTACCGAACTAAAGCTGAATGTTAATCTTTTGGTATTACCTTCAAATTTTCAATGAATATCGATTGAATATTCGAGGAGACACCAATTTCGTCGAAGTTTAATTTTTTACATAATTTCATCTCACTCTTGCATCCATTTTGAGTATATCATCCTTCTCTCACTCATACAACTTCATTATATAGGTGGATAAGACATTCGTACGAAAGTACTAGAGAAATAAGAAATTTAAGACAATTTTATTCCATAATCCATATAAACAACGAAGTAACAAAAAGTATTTGTGAACCTCACATACTCGTATAGTAGAAGATCCGAAACTGAACGACCTTCACCGAGCTGATAATATAATAAAACTTATTTTATAATAAATTTGGTATATCAGAAAATATATTAAAAATGGGTTGCAAAACAACATCCTGGACCGAATATTTTTAATTATTTTTTAAAAAATTTACCTGGACAAGCTACTAAGTTGCCAGGCATAAACAGGTATGTCGATACTAGTTACTTTCAATTGTTATGATAATAAAAAAAATTATATTAGCATAAGTACTGTTTTATTACGAACACGTTGGTATAGGGTTATCCGCAAAAAATTTGGTCGTAATAGGGAATTGCGAATTCAAAAAATTTAAATTTCAACGCTTGTGAAAATGAATGGCAGAGAGATCGAAGGTAAGTATTGGTACTGTGAAATATCCTCGAAAACTACCTCTCGACATGCAAATACAATAAAAACATGTTTGAGAAAAGAAAGATCGGGCCGTATAATCGTTACTTAGATTATATACAGGGTGTTTCACGAATGATTGTACAGGCTTTCAGGGCAGATCCAGGACATTTTGGTTAGTGTTGGGACCACTCGAGTAGAAAATCACTCGAGTACTCGATTATTCAAATAATCGACACTACTCGATTATCAAAAAAACCGCTCGTCACTCGAAATCGATATGAGTCATGTGTTATTCAATCCGATTTCTCGAGCGACGAGTGATATCTTAATAATCGGACTGTGTCGGTTATTTAAATGGTTGAGTACAAGCCCGATATTCGGTGTTTTCGCTCGGCATTAACCATAGATAATCCCGATCTTTGGGTGAATTCTCATCCGATAGTTCTTATTAGACAGAAATTAGTAGGTGAATGGGTGATGACTGGGGAATGTGAGGTTGTCGAGTATTGTCTGAACTCAATAAAATGTAGAGATGTTTTAAGGTATTCGTTTTAAAACTGAAAAAATCAACAAAATTAAAATTTTTACTGAAAAACAAATATATAACTTTATGTAATGTAAATAAACAAATATTCTCATAATCAAAACAAATACTATTTCTTTGGTCGATATTTCATGTTACTTAAGGGATCCATTCAAAAATATTATTTTATCTAAATTTTTAGGTAAAAGTTTGTTTCTCCTCATATTTGTTAATTGACCCGTTTTAGAGAATACTCTTTCGGATGGAACTGAAGAACAAGGTATGCACAAATATTTTTTGTCAGCTCATACAACTCAGGAAATAAATTTTTATGTTCACTCCAAAATCCTTGAGGATTTTTTCTTCTATCTAATAACGGAAATGCTGCTTCAAATTTGTAGTACTGCCAAAATAAGACAAAACTTTTCTACAAATATTGCAAGTCGCAAATTTTTATCATTATTTTTATGGAAATAATTCCATACAGCGGACTTCTGTTTTGATCCCATGATAATTAATAATTATCAATACGATACACGCGTGACGCGAGCTTCAATTTCGAGGACAGAAGATATAAACAAAATCGCAAGTCACAACGCAATGAATGCCGTACAGCGCTGAATGAGCGGTGAGCGGTTAGCAATGCATGATCGCTTATTCGCTTGCAACTCGGCCGATTACGAATATAATCGAGGGTGGGGATCAGGCGAAAAATCGCTCGGTGGGTATCAAGCGAAAAATCGCTCGATTATCGCTCGGTTATTTGGATCGCTCGATCATCGAGTACTCGGTTATTGAAAGTACTCGATTATTCCCAACACTTTGGTGAGTCTGAATCAGTGTTAGAAATTTGTCCTAACAATATTCGTTTTAGAGATACAAGATGTTTTATGTATTTCTTCAGAAATTTTCATTTGGCATTACTCTTGAATACCTGCATGGATCTTTATGATATGATGATATTGAAGAGCCATTATTCAAAATCGGGTGTTCAGATTTTGTAATTCACAATTGTGAAATTAATAAATGAGGGTGGTTCCAGATAGTTGATATAGAAAGACATAAAACTTCACATTATTTATTACAACACAAGAATCAAGAGACATTGTAACAATATTGAATAACAAGAGTATTCTATTGATATGACAATTTTTATGAAATGAATTCATGATCAGTATTCTGTAACATATAACATACAAGAAAGTCAAAATTAAAGAAGGCTGTCTAATAAAAGCTATTCAATAACAGTGGCCTGTATAACATTCAAGAATGACTAACGAGTGTTCATACTGGGCAAAATAGGAAATGGTTCATCGTTGAAAACATTTTTGAGAAAGAGTTGACGATCAGACTAAAAGACAGGGCTATTCAAACCAACTTATGAAAAGTATGTACTACCGATGACAAGATGTACTTGTACTGATCTGTTCAGAAATGCACATCAGACGATTTAAACCCAAATGATGATCAAATATAAGAGTACTGATCAGAAAAAATTAACCTAAATGAAATCGACATATTCCGATCAATGAGAGGTCAAAGGTAAAAAGCAAATCTGAACTATGAGGGGGCTAGAGTGACTTCAGACCATATAAATTGACTGAATCAATTATACGCTGGCAATATAAATAAAAACTAAATGAAAGTGAGTGATTGCGAGCAGACAAAAGGCTTTAAACTCAAACGAAATGACTTGAACAATGTACTAAGTCGAACATTGTTCTTTGAACAAACATGTATTCCAAAATATATGTGTGATCACATTAAGAGAGGTCTAATAATACCTCTGTACTTAAATTTAGATACCGATGCTCGTTTCTAATCGATAATATCGATTGAACTTAGTGACCACGCTGAACGTGGAGAGGTTGAGTCAGAAATGTCTAAAGAAACAAGAAAATACGTATTCGAAGTACCTTTTGTCAGATCACAATTCACCACACAATACCGCAGAGCTCAATGATTACTTAATCAATACATAATTAAGTCAAGTGAAGTTCTGTCTTGGAGTTCTATGATTTTAACATAGAACAAATTCTGCACCAGGGGACTCATTGGCTAAGCGCCAATTTAAAACAGCCACATTTTATGGAACACCATGTACGATTTGGCTGTTTAACAAACTTAACCGAGCCATTCGGGATCCACAATCATCCTGAAAATTTCAAGTCTCTACGACAATCCCTTCGAAAGTTCTTGTGCTAACAGACGGCCGGACGGCCCCGCAGACAGAATTGAATTCGACCAAGAATTCGTCATCAGGGAGTCTAATCCTATCGTTTGAGACCATTTTCGGCTCAAAATTAGAAAACTACAGACATTTGGTCAAAACGATATAGCACTGGTTTAATTAGAGCGAGCGCTCAAAAAGTGATCTCTTCCACTTTTCTGTCCCTGTTTCAATCATCTAGGTAAAGGAAGGGGACTGTGTTACAAACTGTAGAGACAATGAAGAAGTGGGAAAAAATAATAAAATTCAACGTTCAAAAAGTTCGAAATCGGCCATATTGGTGTGTCCCTTCTTTGTTTTGTGTTGTTTTATTTACGTGACACTTGTCAAACGTTCCTTTACTTCCATAGTTTCAATCTAACAGGACCTATCTATGTTTTTTATTGATCTTAGGTTACCGTTCACAACACACCCATTAAATATTCAGAATCCTCACGTCTTCTAAATATTTTCACGACTACAACTGTCGCCCAACATGTGGCATCAGCAACTCGACAAGAATCGACCTATTTCAAGATAGATGATACATATTCCAACAGTTGGACCCTCCAAGTCCTAAAAACGAATCGGTTGTTCGGAGTTTGCGACAAACCGGAAGTGCGGCTCGAATAACCCCGGAAGAAAGGATAATATCGAAGTAAGCGAAGCCGAGGAAGGAAAACATGATCATCTGCTCCAGCTAGCGTGAAAGGTACAAGACACTTTCCGATACGGTAAGCTCAGAATGACCGAGAACTTATAGTTCGTGGAATTTTCTCTTATTCTTGCACCGTTTCTCTTTCGACTTATTGCTTCCCTATGAGGGCTATAAGAAATGTTAATGGTTTCATTACTGGAGCAGGGGATCGTGTGATCTACGGTTTGTATTGGTATTTTATTCGATTTCTGGATAACCAGGATTATAATAGAGTATACTGGGTGACTGTAAACAAAGGAGAGAAACTTGGGGAGTTGATTGCTTGATAGAAATAAGCAGGGGTAGTTTATATAATTTTTTTTCGAAATCGTACTCCCTTCCAAGATATAGCTTTTGGAAGGCGATGACAAGTTAACAGTTTCTAATTTTTCTAAGGAGTCCTAAGAAGCACTGAGTCATGAAACTATACATAATATGATTCATTTAGTAGAAGTAACTCCCACAATTTTTTTTTAATCCCATTAGTTCATTATTAGTGGTTGAAAATAACAACCAATTTAAATTTTCCTTCAAAAATAGTTTCCGTGAGATAGATTTTCGAAAAATTAAATTCTCTTATGGTTTTCTATACAGGGTGTTCCTAAATTGAACGTACAAACGAAAAGGGGAGATTCCTTAAGTGAGTTCAAGAAGAAAAAGTCCCATAAACATGGGGTCGTAAACGTTTCGTTTTCGAGATACAGGGTGTTAAAGTTTTAATCAAAAACATGTGTTGATTATACAAGTTTATCGAATCTTTATGAATCATCGTTAAAGCTCACAAAGTGGCCTTCCCATCATAATTTGGATTTTCACTAGGATTTCGAGAGAATCGTTCAAAATTTTTTTCTCGAAATCGTTGGTAGATACGACAAAACTACAAGATACTGAAAAGTTTAGTATATGAACAAAGCTTCTTTTTACATTTTTTCAAATTAACAGTTGCTCACCAAAAAAAAAGTTCTGCAGAAGAACAGGTGGCAGTGTTCCAGAAAAAATATCACCCTGTAGATCTTCTATCGAAATTGCCATGTCACGTGGTGAGAACTCCCAAATGTAATTTCTATGCCAAATTTCAGTTTAATATCTTGTGAAGTGTAGATACTATGAGAAAAAAACTTGAAAAAAATTCAAACTTCAACACTCTGTATCTCGAAAACGAAACGTTTGCGACCCCATGTTTATGGGACTTTTTTTTCTTGAACTCACTTGAGGAATCTTCCCTTTTCGTTTGTACGTTCAATTTAGGAACACCCTGTATAAAAAATAATAACTTACAAACAGTTGTGATCACTGTTCATTTCGTTTCATCGTATGTTTCATAAAATGAATATTTTAAGATATTGTTTATGCTCGAAATTGGTTTTGTCAATTATGCTCATCAATCGAAAGAAAGTTTTATTCTCGAAATTAAAATATAACGGATTAGTAATAAACCTGGGAAAGATTTATAGAAAATCTTTATTTGTATGTCATATACATACAATATTTAAGGATATTCATTCTATGGAACTCTTATTTGATTAAATGGAATGAACAGTGATCATAACTACTTGTGAGTTTTCATTTTCTCCGAGAAAAGTATCGACTGCATCGAAATTTTGCAGGAGACTTTTTTCTCCGGAACTGAATGGGAACATAAGACAATTTTATTTTTCGAAAATGTATCCCACGAAAACAATTTTTCAACGAAAATCATATGGGGTGGTTATTTTGAACCCCTAATAATAAAATTATAAGATCTAAAAAATTGTGGGAGTAACATCTACTTAGTGCTTCATATAATTGTATATAGTTTTTGAACTTAGTGTCTTTAAGAAGCCGTAAAAAAATAAAAACCGCTAACTCGTCATCGACTTCCAGAGACTTCATCTTTTAAGAGGGGTCGATTTCGGAAAAAAATTATATGAACTACCACCTGCTTATTTTCATCGAGGAATCATCTCTCCCCCGTATTTGTTTACAGAGACCCTTTATATATAAGACGTACTTGTTTTTTTAGCGAACTCCTCCTGCCAATTTCTCGATTCTTGCTTGGGTGGAAAACCTAGGTCTCCCACTTTTGGGAAGGTTCATACAAGGAATTTCTTGCTTGCATTCAGAGACTGCCCGATGAATCGTTCTAAGGAATATATTTTGTTTTTGAAAAATTCGTATTCGCTCTTTCGTACAGACTCGATCTACTAAATTTTAAATACTTTTTATACTTTTTGTAAGCCATATCGAATTAATCACCTCAACAACTATAGAATCAAAGTAAGGTTGAGGTTACAAACAAACTTTTATTATTATAGGCCTTTTCGGTATTTTACTCGGGTTAACTCGAGTCCTTACCTTCGCTTTCCTCTACCTAACCAGAACATCCAACCCGTGTGTGTGTGTGTGTGTGTGTGTGTGTGAAGGTACGGTGCAATAAAATCGATCACTGACCCGGGTTGATTTATCGTAACCCTACACAAGAGCAGGGTCGTAGAGTCACTGCATGCTCACTGAAGTTTAATTTGGTATTCATTGAAGGCGTGAATAAGTTTTCTACTCTTTGCTTAGTGATTTCATATATTCTAATCCCAAAAATTTGAGAAAGTGAAGAGAATTTAGCTCAATGTTAAATGTGTGGTTGTATGAGCCAAGAAAATAATGTAAAGAAACTTTTTGCATGCAGATCTTTCTCCGCTAAGCCACAGCCTTTCCTACTTCTTCAACATAGTTACATTAAACATGGGAGGGCACACCAGAAATTATAAGAAAGATTTCACAAAAGCCAATAAAGGCAGGTAAAGTTAGAGACAATCCGAAAATAAAAGGGAACTGAAAAATAATTTTTTTTTGATATAAGTACTCAAAAATAACATTAAACATGGAAGAGCACACCAGAAATTCTAAGAAAGAAAAGTTAATAAATGCAAGCAGAGCTAGAGACAATCCGAAAATAGGCTGGGACTGAAAAACTAAATTCTTACACTTCAAATTCTAAACCTGTTGTGTTCGTGAACTTAGAACACTGGTCTGTGATCCGAGTAGATCCGTCACGTGACCCAATGGATCGAGATAGTAACCCTTCTTCTTCTTACCACAACTATATTGAACTATGAAATTTGTGCCAAAACATTTGGACATACGTTAAGTATAATGGCGCAAAAAGCATCTGATGTCCGATTCTCAACCTCCAAATAATCATTCATCCTGGATTCCTGGAACAGTGTTGCCAATATCCGCCTTAAAAACCCTACAACATGATATCATGTACATTTCACGGAAGGAAATCAATCCATCAAAAGCTATACACGGATTGAAAAGTGATCATATAGCGAAACCGGAGCGTAATGAAAGTATTCCATTCGTGAAATTCGCTGTATTTTCGACAGGCTGCCGGCAACGATCGTCCATCACAGATAATATCGGCTGATAAAAGATTCATTGCCCGTCGTTAAAACAGTGAACCGAACTCGCCGGATGATCAGTTGCATGTCGAACCAATCGGCTATCCGAAATGCATCAAGGCTGAAATTGAAACGAAATGGCTTGGAGCTTAATGTGAGGATTATCAATATGGTTTTTCTCGTGGTGGAAAATTTCTTCTTCATGAAATGCGGAGTGATTCAAAAGTCTAGGTGAGATATTAAAGGACTTCTACAGATAGATGTTCTTGATAATACGTCGAAGATTGTTTTTGATGGAGCTTTCTTATAATTTCGTAACTAGCGACCCGCCCCGGCTTCGCACGGGTGCCTCGTACGCGCTATTTATAGGCACGCTTTGCCGCACCGGGCGGCCGGCCGGTACCGCCGCAAACGCTACGTCCCGCAAATTTTTAAATCTGTAATATCTTCGAAAATATTCACCTAAATCATACGATGTAAAGAGCCATATAGATCTATATTAAATGAACAATGTATTCAAGGTATTTTATTGGTTGAGGATTAATCCTGTATTGGTTAAAATCGCTTCGAAAATTATCCATTATTTGTCGTAAAAAGTAAATGACAAAAAAAGTTATTGTGGGTTATCCATAAGAGATAGACATATACCATTACGGACTTTTCTGTAGACCTTTTCAATGTGTACAATACTTAGTACATTATTTTGATAAAACTCGTAGGGTTCAGCCTGCGTTTGCAATGTAAGCGGAAAAAATGAAATTATTTATGACATCACATTAGAAACCTCAAAAATAACAGTACTTCTCCACTATTTAATGGATGTTATTATACATATAAACCTTCCTCTTGAATCACTCTATCTAATAAAAAAAACGCATCAAAATCCGTTGCCTAGTTTCAAAGATTTGAGCATACGAAGGGACATAGGGACAGAAAAAACGACTCTGTTTTATACTATGTAGTGATGTGCCGCAGTAAAAAATATCTAAATTCTTACCATTTAGAAACAAAAGATAATCAACAATCATAAAAAACAAAAGATACCTATTCTATTCAGTTCTTTTTTTACTGAAATACCTCAACTTAAACAACGATTTTCATTAAATTAAAAGTACTTAAAAAATAATTTGCTGTTCGTGCGACTAAAAACAAAAGATAATCAACAATCATCAACAACAAAAGATACCTATTCTATTAAGTACTTTTTCTGAACTTACATATATTACCTTAAATCCCGATTTTTGAAAATAATTTCCCTAATATTAAATTGATCTAACTGTAAATTTTAATCAAGATCTTAAAAGAAAATTGCAATCCATAAATTATGGTTTTATTTAATCTAATCTTATCTCACCTTATGTAGGTACTTATAATTACTATAAGTGCGATTTAAAAATAAACCTCAGAATAGAATATAATTTATATTTTAAAACTACTATCATACAATTATTTATCGTAACTTACTTATAATTACTGATACGTGGTCGCGCTGAAAAGCACGTTTTTATTACCTAAGTATTGCTATTTTCCTCGCTGGAGAGCTCCGATATAATAAACGCGTCCGATCGTTGCTAAATTCAAAGTGCTACAGGGAAGCAGGGAACACCGTGGCCTCAGACGCGCTATTTATAGGCACGCTCTTGTCGCACCGGGCGGCCGGCCGGTACCGCCGCAGATCCACAGGGCACAGATAACGCGACTGAGCTGCGCTCAGATGTGAAAGGCCACGCCCCCTTCTCCCGAAGCGAGCACGAACGCCAACCGAATTAAACCGAAGGCCCCGCTGCTTTGGCTTTCATACGTTTTATATCCGATTATTTACGACATCACATTAGAAACCTCAAAAATAACAGTACTTCTCCACTATTTAATGGATGTTATTATACATATAAATCTTCCTCTTGAATCACTCTATCTATTAAAAAAAAACGCATCCAGTTTCAAAGATCTAAGCATACATTGGGACATAGGGACAGAGAAAGCGGCTTTGTTTTATACTATGTAGTGATTACTGTGGGTGCTGATAAAGCAGAATGATGATAACGAAAAAGCCGATGAACCGGCAGAAATTGCATTAAGATTAACGACTGCTGGACTTGAGCCTTTTGGTGGGCTTGGAAAAGACAAATGTAAGGCAGCGGTCCAGCAATGGGAGTTGAATTACCTGAGCAACCCTCTAGGGAAACAGTTCAAAAATTCGTGATGATTTCACCTACATTCGATAGACTTCAGGTATGCTGCCAGTTATCTGTCATAAGTCAACTTCCAAACAAATAAAGGTACAGCCAAATTGTGATTGCATTCAGTCCCAAGTGAAGCTTCAGCAATGCTTGTATTCCAGTCCAAAGTAAAGCTTCAGCCAATGATTGAATTTCAGTTCAAAGTCAAAGAATGTGGTCCACAAAAGTTTACAGAACTCCTACTCGTTTCTTAGGAAGAAAATTAGGTATTTACATTATGTCGATAATAATTATTAGAAATTCTTAGTAAATTCCTAGTGAATGGAAGGAATCTAAATCTGAATATTTGTATTTCAACAACAAGATTATGGGCAAGGAAAATGACTCTACAATTATGTGGCATACTTTGAAGGAACTGTGTCCTGGGATGAAGATAAAGAAAAATATAGATCTAATAGAGGATAAAACCGGACAAATCATTCATGATAAACAAAAGAAAGTAGATGAATTCAATGACTTATTTTCAAATATTGGTAGAAATATGGCTCCCAAAATAAAAAAAAACCCAAAAACTGTACAGAAAAGGTTAAACGAGTACCCAACTCCTTATATTTTTCCGAAATCACTGAAGATGATGTAAAAAAACATATACTCTGTTTGAAATCCAAGAAAGCTCCAGGAATAGATAAAATTCAATCAGAAACATTAGAACAATTTGTGGAATATACGGGGTGTCCCGTAAAGACCACGTCAAACGAAAACGGAAAGTAGATCAGACGGTGCTCTATCTGATGTGAAAAAATCGTTCATATGAAAGTCTCACAGTTTTCGAGATATTTGATGTTTTATGAAAATGTTGAATTTTTTCACTTAGAATGCTTTCTCTCTTGCGGAAGCTACAATTAAATACTTTTCGAATCAGTTTTTTTTCCATAAATATTGTTGAATGATTACTTCAATTCATGCAATGAAAATTAGCATAACATATTATACAGGGATTCTGAAAAAAAAATTAAAATTCTTGTTTTGAAGGTAGTGTTTTTTGTACTGAACTCTATCTGAGGTGGTGTAAAAAAAAGACACTAGAGCTTTTCTGCATATTACGTTAAAAAGTTGCCTACTTTGTGAGGATTCCGAAAAGGTAAAATACAGGTGATAAACTTCTTCAGAAAAACATATATTCGAATGTTTATCGAAAATGGAGCATTTCTGTGAAAAACTGATTTTTTCACATTTTCCACAAATACTTTAATTTTGCAGATTCTGCTGTAACTTATTGAATAATTCTCTTGAAAAATGTCAGTTAATCCTTAAATTACTTATAAATTATTCATTAATTGCAATGATATACGTAATAACGCACAGGACCTTCAACATCAACAAATCTATTGTGAAGAAACATTATAAAAATATTAATAATGAAAATTCAAGATTGTTATTAAAGCAAATGCTCAAAATGACCACCCCCTTCGCTAATACATGCCTTGCATCTATTGAGAAATGATCTTTTCAAACCATAAAAACTTCTCTCCGCTATTTTGGCTGCTGAAATACGAATGCGGTGCCTTAGTTGTGCTTCATCTCTTATGGGATTCGAATAAATTTCATTTTTTAAAAAAACCCAGTAAAAAAATTCAGAGGATTTAAGTCTGGTGAACGGGGAGGCCACGAAATTTCACCGCCCCTTCCGATCCACCTGTGAGGATATGTTAGGTTTAAATATTCCCTAACATGACGACTGTAGTGTGCTGAGCACACGTCGTGTTGAAACCATAGACTACGTAGCATTTCCAGTGGTACATCTTCTAAAAGTAAGGGTACACTGTTCCTTAAAAAAATTAAATAGTTGGTGCCGTTTAACGTTTGCGGCAATTCTGTCCGACCGAATATTTTTCCATCGTATATTCCAGTCCAAAAATTCACCGTAAATCGATATTGGGATCTATCTTGCCTTATATTGTGCGGATTCTCGATGTTCCAACTATGAAGATTATGCAGATTAATATACCCGCTTTGAGTAAAGGAAGACTCATCAGTCCAAAGGATATTATTGAAAAAATCGGGATTTTCTGTATGTTTCGGCAACATTTGTTGACCAAATTCTACTCGGGCTTGATAGTCTCTTGGTAGTAGGTGTTGAACTCGCTGAATATGGTAGGGGTGATATTGGTATTTCTTCAGGATTCTATGGGCACTTGATTTTGATATGCCTGTCATGAGCTCTATCATTCTGGTTGATACTGGAGGATTATCTTCGACTTCATTCAAAATGGTGCCATCATCCACGATCGAAGGCCGGCCACTACTTTCACGACTCCCAGGAACTCTTCCTTCGACAATTGCATTATGGGTCCGGATAAAAACTTCGTGATTGGGATGTCGGCGATTGGAGTACCGCTCTGAATAAAGCCTCGATGCTGCTCTAGCATTAAGACGTACTTCTCCATAAATAAGGTGCATGACGGCGTATTCTCTTGCAGTGTACGAAACATTTTCTGATGACATTTTACCCAGTATACTGTTACGCATTAACTTCCACTAGATGGACGTTTCCATAGATACCTTAAGTATCTTAAGATTGAATCATTGAATCGCATCACATCATATCGATGTTCGAGAGTTCTTTAGGCAAAGAAAAAGAAATAAAAAACTCAGTGAGTGAATTGGCATCTAAATAACTTTTCATTGATTTGTTGATTGATTATTTTCAGCAGGAAGTGCAAAATGATAGTATTTGTGGAAAATGTGAAAAAATCAGTTTTTCACAGAAATGCTCCATTTTCGATAAACATTCGAAACCACTTTGCTTTGCCTTCAATTTAATTATGAATGCGGGAGCATTTCCCAGATCTCTGAAAACTGCCATTGTAACACCTATACATAAAGGTGGAGAAAAAAGTAATATTTCCAACTATCGACCCATTTCAATTATATCCAACCTATCTGAAGTGATAGAATCTATTATAAAAGAAAAATTAACCAGTTTTCTGGAGAAGTATAAAATTATCAGCGATTCACAGTATGGATTCCGAGAAGCACGGTCGACACAGGATGCAATTGCCCTATTAACATCTACCATTCACAGACATCTTGATGATAATATACCAAGTCTTTGTATCTTTGTGGATCTGGCGAAGGCTTTTGATTCAGTGAGTCATATAGAATTGATCAGATCGATGGAGGAGATTGGAATTAGGGGAAAATTTCTGAAAGTAATGAAAAGTTATATAGCGGGCAGGCAACAATGTGTTGCCATAGACAATGTCACAAGTGGAATGAAGGATGTTGAGTTTGGAGTTCCACAAGGAACCGTACTGGGACCAGTTTTGTTCACGATATACCTGAACAATTTATTCCATCAGAATAGTACAGGTACGATAATCAGTTTCGCCGACGACACTGCTTTCTTGTATACCGCAGAAACCTGGGAATTGCTTTTCGAGAAGGCCCAAACTGATATAAACAATATGAAAAAATGGTTTGATTCTCGTCTCCTAACAATGAATGTGAAAAAACTAAATATATTGCTTTCTCCTCCAGACCGCTGCAACTTTTACCAGATTTATTTATCACTGAACAGGCCACTCCTATAAAACCTGTGCAACACGTTAAATACCTCGGGTTGATGATTGATTCCAGGCTTAAATGGAACATTCATATTGAGAATTTAATCAGAAAGATCAGGAATTCACTATCTAAATTTAAATACCTTAGGCAATTTCTCAATAAGAAACAGTTAACGACCATATATTATGCGCTAGTAGAATCTCAACTGCGATATGGTATATAGCCTATTCGTTTTGAGATATTTCGTGCTCCTGAGTAACTCAAAAGCTCGAAATACGGCATCCCATTGGCTGCGCACAAGCACTGGTACAGCTCAGGAGCTCGAAATACCGCAAAACGAATACAGTAATAGTCTCATGGGGGGTGCCTATAACAACCAAATAAAACCATTGGAGACTATTCAAAAATGGATTTTAAAAATTATATACAGAAGAAAAAGAACTTACCCATCTGATATGCTGTATGCGGAGGCGAATGTTTTGGATATTCGACAACTTTATTGTTTCGCAATTCTCGTGGAACAGAAGAAGGTTAAGGGCAGGATAATTTTGAACCATGATTATGAAACGAGATCTGCAGATGGTTGCCTATTTGTGCCTCAAGTAAATACAACACTGGCACGAAGATGTTGTACATTTCTGGGTCCTCGAACGTACAATAAATTACCATCTGAAACAAGAAATATCAACTCAATCAATTTGTTCAAGAAAAATGTAAAAAATTGGATCTTAAACTTAACACGATCCACGGTTCATGCTTTTATTGATCCTAAGAAAAACTAGACTTTCCTTATACGTCATAAAACAACTGTTTCTTCCTACTTGACTTCCTTTCTTTCGGTTTGTATTTCTCACTTCTCACTATATGCTGCTTCATTTCACTAAAAACACCTTCATCATCAAAATATGTATACAAGTTTGAACTTACGCGGTATTGCCTGTAAAAATTGTTTATTCTTTGTTGACACTTATAGCGTTTTCTTTTGGGAAAACTGGTGCGCACCAGAATTGCCCTAAGGCCGGTTTTTGTGTTCTATTGGTACAAAGAACAATGAAATGCTCATAACAAATTGCACTCAAATCGCACTGGGGCAATTCTGGTGCGCACCAGTTTTCCCAAAAGAAAACGCTATTAATTTCATGTATTGATCTATTTCGACTAAAGGTTATTATTAATTATGACTTATCAAGATTGAATATTATTTATCACGCAAACTTAAACTTAGAAATTCCAGAAGAAACATCCGATAGTTTCAGATGAAAATTCTTCACGATAACACGATATACGATAGATGATTTCTTTTTCGAAAGAAAGTCGTAAATGGAAGTCAAATACATTTCATTCACGGTGGGTTCTAGAAGAAAGTGGTCAAGTGGATTGTGAGAATCAATTTACCTTTGAAATAAGACTCATACGATTAAAAATCATTTCAATCAGATGAACAGAGACCAATTTATTTCCAACGAAATATGGAAGACAAGATTTTTCGATTTTTTTCTTGGTTTTCTTGCAGCTCAGCTTAATTCTTTTTTTCTGGTTAATTATTTCCTTAAATTATTATGTTCTTGGTCACTCTGGAATCAAAGGAAACGAATAGAGTAACAGATTAGCTAGGAAATGAGCACAAACGCCACTTACTAGCCCAAAACCCTTCTGTGGTATAGGCAAATCAAACTAAGTGATACGCCTTCTGGTGACGATCTGAGTAACCTTTAATATTGACATGATTCTTTCATTTTGCATTGTGTTGTCGTGATTTATGTGAATATTTAACAATATCAATAATTTTTCAAGTAATCAAGAATTCCAAATAATGTACATTTCAATGCCTTTCCTCAAGCTAGGGATACATTTTGTGTTTGGATGGTAGAAGGGAAATCAAGGAGTAAAGTGACGTAGTGTTGATGGATCAACGAAAAGCCTGGCAACTGAAACTTAAAATCGGTAAACTAGTCACAGGAAAAATGAAATGAAAGTTTGCTCCCTGCATTTCGTAGATGACGATGATTTTTTTCGAGGTGAGTACAGATTACACAAAACTTGTAGATTAGATAAAATTCATGGAGTTAATAGTTTACAGATTCCAGTTCATAACAGACGTAGTTTTTGAAAAATACTGCTGTGCGCACCAGAAATCTTTCTATTGAATTTACTATCAGAAAGAAGGAGCAACCGAAATGTTCTAGTTCTAGTAGTAGAACTGAAAAGTTGGGACAAGGAAGTCTAAACGAAGAAAAACCCACCGAATAATGCTCTTATGAAGAGAAAAATTACCGTTTGAAATAATAAAATGAAGTTAATGAAGTTAATTTCCTCAACAGCCTTTCAACCTAATTCATCTTTCACCACAACCAAATCCTTTCATGTCGATATTAATAGTTCTACGAATGCCCGCCGTGGCGCTGCATTCTTATTTTCAGATGCCTATGGGCAAATGCACATATAAGAAAGAAGAGTTTTTGAAGAAGGAAGAAACTGTAAGAGAAGCACTGTGGAGTGTGGAGGAATCTTTCTGGAATTGACCATTTCCTTAGGAGTTTCTAAACTACAAGATCAAATAGATTAAGAATAAGTTGCACCTCCCCACTGGCGTTCTAACAGGACATTGCCGTAATAGGTTAGAAAGCATATGAGGAGAATTGCCTCAACAGAAACTGACGAGTGTAAATTCTGTAAAGAAGAGGAGGAAACTTCTGTTCATTCAATTACAGAGTTCAAGTTGTAGCGCAGTTGCAAATAGCTCTGATTGAGTCACAATAGACCTTAAGGTCGCTGTAATGATATACTGGTATGGAAACTCACATGGGAAATCAAACGATATTCAATGCATCAGAGACATAATTTTGCCATTCAGTTTGAAAGTTGTATATTCGAATGATTGACGTGCTACATTACTGACTTAATGGACCAGTTGCAAATAGCTTAGTGTTGTCTTAATTCAGGCAATATGCTAGGCAACCTGTAGTACTCGAATCGAAATATTTATTTTATTACTTGTGTCGTGAACCTAGAACAACCAAATGGAAATAAGATTAATTATTATAAAAACAACAATACTCTGGCGGGGAGAATCAAAAACAAATACAAATCAGACACAGTACTTACCTTAGCAGCAACAATTTCCTGGAGAGGAGTATGCTCCAAAACGTCTCTTCAGTAGTTGGGTAAATGTAGTTCTTTTTTTTTGGTATAACATATTATGTTAAGTTAATATTATGTTAGTTATATTCAATTAAGATTAGGTAAGGTTGGTTTGTTTGTAAACACTTACCTGCTTAACTTATGTTAACCCATTAGGGACTGAATTGATAAATTTTTCACAATATCCATATATTATCCCTATTCGTATTAGAAATTGCATAATAAACACCAAGAGATCAAAAACTTTACCAAATTGTCTGACATTTACAAAAGGGCGATCGTTCCATATATGGAACACTAGACCTTTAGGGTGTGGAAAGAGGAATATAATATTGAGAACTGATTAATCAGGAAAATGAGACACACTTATTGTAATAATGATATACTTAGACAATCGATTTCGGCTCTAGGCCATCATCAGGTCAGCTGAAATAAGACATAGATGACAAAAATTAATATAAGACATAGATGACAAAAATTAATATAAACGATGATACAGTATGTATACTGTATCATCGTTTATATTAATTTTGTCATCTATGTCTTATTTCAGCTGACCTGGCCTAGAGCCAAAATCGATTGTCTAAGTATATCATTATTACAATAAGTGTGTCTCATTTTCCTGATTAATTGTACCAAACACACTAATGGAGTTTTTCGTTAAGGAAATTGAGAACTGATTTATGTTATATTTCAATAATCATAGGAAAAAAATGGGTTTGAACTGAGTGAAACTGAATGAAACAGTCCATACAGAGACGGACGTCAAATTTTCCACATAATGGGTGAAGAGAGATTCTTTTTTAGTGTTACCTGAACGTATAAGGTTTTTTTCTTTTGTCCATCTATACCTCTGAGCTCTCTTTGATAGTGACCCAATAGTTGATAATGGGACATCATCTGAAATCTCGTATTCCTCAAAATAATCTGTCCCAGAAAATTTTCCCGACGTTGGACTGCTTTCCATATCGGGTTCGGCATTGTTTTACAGATACTTCATCTGCAGAATCCTTGTCTGATGAGTCTTTATGCTTTGGCAGTCCGACATACATCATTCAGTTCGTAATCCTCTCAAAATTCATTACAATCCAGTTGAATGTGGGTTGGTTTGGTGTAGAATTACAACTCCAATTTTACGAACTGTAACCTTTATTCGATTATACTTATAGTGGACTGTATAGTGTATGTAAGCGTGTTACTATGATAGAGCGGATTACAGCGTGCTCTCGTTAGTGTCTAAATCAGAACTGCCTACGTGACTTCGAGTTCGCCCGGGTGGTACGCTGAGTTCTCCCCACCAATCCCTTCATTGGCGGAGGGATGCAATAGTTCGAGGGATGTACACTTTAGCACTAAACATGCCGGCGGCCTTGAAAGTACCGACTTTCAACAAAACTAGCATTAATTTAGGTAACAGGTAAAACACTTATTTTCTGTATGGCTGGCTTCGTGATTCCATTCTTGGTGTAAACACTGACAACCCGAACAATATTGTCCGACCCAGGATGCACTGCGGTGATTCGTCCTAAAGTCCATCGTTTGGTGGGGTTCGGTCGTCGTGAAGAAGGACTAGGCTTCCTACCAGCTGTTGGGGTTCTGTCTTGAATTGCCACTTGCTCCTCTGATGAAGGGTGTGAAGGTAATCTTTCTTCCATCTCGTCCAGAACGATTGAACCAACCTTTGTAGATGTTCGAAACGGCCTAGATGCGTGATGGATGTGTCTTGGAGGTCAAGTTGAGGAACTGCATTCAACGGCTGCCCAATGATGAAGTGCCCTGGCGTTATGGCCTCAAGGTCATTGGGATCTGAGGATAAAGGGATCAGAGGACGGGAGTTCAACGTCGCTTCGATTTGAGTCAAGATTGTTGCGAATTCTTCAAACGTATATGGGTCTTCTGACAAAATTCTCTTCAAATGATGCTTGAGGGATTTGACCGCTGCCTCCCAGAGACCTCCGAAATGAGCGGATCGGGCAGGAATAAAATGCCACTGCATATGGCTATTATCAAAATAATTTTGTAGGTTCTTGTCCGATAATATCTTGTAGATTTCTTTGAACTTATTATGCGCGCCAATGAAATTTGATCCATTATCGGAATATAGGTTTGCACACATACCTCGCCTGGAGACAAAACGTTTGAAAGCCGCCACGAATGCTTCGGTTGTTAGTTCACTGACAAGTTCTATATGGACTGCCTTTGTAGCAAGGCACACGAATATGCACACGTAGGACTTCAATAATTTACGGTTCCTATATTTCCCGTCCTTGAGGACAAAAGGGCCAGCATAGTCCAAACCAGAATTTTCGAAAACCCTACTCGGATTCACACGGGGTGCGGGGAGATTGCCCATTTGATTGTTCAGTGGAGTGGGCTTAGCTCTGAAACATTGTATGCACCTGCGAATTACATTTCTAACGGATTCGCGACCGTTCACTGGCCAGAACCTTCTTCTTATGAAGGAGAGTGTTGCTTGACATCCCGAATGGAAATTACTTTCATGAGTATACCTTACCAACAGAACTGTGAAATGATGCCGCTTGGGGATTAATATAGGGTGTTTAGTATCTAAGCTAACGTTTGCATGCTCTAGTCTTCCACCTACTCGGATTATGCCGTTAGCATCGAGAAAAGGATTCAAGGATCGCAAATTACTATTGAATTTAACCGATTTTGTGGATTTTAGACTTCTTATGTCATCGTAGAAACATTCAGATTGGATCAGTTTGATTAAAAAATGCTCGGTGTTTTGCCATTCAGCGAGAGTTATTCTTGACGAAGTTATATCAAATTTTTCCTTGATCTTAGTTCGTTGCGCAAATCTCAAACAATAAGATACAACGCGTATTAAACTTGGGTAGCTGGAGAATTTTTCAAAAATGTATTCTCGGTCTGATATCAAAAGACAAATATGATTTGGATTATGCTCATCAAGGTTTTTTGGTTCTCGCGAATAATTGGATATATGACAGTTTTGTGGCCATTTGGATGGAGTTTCGGAGAGAAATTGCGGTCCATGCCACCACAAAGCGGAACCTTCAAGATCGGTAGGGTTGATTCCTCTAGAAATAATGTCAGCTGGATTTTCGTTTGAGGTTATATGAAACCAATTGTTTATGTCAGAAAGTGTTTGGATTTCGGAGACTCTATTACACACAAAGGTTTTCCAAGTTCGAGGTTCAGCACTTAACCATGCCAAAACGATTGTGGAATCTGTCCAATAGTAGACAGTTTCTATGTTTAAGTTTAAGGACTCTTTAACCCTTTTCAGAAGTTTCGCTAACAGAAGGGCACCCGATAGTTCAAGTCTTGGGAGTGATATGGCTTTGAGAGGAGCAACGCGTGATTTTGCGCATAGAATATTTGTTTGAATCACACCATCCGAATCCTCTGACCTCAGGTATATGCATGCGCCGTATGCCTGAATCGAGGCATCGCAAAATCCGTGTATTTGTATGCTTCTGGAGTTTTTCTGAATAGCTTGTCGGGGGATCTTTATTACATGAGCATTTTTGAGTTGGTTGCAAAAATGAATCCAAGATTTATAAAGGCTTGTAGGAATTGGATCATCCCAATTGAGATTAGCAATCCAAAGTTGCTGAAGAATAAGCTTTGCTTGCATTGTTAATGGACCAAGGAGTCCCAGCGGGTCGAAAATCTGAGATATAGTGGAGAGGATATTTCTCTTAGTGACAAGATTTGGATAATTTAGTGATACTTGTGAATTGTATATGAAACAATCTGATTTGGAATCCCAAGAAACACCTAAGGTTTTAGTATTCTGAGACTCATTTACAAGATGTTTGATGGAATTATCATTTTTATCACAGAGATCGGCTAAGACAATGGGGTCATTAGAACTGAATTTTCTCAGTTGAAATCCAGCATCTTGAAGTATGCTTATTAAGTTTTTTCTTATTGAAATAAGATCTTCCGGGGTGTTTGCGCCTGTGATCACATCATCTACATAAAAATCATTAGAAATAATTTCTGCTTCGATGGGAAATTTGTGCTCATTTTCTATGGCTATTTGCTTCAAACATCGCGTAGAAAGAAAGCTTGCAGATGCGGTTCCGTATGTTACAGTTTTGAGTTCAAAGTGTGAGATGTCTTGTTCAGGATTATCTCGCCACACGATCCTTTGCAGGCTGCGTTGTGTGGGATGAATATTCACTTGGCGGTACATCATGGTAATGTCACCAATGAGTACAAAGTTATGTTTTCTGAAACGTAATATTATTGTGAATAGATCGCTTTGGATGGTTGGTCCAACCTTGAGGACATCGTTCAATGAAAGTCCTGACGAGGTTTTTGCAGAACCGTCAAATACAACCCGTAGTTTAGTCGTGGTGCTATCTTGTTTCTCTACCGCATGATGTGGAAGGTAGTAGGTGGGATATTGGCCTTGCTGTTGGCGATCAACCCTTGTCATATGACCTAAGGTTAGATATTGTGACATGAAGTTAATGTATTGAGCTTTGAGTTGAGGGTTTTTATTTAGCTTTCTTTCAATTGAGTGAAATCGGCTGATGGCTGTCTCTTCCGAATCACCCAATTTATGGTAATTGTCCTTAAGGGGTAAACATACTGTAAATCTACCTTCACTGTCTCTACTGAAGGTTGTAGAGAAGAGGTGTTCGCATTCGGATTCTTCCTTGGTTAGAAATTTTTCGGAAATATAATTTTCTTCTATTTGCCAAAAGTCTTGTAATTGAATCAGTTTCGGATTGCTTGTGGATAAGAAACACGTTTCAGTAGATAGCGATTGAGGTATGGGTAAGGTTCCAGAGATTATCCAGCCTAACTGAGTTTTTTGAAGGATTGGTTTGTTTCTTCCCAATTTTATTTTTCCATTAGACAAAAGGTCGAAGAATATGCCCGCTCCCAATAATAGGTCGATGTCGGAGGGCACATTGAACTTTGGATCAGCAAGTGAAATATTGCAGGGAATTTTTATGCCATGCAGGGATATTTTGTTTTGAGGTGTTAAGCCGGTGATTTGATTGATTATCAAATAAGGCAATTCAAATGTGTAATTGTTATGCAGGGATTGAGCTTTTATAAATGACCGTTTGGAAATATCGATTAAGTTTTGACTAAGACCGAAAATAGGCATATTTATAGGAGTAAAATTCAATCCTAGTTTATCGAATAGACTTTTTGTGATGAAATTGGATTGTGAGCCGCTGTCCAGTAACGCTTTGCACTTTATGGGTTTACCATTTTTGTCGAATACATTAATTTCTGCGGTGGACAGAATTGTGTATGCGCGATGATTTGCTTGAGACGCCATTGCATGAGTGCATACATTCTCAGACATACCAGTGTGAGAGCTGGAATTCCTGTTTGGGTTGTTAGAGTTCAAATGCAACAAGGTATGGTGTCTTTTTTGACAGGTACGACACGAATATTGGGATTTGCATTCACTATTTAAATGTCCAGGTCTTAGGCAGTTAGAACATAACCTGAAACGCTTAATCTCAGACAGTCTCCTTTCCACGGGAATGTTTTGAAATGATTTGCATGCGTAAATGAAATGCGATTGGTCACATAAAGGACAGGAGACGTTATTTGTTGACAAGTGGGCATAAAACCGATCATTAGATTTTTTATTGGATGGTGCATTTTGGCTTGTAGTATTTGTTCTTGTGTCAAGAGATTCTAAAAGTCGACAACGTTGATTGAGAAAGGTCATATATTCTTCAATTTTTGGACTATTGTCTGATTTAGAAAATATTTCCCATTCTTTTCGAGAAGAGGGGTCTAATTTTGAATTTAGGAGATATATTAGAATAGTGTTCCATTCGTTCACATTTTCACCTAAACCTTTCAATGAGCGAAAATGCTTTTGAAATTCATCGAGGAACTTTCTTAAAGAAACATGGGATTCTTTTGGAAGGTTTGCCAGATCAAAGATGGCTTTCATGTGAGAGTGAATGATGGCTCTTTTGTTCTGGTATCTTTCTCGAAGCAGATCCCACGCTATTTTATAGTTTGCATGCGTAGCATTCAACGATGAAATTACCTGAACTGCTTCTCCTTTGAGAGCACCTTGTAAATAAAAGAATTTTTGAACATCAGTGAGCATTTTGTTTTGATTTATAAGAGAATCGAATGTTTCCTGGAATTGCGTCCATTTGTCATAACTTCCATCGAATTCCGGTAATTTAATATCTGGTAATTTTACATTTATAAGAGGAACTGGATTCGATACCCCATTTGTAATGGGCTGAGATGTGCACGGGGTCGGTTGTGTGAGTACCATAGGCGATTTGTTAAGTTTAGTTTTTGCCTGAGTAATAACACTGAAATATCTGTTTTCAAACTCATCCCGCTCACCGTTATGTTTTTCTTCCTCGTCGGGTTCAAAAATTTCGATTTCGGTTTGGACCGTGTTGAATTCCGACAGAAGCATCGTAACCGCACTCAACCGTGTCTCCAGTTCGACCATAACTTCAGAATTTATTGTGAAATCTGCGATCTTTTTCAAATAAGTTTCAAATCTAGTTACTGATCCTTTAATACTGGCTCTGCGCGATATGAGAATTTTCTTATTTTCGACTTCAGCCATTTTGAATTGAGAAGAAAAACAATAACTATGTGTTCGTCAACGATAAAATAATAGAGCAGATATTTGCACTAAGTTCAAATTCAGTGATATCAAGGAAACGAACAATAGCCACACAATGGGATTTTATTCGTAGAGAGAAATATGATATGAATTCAATTTATAACGTTTGAATAGAGTAAGCGACGTTGAATTAAAGGATAGGTTTGTTTATAAAGAAAAGAGAGACCTGACCTTGATTCCCTGAAGAACAGCGTTCGGCTTGGCACCTTCCAGACGATGTCGGCGGTAGGTACGTCGATCGTCGATGCGTCGTATTGCACTTGATCTGCTGGTTTTTTCCGTTAAGTTTCTCCAGAAAGTATCCGGCCCGAAGGACCATGAATGTGGGTTGGTTTGGTGTAGAATTACAACTCCAATTTTACGAACTGTAACCTTTATTCGATTATACTTATAGTGGACTGTATAGTGTATGTAAGCGTGTTACTATGATAGAGCGGATTACAGCGTGCTCTCGTTAGTGTCTAAATCAGAACTGCCTACGTGACTTCGAGTTCGCCCGGGTGGTACGCTGAGTTCTCCCCACCAATCCCTTCATTGGCGGAGGGATGCAATAGTTCGAGGGATGTACACTTTAGCACTAAACACCAGTAAATTCGCAATTTCTTGAACTGCACAGGGATGGTATCCTGAAAGCCTAGTGTTTCATATAAGGAATGCAAAAAATAACATAAAATTTTACCAGGTATGAAATATAATTTTTATTGTTTTTTACTGAAAACATAGTGATTGAGATATAAACTATACAAAACATCACTTATTCCCAGTCATAGTTGAAATAATTGAGGAATATGTATACTTGAACTTCACGGAGCGACATTTCACTTGTAAAAAATATCAACGGCAACTACCTACGAAATGATACGAGCTGAGAATATTTTCAAGAAGCTGAGTATGAATTCTTGAAGAAAGCTAGTTTTAACTTGCTAAAAACGTTGGTTTTGTGACAATTGCATCATCAAAAATTCATTTGGCCGCTCTCAAAGCTAGTAAAGTTTACTGTCCCATAGTAATGCTAGTAGGTTTAAGTATAGTTATTTTTTGTTTATAAAACATTCAATAAATAATAATTAATAATATCAGGCTACCTGTAATACTCAACTCAAGTACTTTGGTTTGATTACCATTTTGTTTGAATTAGGACATTTTCAACTATAAGATTAAGACAAGAAACAAACTATATTATTTGCAATTGGTCATTTATTCAGTCACTCACGTAGCACGTAAATCTTTCGAATACACAACTGTCCAACAAAACGGCAAAAATTCTCTCTCTGATGCATTGACTATTTGAATATGAATAGGCCTGGGCCTCATTTTCCACACCCTAGCTACGCCCATGGATCGGAAGCTCATTTTGTGGCGAGATTACCGTAACCGAATGGGGGCCTATTCAATATTTCCATTTCACCGTGAAATTCACCAGAAATGAACCGTATAATCGTGCCAATTAAAAAATCCCCTGTCGCATTCATGCACGGGACGTTATAAAGCGACTATATATTTTTTTTCAGCCAACGGGACCTTTTGTGTTGTTGCAGGGGGGTGACTAGGGGGCGGTTAAATTGAATAGGTTGTTTCCTGGCGTAGCAAGTTACTAAAAGTACCCGATGCAAATCAAAACTCTGATGAAAAAGTTTGCCACACTGGAAAACGTGATGAAAGGATTTAATTCAGGGGATGTTGAATTAAGTTTGTATTCATTTACGTTAATTTATGCGTTTTTCGAATTTATGTGTTTGTTCTTGTGTTGCGTTCACATGCAGTTTAATGATACTAAAGATGTGATGAATGTTTTTCTCATATGTGGATGCTTAAATCATGCGAATAGAAGATATGAATATAGGCGTATGAGCAAGATTCTTTCCATGCTTTTTCCTCGAAAAAACTGCTCGTCGACTGTAAACGGTATTGTGGTTAATCGAGAATAATTAGTGACCTCAATAAATAATTGTTAGGTTTTGCGTTTTGTGTTTTTTTTTAAAGCATGAAGTTCAATGATATAAAAGATGTGATGTAGGGATTCTTCACATCTAGATGCTTGAATCATGCGAATAGAAGTTATGAATATGAGCGTAGGAGAATGTTTTATTGAACTATGCTATCTCCTCTGCAGAACTTTTGGTCAATTGTAAAAAACAGTATTGGAAATGTTCGAAAATAAATATTTAATTCCATCAAAAACACTTGATATAGCTTTTAAAAAACGTTTATCCACGGCTATTCTATGATCTACTCATTATACGCGTATTTGCTCGCCCATTAGAATATCCATTAATCATCACTAGTGAATAATATTCACTGCTTTGAGTTGCTTCATGGATTTGGCTATAATATTATATTGTTAAAACTGATGTTTATTCAGTGTTTTAGTTCTCTAACTTACAAATATGGGTGGGGGTATTTTTTCAATTGAGAAAAATCTACTTTAATCAACTTTTAATACAAAAAATAAAATGACAAATCCATTGCCAATATAACTTTTTCCACACTTGCACTTAATGAAAGGAGGACATTACGGCCGCCAAATGTTGCAAACTCAAAGAAAAAAAATCTCGTGTATAAAGTATATTATTCTGCTCGCGTAAAATGGCTATTATTCACTCCCTGCACTATCTTCGGTTTTCGATAAACCTTAATTATATCGTATCTACCTTTTCCTTTTTATATTTTCATTCTGACATAAGTTTATCACGAATTTTTCTAGCAATGAAATCTATATTCAGGACTAAAAACCGCTGTTCAAATCTGAGGAAGATGGATACCCAAGACTGACAGTTTTGTGAACATCTGAGCTTCTCAAAGATCATCAAATGAAAAGCCAGTCCTGGCTTTAGAGTACCTTTTTTCGATGGAAAGAATTAAGGGAGTTTTTTATGACTAACCAGACAATAAACCAAACTGAGATAATGGGTGCGTTCAGAAGCACTCAACTGTTGGCAACAGTTGAGTAAGTTGAGAAAGCGATAGCGTTCAGCGAAATCGCTGACAAATCGATGTTTCTCAGCAGATGTCGATTTCTGGCAGCGGTAAACATTTGCGCTTTGTTACTCATCTGACCGCTGAGACATGCGCATATACCCATTATTTTGTGATTTGTTTATGCTAAGGCTTTTTCTGTTGAAATTTATTGAGAAGTATTTTGGTTACTGGCGTATTTTGAAAATGTCAAAAAAAGGCTGCAATTTAGTTATGTCTGAAGAAAACCAACAACCTGTTGTTGAAAATAACAATAATATTCTTTTATGGAATAAAGCCGGGAAGTACATAATTTGGTCGTAATAGATATCGAATTTATTCCTATATTGAACTGTTGAAGGCATGATTTTGCTGATGATTTTTGAAATCATCGAGCGTATAATTTGGTATGACTTTCTCATAATAATTTTCATTTCTAACTGATTTCACTCTTTCAGGTTCAACTAAATTTGTTGGTTGTATTAAGTCTGCTATAGCAGCGGCAATTCCTTCAAAATTGAGCTCATCGTCCATTAGTTCTGCTATAAGCAACCTCCGCATATAATTATTTTCTATTATTTTGATTATTTTAAATACACTCTTCAATTTATAATCTGCAAGTACAATCACAACAAGTTTCTCAACTGTGTATCAAAAAATAAGGTTATATTTATATATCACAAAGATAAAATAAATATCTTTGATATATTATGATATGTCAGATTTGTAAATCACTCAGCGATGCGTTCAGAAAATTTTCATCCGCTGGAACTCAACTCTACTCAACTGATTTCTGCTTTATGCCAACAGTTGAGTGCTTCTAAACGTACCCAATGATTTCTTAAATTTTAACTCTGACGTCATGGTTAGGTGCTTATGTGTGGTAAGCTCGAGGAAAAATCCCTTTTCCGTTGACCTCAAAATAAAAGATAGTCTTGATGTGTACGCAATTGAACCTTAATGACCCATTTTAATGTTCAATTCATGCTTTTTAAATGTGCAATTTTCATGAGCAACCAAACACAAAGCATTGAGAAACAATACGAGTTAGTTTAGTTTTTTAGGTAAAACAGGAATTACAATTCACTGCGACCTCAAGGTCTATTGCGCCCCCTTACAGAGCTGTTCTGACCACACCCTTCACAGTTCGCCTTCCAGTTCCAGAGATCTGATAAAATCCAATATCTGTGAAGGCTTCAACGAGGCTAGTTCCTCACTCTTACAAGTGCCTCGCATAAAGATTTTCTCTCCTTAGGCTTGCAATGCCAAAGCATTCCGTGACTAGGTAAATGGGGGTTTCTTCCTCTTCCCCATAGTACCTACACTCGTCAGTGTCCGATAATCCCATCCTCAACAGGTGCTTCCTGAGGTGACAGTGTCATGTGATAAAGCCAGTGAGGGGGTGAAATTGTTTCTTACCAAGATCCAGATATCTTTTAGATCTTGCTGTTTCAAAGTTCCGAAGGAACTTAGTGTAATTATCCATCCCTGGGAGTTTTTCCCTCTTGGCTTTCCCCTTCTCCAGAAACTCCTTTTTATAGGTAAATTTACCTGTACCACAGAAGAGTTCTGGGCCAATGAGTGGCATTCGTGCGCCCTCTTTGGCAAGTGTATAGGCCTCTTCGTTTCCTTTGATTTCCGAATGGCCGGAAACCCAGGTTAGAAAGACCTTATTTTTCTTGCCTACCTCATTGAGTTTGTTCCGGCACTTCCAAATCATCTTTGAGTCGAGGACGTAAGAGCTCAGTGCTTTAATAGCAGCTTGACCATCTGAGTGTATGGCTATATAGCACTTCTGATAGTTTTTTTCTAGATTTATATCTAGACTTCCTTCAATAGCTAAGATTTCCGCTTGAAAGACGCTCATTCAGGTGCCTAGCGACAGTGCACACTTGGTACTTGGCCAGTACATCCCAGCGCCAGCTCCTGTAGGGTTTTTGGAACCATTGTATAACATTTTACGGTATTTTCTTTGAGGTAATAGCAATATAACTCAGAAACATAGAAATTTATATCGGTCAAATGTATGTGCAAATAAGAGTAGGTATATCAATGAAAAATTTATACATTCATCATATTGAGATAGACAGAAAATTCTTTTATTTTCAAACGTACAATTATAACGTCATTTTTCGACTGACAGGATCATCGAAAATTTCTATTTCTCCGCCAAGGAGGAAAAGTGTTGCTAAGCAACACTTTTCCGTCCGGCGGCAGGAAAAGTGTTACTATGCAAAAGATTAATTAGAATCGGTAATAACCATGATCTAACTTTTAAACAGATCAATAAATGCAAATTTCAAGTACCTACTGTTATTCATATCGGTAACATTCAAGTTCCTTCAATCACCACTGACAGGACATGTCAATAACAATCATCACTTCAAAACTATTTAAACAGTTATGAAAATCGTGGAAGGATTTACATAAAGCACCAATACATACTGACTTTATAATAAAATTCAATTGTAACAATAAATACATTATTTATTTTCATCAAATTCCTCTGTGATAGGTCTTCAATTATCCACAAATGAACTTCGTTCTTTCTCGTAATTTCAATATTCCTTAAACGAATATTTTTATCAATAAACGTAATAGAACTATTCAAAAAGGATATCCGTACCTTGTTTTATTCGTATCTATTTATTTTCCTTCCAAAAAGAGCATTTTCCCGATAGACTTCCTTCTCTTAAACACACATGACAGTTGTCAGAATTTTCCGATGTCATAAATAAATCAATTTCAAGAAGTGTCAAAAAATCAAAATTATAACGATCGTAAATGGATAGAATCATGTGCGTAAAGGTAAATCAATCCGAAGATGGATATTCAGATTTGCATGAATTTCAAAACGTTTGAAAATAAAATAACATATTTCATTCGGATGAGAAGTGACTTTTCATGGCTCGTTTCAATTGCCAGCCTCACTGCGTTCGGCTGTCAAACTCAAGCTCGCCATGAAAAGTGACACTTCTCCTCCTTATAAAATAATATACTATTATTTTCAAACGTACAATAATAACGCCATTTTTCGACTGACAGGATCATCGAAAATTTCTATTTCTCCGCCAAGGAGGAAAAGTGTTGCTAAGCAACACTTTTCCGTCCGGCGGCAGGAAAAGTGTTACTATGCAAAAGATGAATTAGAATAATTGGTAATAACCATGATCTACCTTTTTGAACAGATCAATAAATGCAAATTTCAAGTACTTACTGTTATTCATATCGGTAACATTCAAGTTCCTTCAATCACCACTGACCACAGTTATGAAAATCGTGGAAGGATCTATATAAAGCACCAATACATACTGACTTTATAATAAAATTCAATTGTAACAATAAATACATTATTTGCTTTCATCAAATTCCTCTGTGATAGGTTTTCAGTTATCCACTTGTTTCATTTGGATCTGGCCTATTTCTTCTAAAATGAGCATTTTCCCGATAGACTTCCTCCCTTAAACACACATGACAGTTGTCAGAATTTTCCGATGTCATAAATAAATCAATTTTAAGAAATGTCAAAAAATCAAAATTATAGCGATCGTGAATGGATAGAATCATGTGCGTAAATGTAAATCATACCGAAGATGGATATTCAGATTTTCATGAATTTCAAAACGTTTGAAAATAAAATAACATATTTCATTCGGATGAGAAGTGACTTTTCATGGCTCGTTTCAATTGCCAGCCTCACTGCGTTCGGCTGTCAAACTCAAGCTCGCCATGAAAAGTGACACTTCTCCTCCTTATAAAATAATATACTATTAATCAACTCGGTTATTAATGTAGAGACTTAGACTACGTTCAGATGATGAGCGCTCAACGCGCGTTAGCAAAACGCGCGTTGAGCGCTCATCATCTGAACGTAGCCTAATAGTCTCGTTCGCTCTGCTCACCCGTTAAAATATCATGACCATTAGTCGCTGTCTTTAATAACCTAGTTGATCAAATAACTATTAATATGATCGCAGTTTATTGCACTGAGGTGATATTCATATTTTCTATCAATTACTTTCTCGTGGTTTTCCTGTTTCTGTTGTTTTTTCCCACATTCAAATTTGAAATGAAAAATCAATTGATGGGATAAAAAGAAATTTTATTCAATGAAGAAAAGACGCCTGCGAATCGAGAGATATGAATATTTCCGCTTATTGTTCAAACAAACAGAGCCGGAACTAGGATTCTAGCGCCTGTGGCAAACTTTCAAAATGCGCGCTTGAGGAAATTCATTTTTCAATAAACACATTTTTTTTTCTCATAATTGACATTTATTGATTATATTTTGAAGAACTTTTTTATCCACAATAATCTTAATCCAGTCGATTTGTGCTTTGAGCTGGAAAGTTTAGGTGTAGTTTTGATTTCTTTCATTTTATATGTTTTTGGGGTACTGAATCCGAATTTGAGGTTTGCTGACAAAATTTTATTGCTCATTACTCGGAAACTATCAACTTTTCGTGAAAAACCTTTCCATACAAAATGAAAGTACATAAAATTTTCTACAAATTGTTCTACCACAGCTTGTTTGCAACAACCCGTTCTGGCTCAAATTATAGTTGAAAATGAGGTATTTTCTATTCTATTCTATTGAATTGTATGGTTCAGATGATGCGATCCCCTTGAAATAATGCATGAACATTTAGTATATCAGTCTCGATTCACAAAAAAAATATTATTCGAATCGTATATTTTGTTATGGAAATGTAAAGATTCTTCTTTTCAATATTACAATTGAATTTTTTATGGTTCTGTTCAAACTATGGGCAACAATTTGGTGTAAGGCTTATTATGAGCATCTTGCATTTGGGCGCAACATTTTAGTTCGATTGGTCTGAGATTGAGGAATAATTCAATTCAATTGAAATATTGAAAAGAAGAATCATTATATTTCCACAACAAGATATCTGATTCGGGAGAAATTTTTTTGTGAATCGAGACTGATATACTTAATGTTTATGCAAAATTTCGAGAGGATCGCATCATCGGAACCATAGATTTTATTTTTTTTTCATTTATTGAGTCACAGAAAATACCTCATTTTCAACTATAATTTGAGCCAGAACAGGTTGTCGCAGAACCAACTGTAGTAGTACAATTTGTAGGAATTTTATGTTCCTTCATTTTGTATGGAACGGTTTCTCACGAAAAGTTGATAGTTTCCGAGTAATAAGCAAAAAACTGACCAAGAATGAGATTTTTCATCTTTTTTTTCTATGTTCCGTCACGAAAACTCAGATTCGGATTCAGCACCCCAAAAAACAAAAAAATGGAAGATATCGAAACTACCCCAAAACTTTCCCGCTAGGGGTTCTTTTGAGCACAAATATACTGAACCTCCCATATTTCTTAAAAGGTAATGAACAGAAGCTCAATCAAGAAAAAGAATTGAAAACGATAAAAAAAATTGTTATTTCACATTTTGCGCACCTAGGTCGTTTGCGCCCGTGGCAAATGCCTCCTTCGCCACGCCCACCCACGGTCCGGCTCTGCAAACAAATTCAAACAAGTAAGTACTTTACCAACACCGGAAGACAGTCTTTTACTGCGATTTCATTATATTTACTGCTTTAGTATCAAACGCGGATATGTTCAATGTCTTTTTTACATTATCCCCTGCTAATACTATGAAATACACGTGCTATATTGTTTGAATATACATTCGTCGATAATATCGATAATAAATGCAAATAATCAATATCTCCAATGTTAGTCACTGACACGGTTTTTTGTCGTTATCAGTCATCGTCAACAAATATTTATTTAAGTAGGTAAAGCTTTCATCATAAGTTGTCAAACTCATTTTATTGGTATTCCCAAATTTGAGTTTTTAGGTAAATATTACACTTTGAATCTATAGGAGAGTGGGTATTTCTCAATGTAAAGGGATTATAGAGTTCTCTGCTTATCTGAGATTCTAAAATATTATCGTATGGAGTTCTAGATCTGCTTTGATGAACTCTTTTAGTTTCTGCAAATACTGAAAAACTTTAATACCACATTCTATATTTCTCCCTATTCAATCAACTCGAAATATTCATCTTTAACTAGCTGGCCCGGCTAACGTTGTTTTGCCCGTAATCTACATTATTTATAGAAATAAAGCAGCCTTATTCTCCTTGTTCAAAGTTTCTTCGTTGATATTCGCACATATTCATTTTCATGTTAGATTTGTTCGTCTGATCTTTGTGCAAGACTCAGGAATGGTTTGTTCTACGACGCAAATTTGCGCCTTGCTGGCATTTTACTGTACTAATATAAATCAGTATGAATTAAACTTGATCTAAGATTGATTCTATACTTAATTTTTTTTACGGTTTATTCAGGAGAATTCTAAATTTCAAATTTGACACTAGTTATCCGAGTGAGATTCATTGTAGCGCTCTCTTTTATGGCCACCGTTGTGGTTTCTGTGGCCGAAAACCTTTTAAACCTTCCCTAGGGGTATGACTCCTGGTCGTGGTGCCGGTGGTCCTGGGTTGGAATCCCGGTGAGGGCATGGACCCATGGACCATTGTGTGTGTGTGCACTCAAATAAAAATTGTCTAATCCTAAAAACAACTGGAATCTGGGTACATGTCCTCTGGGTGAGCTCATAAAATAGAAGAAAAAAAACCTTCCCTAGACCTCCTCGAACATTTCAGGACCAAGATGAGATAATTCCGTTCGGCCGTTTTCGAGTTTTAGCGAACAAAAATTGATTTTATATACAAGGTGTTTACTTTTGAAGCGAACAGACTTCAAGAGGTGATGGTACGAATGATTTGCAACAAAACATGTCCTATAACATATTATTATTCTTTTTTCCTGATAGTCTCATCAAATTTTACTACATATTCAGAAAGAGCAATAAATTTGCTACAAGATAAAAGAGTCTGGGTGCAAAAAACTCGTATTGCGAGCGTGGTAAGAAGATGAATATCACGATTCTGAAATTGACAAAATAATATCAATTTTCCAATGGTTCTTCCGATATAACTTCAATATGTAATTATGCACAAGTTTTTTTTTTCCTAAGAAATACCTCATTCAGCGTACTTTCGAATGACATATCATTTTTGTTTCAGCATTTAGCTGCTCATCCTCCGCCATAATATCAAGGCTAACATGATAACAACGAAAAAGTTTAAAAATTCGGAACATAAATTGGCTCTATTTTAAAGCTCTTCGTGATTGAATCCTAATGTAATTTCATGGAAATCATCAATTTATCTGTTACTTGTAGATGCTGTGATCAGACTTATATTTTGTATGTGGTACCAGAATAATGAAGGATATTTAGGACTGATGAAGCCACTTTCACGAAATCAGGTTGAATAATTTACGAAATAACCATGTATAGCAGTGATAAAACCGCCATGAAACTATTGTTTCACTTTTCCAACATTAGTTAAGTCTCAACGTAAGGTTGGCAGTCATAAGAGACAAACTTTTCGGACCAATTATACTCAACGATCACTTTACTGCTGAAGAATTTATAAGATGAATTCAAAGCAACTTGATAGACATTTTGGATGAGATGCATCTGTCTAAAAAAGAAAAAGAGTCTGAAGCAAACTTAGGTTGTGAATTTTTGGACTTAGGCGTTCTTATCATGTTAGCCATGATATTATGGCGGAGGATAAGCAGCTAACACAGAAGTTGATATGTCATTCGAAAGCACACAAAATGAGGTGTTTTTTACTAGAAAGAAAACGTGTGTTTAATTATAATTATTTCATCGAAAAAACTATTGGAATAATATTACTAATTTTCTTAACTTCAGAATATAAATATTCACCCCCTTACCACGCCCCCAATAACATCTTTTTCTGCATACATAATCTCTTATCTTGTAGCAAATTTATTGCCCTTTTCCAATATATGGTCAAATTTGATGAGACTACCGGGAGAACTGAATAATGATCATTTTATAGAAAAAACTCGAAATATGTATTTCGTGAAATCAAAAAGGGTTAAATTGAAGAATAACCGTCAACATTTCGACCATATGTTATATGACATTTTTCGTTGCAAATCACTCGTATAATCTCCCCTTGAAGTTTGACCACTTTGAAAGTTGACACCTTTTTTTGTACATATGGCCGACACAAACGATTTTGCTAAAAGATACTCTATTTAAATTTCTTCATCTTCGTCTACTGAAATATCATCACAATTGTAGTCGTTTCAGAATAAAGGTGACAGGCAATGAAAAACATCAAAAACATGTAATTATGAAAATAACAATAATATTGAACAGTCTTCATTTATAAAATGATTACTGAAGCGAATACAAAACATGCAATACAATCAGTTTCAACGCCATAAAAAAAATTATAAGAAATACGTGAAAGCAACAAAAAACTTCACAATAATATGGCAACAAAATTTATATAAATCTACGGACGAATACCCATTATAAAAATTTATAATACAACATCTTTCTCAATCACTTCTTCGTATTCTTCTTTTCGAATAATTTCAATGCTTCATGTTCGTGATGTAGTGTTATCCCTAGCTCCCTCATCGATATTGGGCGATTGAGTTTCATTGGTATCAGCCTCGTCTCCGTTGAGTTTAGCGAGAACGCCAAGACCCATGCACGTGCAACAACATACACACATTACAAGGATGAGCAGAAGAGCAGCAAGTCCGTAAAAAAAGGCCAGGTAGAAGAAAGCAAACATATATGCTGTTTTTTGGCAGTACTTAGGGCCGTCAGCTGGATTGAAACTTGGCTTGTACGCCTTGAACACCCAGTAGGTACCTGCGAAAAAATTATGGATGTCATCATTGGTGCTGAAAAGTCGGACGATATGTAGAATTGTCAATCGAATATGCTAATGCTGAGCTAGATACAAGAAAGAAAGAGAAAGTGGGATAATGGTTGGATAATTAACATCGTCAATGAATTTAGGTGATTACTCCAGAAGACAATTTTTTGAGCGGTCGTTCTAGATAGTGCTATATCTGTAATTTTCGAAGTATGAACCGAAAATGGTTTCAAACGATAGGGTTCGACTCCCTGATGACGAATTCCTGTTCAAATTCAATTCTGTCTGTGGGGCCGTTCGTCCGGTCGTTAGCACAATAACTTTCGAATGGATTGTCCTAGATACTTGAAATTTTCTGTGTAAGTTCGGTTCCCAAATGCCTCGGTTGAGTTTGTTAACCAGACAAATCGTACATAAAATATGGCCATTCAACATTATTGTTTCTCGAACTCTCAAAAAAAACGGAACCAATCGAAATGAAATGTTACGGCAAAATGCAAGATGATCATAACAAGCCCAACGCAAAATTTTGTGACCATAGTATGAACAGAACCATCGAAAATTCAATTGGAATATTGAAAAAAAAGAAACTTCATATTTAAATGAAAAGATATCCGATTCGGGTGGATTTTTTTTGTGAATGACGATGGATATATTGAATGTTCATCCAAAATTTCGTGGCCAAAGTATCAATAGATCCATTGAAATTAAATTTTTTCATTTAAAATTTTTTACATATTTCATTTTCATAATAATTTTCCTGTATTTATATATTTGGTATCAATCCCAAATCCCATATTAAATTTGGGGTAATAATCATATTGCTTCACCAAAAAACGAGAGCTCAAGAGCTACTGCTCAGGGCTTTTCTTAATTTTTTTTATTTCAATAGAAACCAAGTTTTAAATAGTTATTTCTTTCAATATTATTTTTGCACTGAAAAATTTTAAAATTGGAACGTATAATCAAAAGAAAGATATACAGAGTTTTGAAAACGAGCCTCTCAAATGTCGAAGAAAAGATTATTTCATGAAAAATATCATTTATTGTTAACTTTATTTTCTTGTTCCAACGGAAAGAATCATTTTAGAAATAATAAACCCTCAGAAAACCACAGCGATAATCCGTTTTTGAGCGCCCGTTCTACTTAAACGAGTTTTATATCGTTTTGCCAAAAGTCTGTAATTTTCGAATTTAAGCCGAAAATGGTCCCAAACGATAAGGTTCGACTGCCTCATGACGAAATAATGGTAACATTCAATTCTGTCCGTGGGGCACAATAACTTTCGAAATGATTGTCCTGAAGACTTGAAATTTTTAGGTTGAATTCGGTTCCCAGATGCCTCGGTTGAGCTCCATATCCAGCCAGATCTTACAGGGTGTTCCATAAAATATGGCGATTTAAAATTTTCCTACCTCGATATTTCAGACAAAACGGAACTAATCGAAATTAAATATTGCGGCAAAATGCAAGATGCTCTAATGAGCCTCATGCAAGATTTCGTGGCTATAGTGTGAACAAAACATTCAGAAAATTCAAAAATTTCAATTGGAATATTGAAAAGAAGAAACTTCATATTTTCGAGTGAAATTTATTTTATGAATGTATACAATGTTCATCCAAAATTTCGTGGCTATAGCGTTAACAGTACCATAGAAAATTCAATTGAAATATTGAAAGAAGAATATTTATATTTCCATAACAGAATATCCGATTCGAGTGTAAATTATTTCAGGAATGAAAACGGATATACTGAATTTTCAAGCAAAATTTCGTAAGAATCAGAAACATACAGTTAAGGTTTTTTCAATTAATATTTCTTACATATTTAATTTTCTGAATAATTTCCAGATTTCCAATTGTTCTGAGATTCTGATGTATTTGGTATCAATTCCTAGTCTCATTTAAAAATTTGAGGTAATAGTCGAATTGTCTCACCAATAAACGAGTGCTCGAAAGCTCCTACTCAGGGCTTTCTTAAAATTTTTGTTTTAAACATTATCACATCGTTTACGATTTACGTTTGTGAATATCGATTTTCAAAGCAATTTCGGAAAATCTTTATTACCTATTATATCAAAATATAATTTTGTGATTATTTGTACTTTCATGAAATATGTGTATAAAGAATTCTTACAGCTATCTTGAGGTTTCTAATTTATTATTATATACAAATCTTAACACAAAAAATCTTACCAAGAAGAAAGAAGATCAACTCTGTTGAGTATAGAGCTGATTCCGTATATTTTATCTTAAAGTATGGTATTATCCTGTCTCTCAGATATGTCACAAGTTTAGATGCAATACCAACGAAACCTAGAAAATTGAACGAATTATAGGAATGTAAGCTTTACAGTTAGGAATCGTTCACTTACCTAACATACATAAAAACAGTGGTATATCTTCATTTACAGGGCATTTTTTAACACTGAGAACTCCAACAATAAACATAGCAAAGTAGATCACAAGTGATCCAAGAAGTGTGTATTTCATTCCAGCTGAAAACAGACATAGAAATAAATATAGATTAAATTAAAAAACGATCCTATATTTTGCGAAGAGCACTCATTGAATTTAATTTTACCAAGGATTGAACATGAACATTCCATGCAAAAAGAGTTACATCATTCGAAGTATTTTGTATAAATAATGAATACAATTCAAGGTAGTTAGTTCAATAGCTTTTAGCATTTCCGCTTATCAGAAATATAACAAAATTGGTATTCTATATATAGATTTCAATAAATTTTGATAACTTGTTAGAAATATGAGTAGGTATGTTTGTTTTGAAACATTGACTCGTATTGAAGTCAACTTTTCGCAAGAATTTGTCTTTGAGAAATAATTTAAAAAATACACGAAATTCACTTCATTTCGAATTTTGATTCAACTGAGTAAGGAATACAGCAATAGAAACTTTGCCAATACCTTCATGTTTCTATATTCAACCCTAAATATTCCTCTCAAAATTAAGACAAGTTGGGATATGAAAGCTTAGATGATTGTCCTCAGATATTACCCGATTCAGCGAATTTTCACCATGAAAATCATAGATTCGAATTATTTTGTACTCCTCAGATTCGTTTTATTTGGACTTGGAGTCCAAAATATGAACAATCGTGACAGGTAGCAAAATATAACTTTTTACGGAGTTACTTTTTGCCCGGAAAAAAGTTCTTACATTTTTTCCGGAGTAAAAAAGAAATTTCGTGAAAAGTTATATTTATTTCCTTCACTGTTAAACCGTATTTTTCCTGTCACAGAAAAAAATAGAGTAATACACGAAAAAAATTTTAGATTGTAGCTCTCGGTTTTTGTCCCTCCTCTTCACGTCGGGAGACAACATAACCTCAAGCTAAAATCTAATATTTTTCCCTAGTATAATAAAGTACTTTCATTAACGTTTCCTATGAAATGCATCATTTTTTAGATGGATACAGGGTGTTGAAATAGAAAAAACACTGGAACCTTTTATTCTGCAGAAAATAGCTTTCGTGAGCATTTCTGAATCATAATAAGAAATGTTTTTGCGAAATGCATTTCCTTAAGTCTTAATTGGTGAAGGTTTTGAAGGGTTAGTAGAGGTTTTTCCTCACAACTTCTATAATAATGGAATTAGACGCCCGTTTTAACCGCCAATGTTTTTTTCATACGCTCTAAGTCGACAATTTTCTGGGAGAATAAACTTTCATGTTTTTCAACATAAAAGTTTATATTTTCGAGATCGAACGCGTTCTACCGATATACCTTGTTTTTTTTTTGTCGAAAATATTGACGATTCAGATATGCGTCTCAAGCATCGCACTTTTTCTATTAGCATAGAAGTTGGGTGGAAAACACCTTCGAACCCTAGAAAACCTTCACCTGTTGAAACTTGAAGAAAAAATTCCGCAATAAATATATCTTATCATGATTAGAAAATGCCCACGAAAACTGTTCTCTATACCACAGGTTCTGGAGATATTCGTAAGTAATATAATGAATCTAGTTTTTTCGCAGAATATTTAAAAAATCACGTTGCTAACTAATATTTTAACAAGAATCATGAGTGCTGGTGGCAATAAAAATCGAATCCGAAGAACACGATTATTTGTGAAACTGAACGAATGCTTTTCTTTAAAAATATTTATTGTGTTTTTTCGATTTTGTTTAAAGGAAAAATTAGATGGCCGAATGGTATTTGACAAGACCATTTCATGAGTAGCAGCTTTTTCTGCATGCATTATGTATAAGAATTTATTTGCAATACAGTTTTTCTATCTAAAAACCATTTTCCGCCGACCTCGATATAATGTGATTTTAATGTGTACGGAATTTGACATTAGTGACCCATTTTAATGCTCAATTTGTGCTATTTTAATGTGCAATCCCCATGGCAACCGTACACAAAGTATTCAAAAGCACTACGAGAAATATCAGAACTCTCTTGGAACATAGAAATATTGAAATTTCATTATGTCGAATGTATGTTTTGTGCAAAATGAGAATGTATTTCAATCAAGAATTTATACACAATTCATGTTGAGATCGTCGTAAAAATCAATTCGGTTATTAATCAAGCGCTTCGAAAACGCGTCAAAAGATATTGACCATTAGTCGCTGTCTCTTATAACCTAGTGGATTAAATGACTATTTCAATTCAAAATTGCGCGTCTATGTTATGAAAAGTAAGCGGAAAACGATTTTTTTCAGTCCACACCTTTTATTTCAAAAATTGTGCTTTTTACATTTACAGGATAAGTTAATGGAATATTTTATTCATAGCTGAGGACGAGCTATTAAAACATCATTTTCTATTTTATATTCAACTTTCATCATTCATTGTGTACCTCTTTTGATGAATATTTTGGTTGTGTGTCCATATTCATGTACTATTGTATCCTTAATTTCTCTATAGGAGTTTTTAATAGCGTTTTCTTTCGGGAAAACTGGTGCGCATCAACATTGCCCCAGTGCGAACTGAGCGCAATTTTTTATGAGCATTTCATTGTTGTTTGTACCAATAGAACACAAAAAATTGCACTGGGGCAATTCTGGTGCGCACCAGTTTTCCCAAAAGAAAACGCTATAAGATACAGGTAAAGGTAAATGATTCAGAGGCATATGTAAAAAACCTCTTATCGGTACTTTCGATTATTTCAAGTCAACATCAAATCAAACAGTGACTTACGCAGGAGTTTTTCCTTCAGTTTCCTTATTCCATCCTTATTGCTCGTCTGTTTTTTAGTTTTACCAGAACCCAAAGCCTGGGCTTCTGGTTCTTGACCGCTACCATTCATTTCACCAGAAATATTATGTCAAAACAACGGGTACCAGAAGGCCGCGCCGGGTTTAAAAACGGTAAAAATCAAAACAATATCGCGAATCGAATTCGAGCATCACTGACTGAGCGTTCGTTTGACTTCGATGTGATGGCACAACCACAACAGGCAAGCGCGCTTGACTCGACCGGCCAGAATATTTTTCAGTTCGTCTCGGATTTCAATTGCTTTTATTTACATCTGGTATTCAAGGCTTGCCGCGATAAAGAGGAGCAGCGTGGGCACAGTGGCGTACGTCGAGAGATTAACGAGGTTTTGTTAAAACAAAACCTTGTTAACCCATTAAGGACGGAGTTCTTCAAAATTGACGAAATTAAAAATTCTCAGGTTTTTCTGGTTGGCTGAGGTTCCTTTGCGATATTTCTAATGGTTAAATTTTTCTCATTTTTAGTTTTTGAATTTCAAGCCGTGACCAAATGGTTACGCTAGTCCAATAAGATATGTAGAAAGCCATAACTTCTTAATACAATAGTAATTATATATTAGCGAGTATGGAAACTCGTGAAACATGAAATACATAAACCAACTTGACAATTTGCACATTGAGTAGGTCCTACGCTTTTACAGTTTTCCCATGCACAGCATCTTCTATTGTTATTTGATATATTCTCAACAAGATGACTCAATTGGTCAAAAAAAAACTCCATATTTTGTAAGGTAACTTTGAGCAAGAAGTAGCGAGTTTTCGGAAGCATGAGCGTTGGAATTGCCTTCTGCAACAAATTTTAGACGATATTTTTCCTATTTCAGTCAAGTATAGTGAACTTCTGTTGAAACTCGATGAAGAATTCAGATTTTTTACATTTTTGTGGCTTAATTGTTGTATTTTGGCAATTCAATCATATTTAGCTGAAATTCTGAACCACCAAGAAGCCAGTCCTGTAAGAAAGCCAGTGGGGAGATGTTATTGTTTCTCACTAGATTAGATTAGATTAGATAGTGGTCGATCGGCACGTTGATTACCCTTCTGCACTGCGACCAATAAGGTCTTTTGTGCGTTACCATGCTAAAACTACGTTTTTCCCAGGAATCTAACCTCCTTAGCAAAGCTTGTTACTTCCTTAGGATTGTTTCTCACTAAGATCCAGATATCTTTTGGATCTTGCTGTTTCAAAGTTCCGAAGGAACTTAGTGGAATGATCCATCCCTGGAAGATTCCGCCGGGAGATTTTCCCCCTCGACTTTCTCCTTCTCCAGAAACTCCTTTTTATAGGAACATTTACCTATACCACAGAAGGGTTCTGGACCAATGAGTGCGCCCTCTTAGGCAAGTGTATTGGGCTCTTCATTTCCTTTGATTACCGAATGGCCAGGAACGCAGTTAAAAAAGACCTTATTTTTCTTGCCTACCTCATTGAGTTTGTTACCGCACTCCCAGATCATCCTTGAGTCGATGACGTAGGAGCTCAGTGTTTTAATAGCAGCTTGACTATCTGAGTGTATGGCTGTATTGCACTTCTGAAAGTTTCTTCCTAGATTTATATCTAGCATCTTTCAATAGCAAAGATTTCCGCTCTTTGAATACACTTTTTCGTTAACTGCTTCCCAGTAATAGAGTCCAATGGGTTCAAGTCCGGTGAACGGGCCGGCCACGAGATTGGACCAGAACGTCCGATCCATCTTCCGGGAAAAAATGTTACCAGAAAAAAAAATTTTCAGAGAAATTTCTCAGGAAAATTTTTTTCTGGAAAAATTATTTTCTCTGGAATTTTTTTTTTCTGATATTATTTTTTCCCGGAAGATGGATCGGACTTCCTGGTCCAATCTCGTGGCCGGCCCGTTCACCGGACTTGAATCCATTGGACTCTATTACTGGGAAGCAGTTAACGAAAAAGTGTATTCAAAGGCAATCGAAAATAAATTTGAACTACGGCAGCTACAATTAAACAAGTATTATACCATTTTGGAATCCTCACTAAATCCGCCAACTTTTGAAAAAACATGCCAAACCTGCGTAGTACATTTTTTTTTCAATACAGTCAGTTGAAACTAGGCAATTGTTTATTTCGAATTTTTTTTCTGAGAAGTAAGCCCTATTTTTATGAAACCTAGATCAGCTGGTATCCAAATTTTGATTACAGTTTAGACAAGCATTATTCAAGGTTACACAGCAAAGAAAAAAGTTGGAAAAAGTTGATATTTGTGGCAACAGGAGCGAAAAGACTGTCACAGGGTGTGGAATTTTGTTTGTTTTTTTAAATGCGCATTATTTTAAAATCATGCAACTTAGATTTTTTTTATATTTTTCTGACAACCAGCATTACTTGCCTTTTCACCCGGTTCCGGGTTGACGAGTAATGGGACACCCTGTATGTCAAAAAGATTTTTCTGGACGAGTACCTATTTTTCCACAATATAGATTGATCGTTTTCAAATAAAACCATTTAAGTAATGAAAACTTATTCAATGAGTTATGACTTTTTCGTTGAGGATCCTTATTTTTGGAGTTTCCTGGAGAAATATTTTTTTAAAGAAATAACTGATTAAATCTTATTAATATACGCCCTCATAAAAAAAAGGAACGATCGGAGACGAAAGAAATCTAGACAAAATGTGCATGCATTTTTTCCGACAGCTACCTCCTTCATTATTATTTCGAGTGCGTAGATTAAGAAGGTGTAATCTTTTTTTATCTGAAGAGTTTATATTCATTATCTAAAGAATTTATATTTCCAGTAATGTGACCTGGAAAATCCGAAAATATGGAACCTATCCGAAAAATCTATTTTGTAAACGATTAATCTGTATGTGGAATAATCAAAACCTATTCATTCTGAATAATTTTTTGCAATATACTCTTCTAAGTCGATAAATTTTTCAGAATTCTCAGAAAATGTGAAACGTACGTGTGAATACAGAAGAAATCCATTTACATATTCGTGATCTACGATCTCCTGTTTATAAAACAACTGACTTTTCTTCAAACTAAAGAAAAAAGTGATGTTCAGAAATATTAACATCATTGTGAACTGTGAATTAACATTCAACCTATAAAATGGATGCTTACGCATACGTCACATTCAACCGTCAATTTTGATCGTTTGAATTCGGTAGCTTATTTCGTTGATTATTTCCTTATTATTGATTTTTACAATCGCTATCAAGAATTGGTATGTCAGATACAAATTTTATGTGGAAAAATTACTTAACAACTTTCAACTTAGCTATCAGCCGTTTTTCCAGAAAATAAATCGAAAAAATTCCATGCAAGTTGCCTTAAAATTTATATTGTTCCTAAAATTATTGTTCTCATTATATTAATAAGAAAAATGTATTAAAATAAGGGTTTTAACAAATAGCATTCACGAAAGTGGAGAAATCCGAGTCGAAAAGGGGATTTCTAACACTACTCTCGCTTTTGCTATTTGTTGAAAAAAATACTTAGAAACTCTTTTTCCCGAATTTCTCCGTAGAAATTGAATGCACTGGGATATAACCCCCGAATAATTTTCAATCATTTTTCGAAAACCTGTCTACGAAGCAAGAAACAGATAATCTCCATGAATTTTTGAGGATTCATTATTTCTAAGGCGTTTTTTTTTAATTTCCTGAAACGTCCATTATTGTTTTTCCAATGTATACAAGAACGCAAAAGCTTCTTGTTTCACATTTAAATACTGTATTTACTCGATTTAGAGCATAATTAACGAAACTAAAAGAAAAATGCTAGAATCTTGAATTGAGCGTTAAGTAGAATTAATGAAGACTATACTCACCTCTAAATTGATGATGCCAAAATTACTCCATTCCAGTTGAAATTCATTGATGATTGTCTATGTGAAATTAAATCACGCCTACGCTTATTTCAGATCTAAAATAGTTAAGTAGAGCTCATGACAATTCCTGATTCTATAGATGTGAATTTTTCGCATTCTTCCACGTACTGAACTAAGTAATAAATATAACAATTGTCCTGTTGAATTAGTCGAGAATTATCTTTGTGGCACATATTTTCAATCGTTCGTTTCAATTTTAATTCAAAATGAAACAGTAAATTTTAATTTCGTTGGATGTTGGAGATATTTCACATATAAATCAATGTTCTAAAAATAGAATTTTGTCATATTCAATATCAATCTGGTAATATCTCAATTTCACACAAAGTTTTGGGGTAGTTCATCATTTTATTTTGGTAGGTACTACAAATTTTCTTATTCATAAATTTATCTATTTTATCTGTTAAAAAAAATACAAATAAAGGTGTTGCTAAACAAATGGAATATTTCGTTTAATTTAAATGACTTAATAAAAACAAACGAATCAGACACAAAAATCGAAAAATTGTGTTGACAATATTACCTGTATATGTGGAAAATCTTATACAGGAGAGACATCGAGACCTATAGAGATAAGAAAACGGGAATATAGCAACAACATCAAAAATAGAGACATTACAAGATCACAAATCGCTGATCATGTATGTTCAAATAGCGGAGATCATATGATGAACTGAAACATCACAAAGATCCTAATCACGGAACTTAATAATTATAAAAGGAAAATTAAGGAATCAACGTGTATTTTGTTAGATGAATTAGATAATTTAGCCAATTGTTCTGTTAGAATAGATAGAATTTGGATTGATTTATTGAATAAAGAACTGACATCAGGAAATTCGAAAATAAATCAACATCTCTATATGTTGACAACTTTCAATGTCAATTAGACTGCAAATGAAAAACACACAATTTCGAAGTTTGTCGGATGAAGGTGACTGATATAGACATCGAAACGTTACATTATGTTTTTCATTAATTCAATTTTTTAGTTTTACTGTTAGACACCAATTTTTTTCAAAATGAATTTGCTCCTGACAAATTAGTGCAAAGATTTTCGCAGGAGCACTTCGTCTTAATTTAATTTTTTCAATTATTTTTGTTTCAGTTACTGGGAGTAAAAACCTAAAAAGGTTTTTAGAAAAAACAAATCAGATTATACTTAAAATAAACAACATTTATTACGGCACATAAAAGATTTCAAAGTTTCAAAAATAATAACAAAAATTACAGTCAGTTCAACTCAAAAGCTAATGTTACAATATTCAAGAACGTTCAAACGTTTTGCACTGGCGTGTTTGGACTTGTTGGGGTTTCTTCATATTGAGTCTCAGGTGGTACCAACTTGTCCAAAGCTACTACTCCAGCTATACAGCAGCATAACATAACAAGGAAGAAGGTCATAATAACATAGATCATGGTTATGTAGATGAAGGCGAACATAAAGGCAGTTTTATCGCAGTAGGCATTGCCAGCTAGAGGGTCGAAGCTGGGTTTGTATTCTTTGTACACCCAGTATGAACCTAGAAAAAATTGTTTTTCGATGATTTTGATGTTTTCCGATACAAGGTCTTCCTGAACTAGTGTGACAAATTTCAGGATGTGATTTTTCAGATCATTACGTGGAAATTAAAATCCCCATAAATATTCTTCAAGATTTGAAAAATCTCAAAAAACAATTCAAAAATAATTGTTATTTTTGAATGCAAAAATAATTATGATTTTTGAATTTATCCTTCAATTTGGGACACAAAATTTTATCGGCTTTCTTTAGTGTGGAGGGCCGTATTCTTGTGAAAAATATTAAGAAAAGCCCCGAGCAGGTCATTTGAGCGCTAGTTCATTGGTGGAGCAATAATGCTAGTACCTCAAAATTGTGTATGGGACTTGAGATTTATGGTAAGTATATGAATGCAAAATTTCAGCACGATCGGAATCATATTCTGGAAATTATTCAAAAATCAAACATGTAAAAAATCTTTTTTTATGGGGCCCACTCACTAGGAAGGAAGAATGCGCAGTTAAGTCTCTGCACGTTTGCTGTAACGCAAACGTGTGCATTCATATTTCCCACACACATACACTTTTGCGTGTTGATTTGGATGTGCGACAAGCGTGAGATGACGTCGAAAAAAGATCTGATGTTAATGGCAGTGGCGTGTGTTGTTTTTAAGGAAAAAATGTCCAAAGTATAAATATCGAACCCGACACTGTGTTGCTAAACATATGAAACGTGCAGAGACTTGTTGCCCATACACGGTCGTTTTTGGTCATTCTTCCACGTACGGTGAAGAATGCACACGCCACACGACGGAGATAATTGCGCATTCCAAATTTACGCCATACACACACTGTTTTAACTGTACCCCGTACAACGCGCATTCAAGTCTTCGCGCTTCCCTCTTAGTGAGTGGGTCCTTTTAGATAAATTGAAAATAGTAATCATCGAAATGAATACAATCTTCAATTTATAGGCTCACAGAACCTTCTTCATGCGGACTGGGATGATTTATTCAAGATGTTGTCAATGAGGGAAGGGACAGACCGGTTTCGGCCTTATTAGGCCTCGTCAGTGTCCCATAACTCTCATTGACAACATCTTGAATAAATCATCCCAGTCCGCATGAAGAAGGTTCTGTGAGCCTATAAATTGAAGATTGTATTCATTTCGATGATTACTATTTTCAATTTATCTATGTTTCAAAAATTTGTTAGGTTAGCCTCCTTAAAGGCAAAAAATTTTTTGTTTGTCATTTTTTCTTTATCTTAAAATGTAAAAAATCGATCATGAAAAAAATTATATTCTATTGTTTTGATGATGCCATCCTCTTGAAATTTTGCGAACATATTCAGTATATCAATCTTTATTCAAAAAATTAATTTCCCTTGAATCGGATATCTTGGTATGGAAATGTAAATATGTTTCTTTTTAATATTCCAATTGAATGTTGAAACGACGGCCACAAAATTTTGCATGATGCTTATTATGAGCGTCTTGCATGTGGCCGCAAAATTTCATATGGATTGGTTCTGTTTTGTCTGAGATATTGTGAAACAGAAATTTTGGATGGCAATATTTTATGGAACATCCTGTACGATTTGGCTGGTTAACGAACTTAACCGGGGTATTTGGGAATCGAACCCAACCTGAAAATCTCAAGTGTCTAGGACAATCCCTTCGGAAGTTATTGACTTAACAACCGGACGGCGGGACGCATATTTGTAAACGACGTCCATGATTGCGATTCGGTTGTAGCCCGAACGCTGCCGTAACCTCTTCCGTAAAGAGCCTACGATATCGCAAATCCTATTTTTTAAATAGCATACGTGATTGCAAATTTCAACTGTCCTAACTTCTTTTGTAAACGGCGGACGATATCGCATCATCCATCTAGCAAATAGCATCCGTGATTGCAAATTCTGAAAGTGCTATAAGTAGGCGTGATGTGTTAATGAATAAAACAATTTCAATAGATTTTGGCACTTTAATTGCAAATTCAATTAACAAAATATGTATTCTAGGTAATAGGTTGTTATGAGAAGTAGGTATGTATACTCTGTTCACGAAAGGTTGAGCCGTCGGTTGGCCATGGAAATTTGGCATATTCCACTGTGTATATTGAAATTTTAGGTTATGTTCTTCATTTTCTTGTCAAATTGATACGCAATGTTGTCAATATTGCATAGAGTTCTCTGATAACTTGCAAGTTCGTCAGACGAGACCGGGTACATTCGGCAACGTCGACTTTATTTTACTTTATGTCAGTAAATACTGCCAACTTCCGATAAATCAAAAACGCCTACTATGCGCTCAACCTTTCGTGAACGGACTATATGTACTTTGAATAAAAAATATTATTTAGCAATATTCCTTCTGCCTAGGGACTTATTGTCTTTAACGCATTTTTGTAAATCATAGGGTGCTAACCTCTGTTTCTGAGTTCCATTTTTCGGTTTCTTCCTGATTGGAATCGCCTTCTCCCTGTAAATTTAGTTTTTCTGCGCATAATAGTAGTTGGTTGTACAGAAATTTTCATGACCTTTCGAGAAGCGTTAATTAATCGTTTGGTGCTAGTACCCCTTAATTTAAAGGCGGTATGTAAACTACTCAAAATGCTGGAGGAACTTTTCACATTCGTATTATAACTGTTTTCAAAGACTTTTACTCCTTCTTGAAAGTTTTCCGAGTCATCCCTCAATTTTTTTTCGATATCGGATGTAAATTTCGTTGCAAATATTTTCCACTCATTCATAAGAGCACTGGTATTCACTTCCTCTATAGGGTTGTCATTCGCACACACTTCAAAATCATTATCGCAATCTGTATCTTATTAAGATAGAGGTTGTGATGAGTCTTACTGACAAATAATTTGTATTTTTTGTTAAACAGGTAGTGCTGCTTCTTTCACTAAAAGAAGTGGTTTTAACAACTGGTTAGGTTAGGAGGGTTCGTTCAATACTAACCGTTTGGTTTGCGTTGTACTAACATCAATCTTACCGCTTTTGGCGTTTTTTTCCAGACTGATTTTTAACGAACATTTTTGCGATCACGGGTGTTAGTTACCCAAGCGATTTGCCATATCGTCTGCTATTTACCAGAAATGTTCGGGCGAAAGCCGACTGGCGATCCTGGGTGTTGTATACAAATATGCCGGCGGGACGGCCCCACGAACAGAATTGAATTTGACCACCAATTCGTCATCATGGAGTGGAACTCTATCGTTTGAGACAGTTTTCAGTTTAAAATTACAGACATTTGAGCAAAACGATAAAGCACTCGTTTAAGAAGAACGAGCGCTAAAAAATGAAACATCTTTACATAGCCTCGCTAGTACATAATGTGTTAAGGTCTCGATTAATACTCGTTAAAATGTTCTATTTGCTCACATAAAAACGGCACCACACACGGAAAAAAGTAAAAAAAAATTTTTTGTTATAAAATTAATAAGAAATTCAAAACTAATTGTCAGTTCAAAATATATCTTTGGAATACCACTTTTTTCAGTCAATTTTCAAGTATTACTTCAACACCCTGTATCTTGGAAACATTGCATTTCCGGACCTTCATTTGCGGTAAGTTTTTTTCATGAAATGATCTGAGAAATCACCAATTGAAGTTTGTCTCATGAATTAAGGGACAGCCTGTATAATTTTCGACAGTGACATTCGAACAGAGTTGTTGAAGATTTCCAGTTAACTTTTTAATCAACTTACCCAATAGGAAATAGACAAACTCCGCGGTGTATATTATGCTCATTATCGTGTCAAAACTGATATATTTCACGATGAAATTTCGAGCTATTCCGACTATTTTTGTCGCAATTCCAAGAATTCCTAGAAAAACAAAGATATGTAAATGAAATAGTCACCAAATTAAGGACTGTTGAACTGAAAATTTCTACGGAACAAAACCATTATTTTTGGCTATTTCACTATTTAGCACTACTATTTTTCTGTCGGATTCGCAACAAAAATGTTGAAAATTCGACATTTTTCGTTGAAATAGCCAAAACGTAGAAGCACATTGGAGTCTTACCTGCTGACAAAAGATATAGAGGTATATTTTTTTCTACAGGACATTTCTTCAAATTCATTGCTCCTATAACTATCATGGCAATGTGAAATATAATAGGGATGAGCAGAGATGCTGACAGATATTCTGAAAAAAAAAATTATACATGAGCATCTGAAGCTATTTACTAAATCTGTTCACCTGGATTAACATTTTGTTATACAGGATCTCTATAAATAATTGTATCAGCGCAGTTGACTTTGGATTATGCAAACCACAGAATTTTGTGATCATGCTATTCTCTGATTGGTTAGAGATTGGTATTCTGCAATCCAAAGCCAACTGCGCTGTTACAATCATTTATAAAGACCCTGTACCTGGTGACGCGAAATATAGCGAGAATGTACTAGTGGCACAAGGGTTTGATTCATGATTCTCTCTATAATATAATGTCCGTTCACGAAAGGTTGAGCCGTCGGTTGGCCATGGAAGTTTGGCATATTCCACTGTGTATATTAAAATTTTAGGTTTTGTTCTCTATTTACTTGTCAGATTGATACGCAATGTTGTCAATAGGTCATAGAATTGTCTGATAACTCGCAAGCTCGTCTGACGAGGCCGGGTACATTCGGCAACGTTGAATTTATTTTACGTTGTGACAGCTAATACTGCCAACCTCAGAGAAATAAAGAAACGCCTACTATGTGCTCAACCTTTCGTGAACGGACTATAGTCACAAATTTATTCTTTATCTGTCAATTCAGTGATGACAAATAGTATATTATGCAACGAGCGTATAATGATAGCTATTATCACCGAGTTAATACCAGCCAATATACGCGAGTAGCATACTATACCTTATCCACGACTACTGAATATATTTCTTGAAGATTTCAACATTTTGCGACCGTGACAAGACCTTTTTATGATAAGCGTGGAAAAAATCAAGTTGACACATAAGAAATTTTTGGAGAACCGGTCATTGTATATTTTGTAATGACAAAAGCTTTAATTGATATAATAAAAGTATAGTTGGCCCTCGATTGACAAGGTATGCCTATATTTGTTAGTTGGAATAGTTTATAATACTGAAGAAATACCAATTTAAAGAATATTTTATCAAAGTTAACTCTATGAAGCATCTGACAGCAGTGAATTATAATCTCATTATTCCCTTGTGATTAATGGGTATTATTAAGGCCGAGCACAGAGACGTACAATGGACGGATTTTACAATAGTCGTGGAAAAAATAATTTTTTCAACCAACATTTTTTTAATTGTAACAATGCAAAAATCACGGAACTATTTTCGTAATTAATATCATAAGGATATCTAATTTTTTCGAAAAATATCGAAAAAATACGTTGCTATGTAATATTTCAATAAGAAGCATAAATGGTGGTGGCACCAATGGTTTTTGTTAGAAAATTATAGTTTGAATTGTGTTTTTCTTTTTTTTTCAGTGGAAAAATTAGATACCCAAATGGTATTTGAAAAGATATTTCATGGGTAACAGATTATTCTGCATGAATTATTTATAAGTATCAATTTGACAACAACTGTTTACTTCCAATCTTTTCAATTGAAAGGAGCTTTCGTCGGTTTACTGCCAAAACAAGATAAGTACATTTTAATATTTTTGCGTTAAGTGCACAAAACTAACAAAATGTTACTTATCTGGTTTTATCAATTTTTTTTAATACAAAATAACTGAATTATATTCGTAAGTGATATAATAGGGCATCTTAATTTTCTGAAAAAACACGTTGCTAAGAATTATTGTAACAAGAAGCATGAGTGCTGGTGGCAACCTACACGAAGGCTTTCGTTGAAAAATATTACTCGCATTGTGTCGTGTTTTTCTTTTTTTTACAGAATTTCTGAATAATTTTCGACAAGACTATTCCTTGAGTTATAGATTTTTCTGCATGCATTTGGTATTATGTACCTATTAATCAGACAATTACTCCTAAGTTTTGCTGCGGGTGGACTCGAAAAAACTTCTGACAACTGCTGGCACACAGTTTCCTCATATAGCCATTACTAATTCAAAATTGCGCGTTTCTCATTGCAGAAATTCAAGACGACGAGGGAAATGTTATCATGGTATGATGTCAATATTTTCAATTGAAAGAAGAATAATAGATGCATATGGGATATAAACAATCTAAAATTCGTACGAAACTATGTATGAAATAAGCACTAAAAGTGAACTTACTTTTCACCTTAGATGTTATGTATTGCCTCCTCCTTTGTATGGGAGTTGACCCATTGCTTGCCGCTTCTGGTGCCATGCCAGAGTACAAACTACACTTTTCTTTTCACTTTCGCCCAACACGAAATGATTGATGTAAACAATCTCAATCACGTTGTGGCTGATGTTACTGAAGTCGAATATGCCTACACGCTTAGTGAACTCGATTCTGCGCGCAGCTACGATTGACCTTGGAGTTAAAGTTGAGTGGGGTTAGCGTTAGAACAACAGATGAAATAACTCTGTTTATTTTTGGATATAATGTTGTGGTAGGCCTACTCCTCCACAAAAGCAATTTGGAAAGTGGAGCATGGGTGGAGTTTTAGGCAACCGATGATACCTCTGGAGACAGTGGCGTAACTCGGAACAATAATCATACACTCCTTTCGCATAAAAGAGAGTTATCAAAACGCAAAAAGAAGCCCAACTTGAATAGAGTTTACTCCATTTTGACATCTGCTCATGCGCATCAAAAAAAGATTTCAAGGTGACCTTCAATAAAATACAGGTCTCCCTTACTTAACATAAATAAAGGACGACCGTATTTAAATAAAAGATGGCTTATGTTAACAGTTCTATCATCCTTTTGGGTTATTTTATGGCAAGTACCAGGTATTAATCCTGGTCAAGTAATACATTCTTTTTTTTGTTGCACTGATCAATTTGAAATTCGTCAGTAGAGCATTTGATATCATATAGTGTGAAAATTTTGTGGAAAGAATTGATAGCGATATTGAAAAAAAGATGTCTCAAATTCACATGTGATAACGTAGTAATATGATTGAATATGTTGACGAAGAATTCCTTCATGAATGCTAAAATATGGGAATAAGTGAGAAATTGACAATTTCATTCAAAATAATAGCGACTAATGATACAAGTGCAAAAAGTGAGTTGATAATTATTACCATAGCAACGAACTAACAGCTAACAATTCATATGAAATTAGTTATCAAAAGTTTGCATATTGTACGCAACACGCTCGAAAATAGTTTCATTGGACACGCAGACTTCCAGTAATTTGTCTTTCGCTCCAAATAACTCTATTTCCTGAATAAAGTATCTTCGGCAACACATGAAGTGTCACAAGTGTCAAAATGAAGAAAATGCCGCAATAAAGTTGACAGCAAAGATTATATAGTATAAAGATCGGAAACGACACGACTACAGTGTATGAGCGCCATCTCTGGGTCAAATGTGAACTAATGTCACTATAGAATGGTTACAATTCTGGTTCTATGATTATAAGTTTCGAAATCAATATACATGGGAAATGTCATTGATTTCATAGATTAACTCAACGGAAATAGATAGCTCACTCTCAAAACAAGCTTCAGTGCCATCTCTTTTCGAGGTAAGTATACTAATTAAAAAAAAACTGAATTAAAAAAGAAATCTGTAAAGATGTGTAAAATCAAAAAGTATTCTGTAACCCACATTTCGAATTTTTTCCAATAACCAGAACCAAAATACTTGGAATTTCCTAAATAAAATAAGAGAAAGATTCGAGATAGCTGTTGATTGGTAAATTCTTTTCCATTAAAAATGAAAGCTTATACGAATTTTTCTCTTAACTATTTTGTTTAAAACTGATACTTAAAGAGAAAACCAGCAAATTTAATGCAGAATAAATCTTTATTAGATGAAAAATTGTACTAATCAATACAGATAAATTTTATATTTATTCAGTTCATTTCAAATAAGTACGTCGCATAACCCGTCGACAAGTGATAGTTCATTTCAAACACGGTTCCCACATCCACGATGGGAAACATCGTCTCCTGCTAGTTGCTAATCAATCAAGAAACATAACAGAAATTATTCATTAAATAAATTACGTTTACTATAAACCATATTAATTCTTACTACAAAACCAATTGATGACATGAAAAACAATTTTAACTCTAATTACTGAACCTACCTACCTATTCATTATCTAATACATTGAAATTAAACTTATATATATATATATATATGCGAAATCATGTTTTCTTTCTTTTTAAATATTTTTGAAAAGCTAAATTACAAACCACATCAAAATTTTTGTGTCGAAGATCGGTACCCTTCAGAATTTTATTAATTTTTTTAACATAGAAAAAAATAAAGAAAATTATCGTTTTCTGAATGAAAAATTTGGAATAAGATTCATGTGATTTGCAGAAAATTTTTTGTATATCGGGAATATCAATTCGATCTGCTAACTGTTCTGAAATTTTGAAAGAATTTATAACTGATGGCAAAATGGTAACAATTTGAGAAATGAGTTGGTGAAATATATGCAAATAAAATTCTGAGGGGTACATCATACTACAATTTGAATATGTTCTTTTTGTTATTAAGAGGTTTTTTTGGAGATTACACTGGATTTTAATATATTTGCGCAGGCATCGCAATTCAATTTAAGACATAATTTTCGTCCTATATATCCTGCAACGTAAGCGGTGGAAAAATCTAATTTTCTGTCAAATATTTTTGGTTTCATTTCAGGATATATAGGAGGAATAGTATTTGAAATTATTTCATCAGTCCTGCTGCCTGAGTTGACAAATTCTTTTAGGTCATCAAGCGCTCCACAAGATTCATCTTCTTCGCAGTTAGCATTCGGGGAATGGGGGGACATGAAATTATTTAAGACAAGGGATTTGAAGGATGATGTAAAGGAGGAACAGGTAGGATTTACGTTTCTCACTCCATGGCTTCTTACCAGAGAAAAAAAATTTTCTAGGGGATCTTGATTGAAACACCTTGTCGACATATGTTTGAAACCCCTAGATTTTAATTTGTTCCATAAATATAAGAAGCCATGGAGAGTGAAGATGAAATTAGTGATGGAGGGGATCTTTTTTGAGGAACTGGAAGATTTGAAAAACATGGAATTGAGAACGGGTATTGAGGATTTCCAGGTATTAATATGGGGGGAATTTGAAGTTACCATTCTCCTTAGCTGTTTTCCTGCTGGTGGTATGAAGAAACTTGCATTCACACTATCAAAGAGTTTGTCAAAAAACATCAGTAGATCAGCTGTATCACTGGCAGCAGGACTGATATAATACGGGGAATTTTGAGGCAAGTCGTTACTGATTTCAGCTCTGGTTTTCAATGCCACCGCAACAGATCTGCTAAAAACTTGAGTGCAGTTTTTCACTTTCATTTTTTTTATTTTGTGAGGAATTACATGTTCGTCAGTTAATTTTGAACATTGGCTGAACAGACCCATATCTTTATCTTTATTATATAATTCGATTATATGTGACCAGGAGGCTTCTTTCTGCTCATTTTGTTTAAAAATTATATTTTTTGATAACATGGAATTTCGAATACCTTTCATCAAATGGGGGCAATCATACAAATGAATTATTTCGATGCCATTAATTAGATAGCCCTGATGCCTATTCTCTATATTTCTTCTCAAACAATATTCATTTGTTTCCTTGAGAAGTTTATTGATTGCCCCCCTATTAGAACGCCCCTGGTCACTAACTGAAGCTATGATTTCTAAACCACAATTGCGAACACGAACTACAATTTCTTTTAGTATTCTGACCAAATTTATTGACGAAGTGGTGCCCTCACAGAAAAAAAAACAAATAGGTTGTTTCCACTTCCTGTGGACACCTTTCAGCATGAAAACCAAAGCGTGATCAGCAAAAACTGCTTGCCTATTTCCATTGCCAAAATCTACCAAACCTTCTATTACGTCATTTTTCTTGTTATAAGTCAGGCCAGGGCATAAAGATATTTCGTCGAACATAAGGATACAAATTTTATCTAAAGGTTTCAGTTTGCCAACTGCTTTTTCTAAATTTTGAAAAATGAATTCATTTAGTCCGCATTGAAAATCTAAATTTGATAAGAGTCGGTTCAGAGTTTGACGAGATGGCAAACTGAAAAATTTAGATAAAAATTTGTATCCTTTCCTACATTGTCTCAATGTACTCAACGCAAATATTTTATCATCCAGTGTGAATCTCCGTCCCCTTGGTTCCAAAACTTGGTTTTTAATTTGGCATTCCAAAAAATTCAAGGTTGTTTTATTTAATGAATTGATGTTATTTAAAAATTTGTAGCTGTGTGGGTTTTTCCGGTTTTTCACTTTTCTCAACAACTCTCTGGCCAATTTAGCTTTTCTACCACGATTATTCCTCTTGATTGTTCTCCTTTTGTTCCCTTTGGACAAAAAAATTTCAATTAAACTTAAAAAATATTAGGAAACATGAGTAGGTAATATAGGTCCCTAAATAGAAATTTGAGCGACGAGTTTGTATAAAATATTATAATAACCATATCGTCAAATAAAAAATTAAATTGAATTGTAGTATTCAACAATTAATTACATATCTTCATATTTTGGTTGTTCAATGAGAATATAATAGAACCTATCAAGAAAGGTTACTTTGTATATTCTTAGCTGAACTTTCAAATTGAGCTCCAATGTAATAATGTATCAATATCCATTTATTCTCTCTATGGTGAGGAAGAGATCCTTATTTCTTGAAACTATATTGATCATAATTCTAAATGGCTTACATAACTTATTTCTTTCAATTGTGATTTTGAAAACCTCACCTTCTGACAGCAATTGGAATGTTTTTCTTGAATTGGGAGAGTTTCCTGCCAAATTTTCGGAGACGGAACTAGCTGATTCGTTACACTCTAGCCTTCTTCTCTTCGAATTTGAATATGTCCGTATGGGTGCGGTAACATGACGTTTTGGGCTTCGTCCAAATGAAGTTGAAGGACCTAATTCCGTAACATCTTTTATTTTTTTTTCTTGAAAATTTTTCTTCGGCGTAACCGAAATTTCATTATGTTCCTCCGTATACCCTACAATATTTCATAATCTTTTACAAGCAATAAGACAATATTATGAAAAGATGTTGTAGGAAAATATTCCAAGCAATACCAAATCATTCAACGAGCTGACTCCTTGATCGAGTCTGATTCGCTGATTGTTTTTGTTGATTGCTATGAATATCCCCAGTTTCTGAACGCAATCCTGGCATTGCGAATTCTTCTCAAGGCTTCTTTCAAAATTTAAATGGGTTTGTGCTTTTCATTCTCGCTTTGGCAAGAGAAGAGAATCAAAAACCTGGGAAGCTTTATGCCTTATGAAGGATTAAAAACGGAAGTGAGATGATATGGTAGGAACAAGGGGAAGACCGGCATATACTTATATGATTATTACCTGCCAAATTGATAGAGGGCAAAGAACCTTTTTTCAACTTTCCACTATTATTGTCGATGCAGTCTCCATGAAAGTGCAACTGGCATATTCTTTCATTTTTAATTTGGCTATCGCTCAATTCGAATAATTTTGGATTGCCAATACGCTGAAGCCACACCTTTCTACAGTTTTTTTCAGCAGCAATGACATATCTACAAAAATATTATAATTATGAAAATTATGCCACGAGAAACTAGTGAACATGCTGAAGTTTTGTTAGATAGTTTTCAAAGTTAACGTCTTTTGAATTAATATATCATAATTACCTTCTTCCTTCCCTATTTCTGCATCCAACAACACAACACAACTTATTTCGTGAAGGCATTTTGAAAATTATGACAAAACTTGACATGCAGTTCTGTTCTTAAGTCATAATTTAAGACTACTATGAATAAATCGAATTATCAAGCTTTTTACGAAAAGCTGTTTGAATAAACGAAATGTCCTCCGACACGACATAATCAGATATTCCAACTTATTTTGTAATAATATTGTTTGAAACTTATTTTATTGTAATGCCCATTATCAAAAAAAATATAGGTAGGTATATCTATATAGTATCAAGAATATATAATTTCTGAACATCTTTCTATACATGTTTCATGTGTATTAGCTCAGGTTTCCTTCATGGTAAATCGTAGCGTGCATGGAAGGCATTAACCGTGTTAAAAACTACGGTCATCTACTAGTTTAAAAAAGCCTGCCCTGAATGTAGTGACATCTAACGATAGAATTTTGAATTATTTTGTGTGTGTTTAGATTACCGTCACCATAGATGGCGCTAAGTGTATGAGTGATTCATCTATATTCTTAGTTAATCTATTCTTAGTTAATCACCATAGATGGCGCTAAGTGTATGAGTGATTCATCTATATTCTTAGTTAATCTATTCTTAGTTAATCTATTCTTAGTTAATCTATGGTTTGCACAAATATTATTTCACTTCGAACGGCTTTTGCCGTTAGTGGCGTCTCGAAAAAAGTGGAAAAAAGTTTAGTTTGTACCCTTCAGTAATGCAGATTACGAACGAGATAGTGAAACTGGATGATCAACTGGTGTTTTATGGATGTATGCAGGTAAAGCTAAATCTTGGCTTGATCAACGTCAAACATCTGTTGCTATTTCCACGATAGAGGCAGAAATAGTGGCTGATAGTGAAGCTGCACGGAAAATGAAATGGTTAAAGTGACTATTCAGGAAAAGTTTTCCGTCAATTCAAACAGTGGTGGTGGACAACGAAGCTGTAATTAAACTGAGCCAGAAACTGGAATTCCACAGACGCACTAAGTATATTCATATTCAATCCATGTATAAATCTTACAATAATACTCTAATATTTCTGTAATATCATCTATAAATGCATAATAAAAATATTACACATGAAATACTGAATTTTATTGAAAATTATGGACTTAAAATATAAAAACGAGACCTCCTGAAGGGAATACGAATTTCGCATCTATTCTTATTACAGTTTTCTTTATATAATTTCTAATCAAAACTACAGATTTTATATAAAAATTGATCTTCAGTGCCATCTCTGGGTCAAATGTGAACTAAAAAATGTAGTCGTTTTTTAGTACTACAAATGTAGGGCCGTTTCCTATCTTTCTATACTCTATAATCTATGGTTGACAGGACTGAGAACCTCTGTTTTATATTGGGATAATGCATGGCACTTTTTCCCCTCGTCCTGTATGTTTTTTTTCTTTCTATGTTTTTAAATGTGGCGTTATTCTTTGTGACGCTTCAAGAACCGGTTTCAAATCTGGCTACCAGTTGAGATAAGAGACATGCGCGGTCTCTTTATTGTTGTTGGGTCATCTGGATGATACTGCATTACTTCTGCGATAGTTGGATTGGTATGGTTTTCGGCTTTTTCTATTATTTTTCTGTTTCGAAATCGGATTTGATTGATTATCTTGCTAATCTGAAGATCATTCCTGATATTTCTATTCCTGATAAACCAAGGGGAGTCTGTTATTTGACGTAGGATCTTGCATTGAATTACTTCCAAAGTATTTAGGTGGGTCGCTGCAGCTTGTCCCCAGACTGATGAGCAATACAACATCACTGGCAGTATGGCGCTTTTATAAAGTCGGAGCTTGTTGTCAAGGCTCAGGTAACTATTTCTCGCCATGAGGGAATACATTTGATATCTTCTTATGTTCACTTTATGTTTGATATTCTCAATGTGGTATTTCCATGTAATTTTTTTATCAAATATTATTCCCAGATATTTTATCTGATTTTTCCAGGGAATATTTTCGCCGTTGACTTTCAATTCATCGGTTGGCAGTGTTCTTTTTCGACTAAAGACAATAGCTTGGGTCTTCTGAGGATTAACTTTGATCTTCCATCTTGACATCCATTCTATCACTGTGTCCGTTGCTCTTTGTAGATAGCGCAAACCAAGGTTGAGGTTCCTAGAGTGCGCTAGAATTCCCGTGTCATCTGCAAACATAAACATCTTGGTGTCATTGGCGAGATTAGTTGGAACGTCAGCTGTGTATATGTTGTAAAGTTTCGGGGACAAAACTCCACCTTGTGGTACTCCGGCTGTGATGGACTTCTTGAGAGAAAGACAAGATCCTATCTTCACTTGGAATGTTCTTCCTGATAGGTAGCTTCCTACTAGCTGTATGATGGGAAGGGTTATGCCTGCTTGGTTCATCTTGAATACTAGCCCTCCATGCCACATCTTGTCGAAGGCTTTGGATACATCAAAAAATGCAGCAGTGTTGACATGTTTTCTATTTATGTTGTTAATAAGGTGTTCTGTTAATCTCAACGCCTGTAGCTCAGTCGAATGATCAGCCTTGAAACCATATTGCTCGTTTGGAATTATTTCTTTTTCGTCAAGTTCATCTTGAAGTCGCCAGAGGATGATCTTCTCCACTAATTTGCCTAAATTGCAGAGTAGGCTAATTGGTCGATGATTCTGGGGAAGCAATAGGTTCTCTCCTTTCTTCGGAATCATAATCACAATAGCATTTTTCCAAGCCTCTGGGAAGTATGACGTTCTCAGTATGCCATTGATTAAATTTGTCAGTCTCTCAATGTAGTAGTCCGGTAGTTGACTTATGTGTCTGTTGCTGATCCCATCCTCACCAGGAGCCGACTTTTTCTTAAGCATTTTGATGACTTCTCTCAGCTCATCCAAGGTGGTCTGTCGAATGGTCTCTTCGGTTTCTTGTAGTAGAACAGTCCTGGCTCTGTGCTCGATCATCTCTTCGAATTCAATATCGTCCTCAGGCATGACATTAGGGGAAAATTGTTGTTCTAGATTCTCAGCAAAGCAGTCTGCCTTCCCTTGATCAGTGTACACCAGTCCATCTAGTCCATTAATTGGAGGGGAACGATTACCTTTTCTCTTTAAATGTTTGTTGAGACGCCATAGCGGTTTGTAGTGTGCTTCATGTTCACTGCACTCTTCGTTGATCGATTCTAAGAATGTTTCCCACTTCTCGTTGCGATAATTCTTCATTGCCTCTTTCACTCTATTCCCAAGTCGGTTTGCCTCACGCTTATCATCTGGGTGGAGGGTTCTTTGTGCAGTTCTTCTCGCGCTATTCTTTCCTCTGATCAATGATCGAATTTCTTCTGGTAGTTTGTATCTATTGGTAGCCGGTCTTGGAACTATGGTTGTAGCTCTTGATATTGCTCTCTGAATGTCTTGAGTTATTTTCCCTACTTCATTGTCTATGTCTGACCTGGTGTTTAACTGGCTGAGGGGTTCTTCATTGCTTTGGAGGGTTTCCTTGTATATCTCCCAATTGAATTTCATCTCAGTTGAATTTCCTGGTACGTCATGCCACTCATTTAATTGGAGGATGATCGGGTTATGGTCAGAGCTAAGAACTGCCTCAGTGTATATGTCGTAGTTGTATCGGATGTTCTTCAGCAGGAAAACATCTAAAATATCAGGCCTGCCTATACCATAGTGTGTCGGTTGATCAGGAGCGATGACTACGAAATTATTCCTTGTGGCGTTTTGTGCTAGATTTCTACCTCTTGTATTGTTCACAAGGCAGTTCCAAGACATATTTTTGGCATTCAGGTCCCCTCCTAAGATAATTTCGTTGGATGAGCTGAAGATTTGGTCCAAGTCACTATGTAGTAGACCTTTACTTGGGGAATTGTAAGCAGCAACGACGGTAATAATTTTATTACCTGCCATAGTAATGTTAACAGCAGCATTCTCTAGATAGATGGTTTTAAAATTTTCAATTCTCACGTGCAGGATGGATTTATTGACGAGTACCGCAACACCGCCATTTCTGCCTGTCAGTCTATCAGTTCTGTGAATTATGAAGTTTGGAATGGCTACATGGTCCTGGGGTTTAAGGAACGTTTCACTGATCAGAAGGACATCAAATTTTTCTTCAGCAATATAGTTCTGAAGCTCAGGAAGTTTGTTGTTGATGGAATTGGCGTTCCACGCCAGTACTTTGAGACTCTTTGGTTTTCTAATTCTGAAGACACTGGGATATCTGTTGAAGTAGGGATGTTACTTGAGTCAGCATCGCCGCAATCTGTGGTTGAGTTGTAGTTGGCTTCTTTTGATTACTTGGTTGGCTCGCCTCATTTCTAGCTGCCTCACGATATGTTAGTCCATCCGTTACTTTCTTTGAGTTGAAACTTCTTTTTTCTTGTGGTTTTTCATTTTTGTTACCAGGGTAGTGTCTGCATCCTCTGAAGTTCGCTGGATGGGCCTCGTTACAGTTGGCGCACACTGCCGGAGTGTTTCTGGGCTTTTCACACTGAAAGGAGAAATGATCTTGGCCACATTTCACGCACCTGGGTTGTAGTCTGCAAGTGGATTGGGTGTGGCCATAGTTTTGACACCTATGACACTGTCGATGAAATTCTCTGGTTTTTTGTGATTCAACGCGAATCCTGAAGTACCCCAAAAACTCCAGATTGTATATACGTTTGCTTTCCTCTGTTCTCGGGAGTTTGACTAACCATAGTGGAAATAATACTTTGTTGCCATCTTCTCTTTTGTAGAGTTGTGTGACCTCTAGTACATTGAACCTATTTTCTGCCAATTGCGTCTTTATTGATTCGCTGTTTTCATGCGACGGTACTCCTTTCAGTACCACTCGCAAGACTTTATCCTCTTGTAGTTGAAAGGTAAAGAATTCTTGACCATGTTCTTCAAGCCCTCTCGTCAGTTTACGGTGATCATCTGGTGTATCAGTATAAATATGAAGACCTCTTGCGTCTTCTTTCGCTGCCGTGATTTTAATGTTTTGTTGTTTCGCCATCTCAATGATTGATGGAAATGAATGGACATTTTTGACCTTAACTGGCGGAACACGTTGTTTCTTCGGGGCTTCAGGGGGAATTACAGTTTTCTTTTGTGGCAATGGTGGAAATTGAATAGTTGTCTTAGTTGAGACCGGTGCGGTAACTGTCTTGGTCAGTGGTAACTTGGGGAATTGTGCCGCTGCATGGAGTGATTTTTGGGTCGTCTCTTTTCTGTTCTCCATTTCAATCTCCATGTTGTCTGTCTCGTCTTCGTCAGACAATATCTCATACCTATTGCTTGTAGATATGGTTGTCATGTCATCCTGTTTCTTCTTCCGCTTTCTACTTTCCGTCTTCTTTATGATATCTGAGAATCCTAGTCTTTCGGCTAGAGTCCTAAATAGATATTCCAAGGTAGCAGGGTCATTGAAATAAGCAAGGAATTTGTCAACTGTCTCGATGGAGGGCTCCTTGTCTCCCGACATCTCAGCCATTTTGCTCCAGAGAGCGTTTCACTATCAGCGTGGCAAACACTCACACTAGAAACGATAAACTTATATTTTACTCGCTGTGAATTAACTTTTCTCTCGACTTTATATGACGTATGTCGGGTTGACAGGAAATAAGTCGTTTCGATAGCTCAAATCATAGACTAACTAAACGGAGAATAGATGAGACACTAGTAGAACAAGCTTCAACGCCATCTTTTTTCGTACAACATTACTAATTCGTGAAAAAAGCTCAATTGAAAAAGGAATCTGTATCGTAAAGCTGCCTCAAAAAGAATTCTGTAGTGCACCTTTTGAATAGGTAGGTACATCCATATACAAGAGGCAAAAAGTTTTTTGAAATTCAATTTCCAAAAGGAAATCAGAAATGGATTCGTGCAAGTTATCGATGAGTGAGGAAATTTATTTTCATGAAAATAATACCTGCAACGAACTTTCATCTGATTTTCTTTTGGAATCGAGAAATGAGGATCAATAATCAAATTCTGGATAGAATAAAAATTTATTAACTGAAATAGGTTACAGATTTATTTCATAAATATCTAATCAATAAACTAATAATTGCATTGAAAACATTCTCAAAAACTAAAAATAATGAATTCAATAATACAAAATATGAGTATTTACCGACTAAACTTATTCAATACATGAAAAACTTTTTTGAAAACTACGAGTATCTTTATTCTTATAGTTAACATAATATACATGTAAATTTTATAATTACCTTCTTGCATCTCGATTTTCACATCCAATAACACAGCACGTCTTCAGTCTTGCAGGCATGTCGAAATTTATTATATTTCAAAAAGAACGTGTCAAACCACTCCTTGTGTCAGTTGACAATTCAAAGGTTTTTTGATAATAATGATTTTATTTGTTTCTCATTTGTAAACGTCAGATTTCAAAAACACAATATTAATCAAGGAAGTTTATTTTTTCAAGTCACTAACTTGTAAAATTGACAGTTAACTTGTAAAACTTTACAAGTTAGTAGTATTATTTACATTGAAAGTTGTCAAGTACTTGCTTCTAATTTAATTTATTCTTCTAATCTCAGAGTTACTGGAACAAATGTATTTCTCAATAAACGTTCTCAAACTATTCAAAAACGATATTCGTACCTTGTTATATTCGTATCTATTCGCTTTCCTTTTCACGTACTTGCTTCTAATTTCATCGTTCCTGGAACAAATTTTTTTAGTAATAAATATTATAAAAGTATTAAAAAACGATATGCATACCTTGTTTCATTTATATCTGGCCTTTTTCGTCAGAAATCAGCAAATATTCTCGAAGGACTTCCCTCTCGTAAAGCCACTGACAGTTGTCATAATTTTCCGATGTCATAAATAATCATAAATAGCTTACTACATTTGCGACAAATTATTGAGATTTTTTTGGAATTTATCCCACCTTTTTACAAACGAAAAACAAATAAAATATAAAACAATACACGCAAGGTAACGGGTTTTACTGGCTCAAGGAGGTAACTGACTCGCCTACGGCTCGTCAATTATATCCTCCATTCGCCAGTAAAAACCCTCTTACCTTGCTAGTAATGTTATATACTATTACATACTTACTATTTTCTCGATAGGATTTCTATGAATGCAACGAAATCTAATTATCAAATTGAAAATAATTTTTTCGTGTATTAGTCTCCTCCTCCGACAGATGTCGCGGAATATACGAGTGGCTTATCTATTTTATTAGTTTGTCTTTGGCTCAAATATCATAACAACGTGAAAGAATCCTTTAATAAAGTAAGGCCTCTATTTGGGTTTCGATAACTCTCTAATATCGAGCGCAACGTAGCCGTATTTGGCAGTATTTACTGTCATAACAATGAACGAATTTCGAGTTAAAATCAGACAAATCTAGTTTGCAAAAAACAGAATTGAGTAATGCTATCGTTTATAGTTTATTTATACGCCTATGAAATATTTTGTCGCAGCTACAGAAAGAAAAAGAAACAACTCATTCCTAAAAATGACAAAGATCATCTGATTGGAAATGGGACAATTTATATTTATGATTTTCCATAATGTGTGTATTGTGCAGCCGAAAAGATTCTCCTTATTTTACGATAGATTCAGTAGTAAAAGCGGAGTTTTCGCGAAAGATGAAGATCTGAGGAACTATTCTGCTTCTCATTTTTTCTGTCCTCCTGGATTACTGCTCTCTCAGCAATCAAAAGAAATGGAGAGGCTGGTACATTAGCCAGAAGGTTGCAAAAACTCCACTTATTGGCACAGAACCTTTCTGTGGTATAGGCAGAAGCACCTTCAAAGAAGAGTTTTTGGAGAAGGCACAAACTGAAAGAGAAGCATTCTGGAGAAACATTCCTAGAATAAAATATACCAGAAAGTTTCATCGAAACTTTGATTTTTCAAGGTCCAAAAAGTATTTGGAACTCTGTAAGAATAATTTACGACTTCCCACTCGCTGCCGTGCTAACAACAAAGGTCCTATCTGCAAAATTTGATAAATTGGCTTTTTTGGCTCATAGTATTCGTAGACACATTATTTATGTATGTACAAAAGGAGATTGTCCTATATGCTCTCTAAGTTCCTTTTTTATACCTAAATGTTTTGTCCTAACTGAATAAAATGCTCTGCTTACTAACATAAAATGTCCGATCTCACATATACTTGGAAAAAAAGTCCTTTCTCACTTTGAAAATGCAGTAAAGATAATTTAAGCTAGCATTTTGTACAGAGCGAGATCATTAGGACAATAAAGCTTAGTATGTCAGAAGCACGTGAGTCACTTAACCTCAAATAATCAACTGTAAAGGATATTTGTGACTGTCAGAAATTGGGTGTTATTTCGTGTTTTTTGCATTTTTAACTCAATAAAAAAAATCCAAAACATGCTCCTTGGCTGTGTTGTGGCACGAAGGAATTGCTGGCAGATCCAAAGATGATATCATTTCTACATTCTATGTTTTTTTTTCAGGCAAATAGGGACATTAAGCACATACTAGTTTGGCTTGATAATTGTTCGAGCCCAAATAAAAATTGGTCCCTTTTCAGTTTCTTTCTGTATTTGGTCAACAGTTCAGAAGTTGCTGTTGAAGATATAATAATCAAGTTTTTTGAGCCCGGCCATACTTTTATGGCAGCGGATTCTTTTCACCACCAATTTGAGCTTGCCCTCAAAAAAAATAAAAAGTGAATGATTTTGATGATTTTTGAGAAGTAGTCAAACAAGCCAATTCATCGAAAGTTAATGTTGTTAAAATGCAAATTTCTCAATTTTTCAACTTCACTGATTATACTTCCAAATATAAGCTGCAAAAGCTCACTTCACGCGTCTACCTTAAAGATATGGTTTCTCTTAATTTCACAAGAGGAAAATTTAGTTTTTCCTACAAAACGGAATTCGAAAAAGATTTCATTGAATTGAAAAATATTTTTATTATGAAGTACGCCAAGGGCAAGCTCACAATGCCGCAAACTCGTAGCATATGTCGCGGAGTGGCTTTAGATCGAAAAAATAATCTAATAGCCAAATTAAAAGCTCACATTCCTCAGAATCGAATGAAATTTTGGGAAGAACTCCAAGTCAATGAAGGTGGTTCTCAAGAAGAAACTGAATAATATTTTTGTCTTTCTATAATGTTGTATTAGTTATTTTACATTTATTTTCATATACATGCTACAATGTGAAGTACGTATTAAGTTTGAAAAATTATTGGAATTAAAGAGTGTTCAGTAAATTCGACAATAAGTTTTATTTAGGACATTTGCAGTAAATGCAAGTAATTTCATATACTAGGCTATCTTGTCCTAAGTGACAATCTAATCAAAAATCTACTAATGCAAAAGAGATTCATCGAAATTATGTTTTTCAATTCAATTGTATTCTTTGACATAATATATAAAATAAAATGTGAAGAGTTTGTTCAAATACCGTAAGTTATACAATGAAATGAAACAAAAACCGGATTATCTCAAAACATGAATTTTGCAGATAGGACCTTTGATGTTAGGACGGCAGACTGGCTTTTTTAATAGGAAATTGTCGCCTTGCGAAGCATATGATGGGAATTGGCCTAACAGAAACTAGCGAGTGTAGATTCTGTGGAGAAAGGAGGAATTTCATGTCCACCTAGTTACAGAATACCTCGCTATTGGGAATCTGCCTGAAAAATTTCTTGCGCAGAATTATAGGAGAAACGCGTATGTAGATTACTGGTAGCCCTCTCAGGTATTGGAGTTCATTGGATGCTCTGGAATTGAAGAGCGAGTTGTAGTGCAATGGCAAAAACAGCTCTGATGGGTAGCACATTAGACCTCGTGGTCGCAGTGGGATGTAACCCTTCAACAATCTTCAATATATTTTGCCCTCACAAACAACTTACCAATGAATTTTTTAACCTGAGTACTGTTTCAAGAAATACTGCCTTGCCTGCGATTGTTGGATGACATTAAATCTTAATATAGTTGTTGACTGTGAATCTATGACCATTTGAAATTTTAAGATTCAACATAACATAAAAACAGCACACTCAGATAGGTAAAAAGTCAAAGCTCTTGCAAAAAACATTTTCTTCGTGGGATCATCCCCCTCCTCATGTTGGATATCAAAATGATAATTCTGGATTTCATTCTAGAAGTTATTTATAGAGTGGAAATTTCCCCTATTTCATTCAGTTAATAGTTTTCTCAATAATCAGTAGATAATATGTAGTCTACCCGAACTCAGGTGCACTTTGTTTGAGCGAAAGAAGAACACCTATCTATTATCTAGAGAAGTAGTTCTGAGGAATTTTTTGTACCGAATCATTATGCGGTTTTCAAACTGTCATCGAACGATAGCAACTGAGAAATGGGGAAAAAAGAGGAGCATTTGATCCTGGCAAATGACCAATGGCCAAAAACAGGCTGAATCATTTCTCTCTTACTCAACAAGCTGGATCAAAAAAGTCTTCTCACTCTGAAAATCAGAACTGAAGAAAAACTTAGGGTATGTGATGAAACATTCAGATGACACCTGTCACTTTTGTCAAGAAGCCACCGAGACAGTTCAACACCTACTTTGCAATGGTCCAGCTATCAATAGGGGGTTCATGTTTTCTGAAACCTGAGCGAATAATGGGCATAGCACCTACTAACGTGGCAGGGTTCATTAAGACTTCGCTGCTGGAATGGAGAACAGCGCAGGGTTTCACAATAGATCTCAATTTTGAGATGCTGCGAATCCACTTAGGTTTATTTCGCTTGCTCTAATCTAATATGCATCGGATGAATTAAAACTGGAAGTTTCTGTACATATTCTGTCCAGAAAAAAATATAGATGTGCATATTGAAAAAAATAAAAAGTATGTCTGACAAATCATAAGCGGTGAGTTGACAATATCACCAGATTATCTGTATTGCATCTCTTTCATTTTAACCAACCACAAAGCAATCAATAAAAACAAAAAATAAATGAAATAACGTAGAACATACAATCGCAACAACGAAACTCTCTCAAACGAATAAAATGTACCTACAAGCCTGTATTTGAATAACGTTAAACTCTCAGTTCTATAAAAACTGCGTATTTCAAAAGGAATCAAGAAAAAGTGGAAACCACATCGACGTCGTAGCCTGCAATACTCAAAAAGGTAGCTGCAGGCGTAACTCAGGGCATTCCGGTATATTCCTCCCCCGCGGTTAGAAAAATATGTATTCTGGACCACAGAAACATTTGCCGGCGACAGCAACATGGTTATGAAAAAAAAGTCGGATTGATAAAACGATGAAGACGTCGAAATGCATATAGAAAAGAGGAATTTCACAGAGGTTTTAACGTAAACAGACGTCTCTGAGTGTGCTACAAATCCAGGAACAAAGCAGGCTGTTTTTTCTAGGGTTTATCGACCAGTTGGCTACAGTAAATGTATCGGACAGGATGTGGGAAGCAAACGTGAAATCTGAAAAATTTGCTCTGCTAAATATTTGAATTTTGGTGAACTGTAGATATCGACCAGATTTTGGTGTCATTGTATTCATTGAGTCTTCCTGAACAACATTAGTGAAACCAATAGGTGACGGTCTGTCTTAGTTTACTAAATATGGATCCCCAACTTTCCAAAAAAGGTTTCATCGCCATATCACTTTTTTACTATAAAAACACAAATCACTGCTCCAACTTAGTCCATAAATCACCGTCGAACATTCAAATAACTATTCTATTAGTTGTATTTCAGGTATATTCAATAATTAATGCAGAAACCTCGAAATTTAGAGGCACTACATATCCACAAATTCTAAGGAAAGCCCGCCGTTTTTAATGGCAGATTTGGCACAATATAATATGATGCCTTCCCGTAGATCCTACCATCATTAAATATGTCACTCGCCGAAGGAAGGAGCAGTGGTGCCAAACTTGCCATGAAGAACTTAGAATTTGTGGATATGTGGTACCTCTAGAAATTCGATGTTTCTGCATTAATTATTGAATATACCACCTGAAATGAACCTAATCGAAAAGTTATTTGAAATTTCGAAGGTGATTTGCAGATTAAATTGAATCAATGAATTTGTGGTTTTATAGTAAGAAGTCTTTCGGTGCCCATATTTTCCAAACTAAGACAGACCACCACCTGTTTTTCAGAAAGACTTCATGAATACAATGACACCAGAATCTAGTGGATATCTACTGGTAATCGAAGTTCGATAATTACCTTTTGCACTTTCTATCAAGTTCCGATTGCCTATTAAGTTTTTTATTTTCATTCGATTTTTAGGATGAACTATCACAGCTCAAATCTGTGGTAGATGATCACCTTATATGAGGCGTCGATGAAGTTGCATTATTTTAGATGGTGGTCGATTCTGCACTGCGACCTATTAGGTCTTCTGTGTGTTACTATACTAGAGCTACATTTTGCTCAGAAGTGTGACCTCCTGCTCAAATTTGTTTATTTTTCTAGGAGATTTCGGTTACATATCGTTTGGCGTTAAAGTATGGTTTACGCCAACACAATGCATTGTGTTGTGTACAGTGGTGTTTGAAATGACTTTCATTTCATGAAGACGGAACGTACCCGCCTAGAAGATGCGATCATCGTATTTTATTATCAAGATTCAATTCAAAAAGCCTTGAATGTGGAAGAGGTTTGCATTCCATCGAAATTCCTTCATGGTCTTCTCGATGGTAGGATCGACTGCGATGAGTTGCTGGAAAAACTAAGTTTTTTCATTCCTCGTCCGAACGCCAGATCTAGATGTCTTTTTTATGTTAATATACATCTAGAACTAATTTGTTTTGCAATCACCACTGAGATTTGCCTGCTCCGTTGTCAATTCTATAGCGGATACTCTGAACCATAGACAAACTAACTCCGTTTAGTTAGTCTATGCTCTGAACTATGTCTGTGATTTAGATGTAAGTAAAAACATTTTTATTTGTTTTTCATTTGTAATCGTCAGTTTCCAAAAACACAATATTAATCAAAAAAGTTTATTTTATCAAGTCACTAACTGACAGTTAACTTGTAAAATTTTCACAAGTTAGTAGTATTATTTACATTGAGATTTGTCAAGTACTTGTTTCTAATTTCATTCATCCTTGTAATTTCAGAGTTCCTGGAACAAATGTATTTCTCAATAAACGTTCTCGAACTATTCAAAAACGATATTCGTATCTATTCGTTTTCCTTCTCAGAATTGCAAATATCCTAGAGGTTTTTTGACCTGTAAACTCACTGACAGTTTCACGTACTCGCTTCTAATTTCATTTATTCGTCTAATTTCATCGTACCTGAAACAAATATTTTTAGTAATAAACGTTATAAAAGTATTTAAAACGATATTCATGCCTTGTTTCATTTGGATCTGGCCTTTTTCATCAGAAATGAGCAAATATTCTCGAAGGACTTCCCTCTCGTAAAGCCACTGACAGTAGTCATAATTTTCCGATGTCATAAATAATCATAAATAATGCAACTTACGACATTTGCGACAAATTCTTGAGATTTGTTTGGAATTTATCTAACCTTTTTACAAATGAGAAACAAATAAAATATAAAACAATACACGCAAGGTAACGGGTTTTACTGGCTCAAGGAGGTAACTGACTCGCCTGCGGCTCGTCAATTATATCCTCCATTCGCCAGTAAAAACCCTCTTACCTTGCTAGTAATGTTATATGTATACTATAACTATGATTTTACCTATGATATTATTCTACAGTTTTTCAATTACTTACCTCATAATTCTCTTATTTTTCTCTTTTCATAACCAAAACACTGTCTGTTAAGGGTATATTTTCATTTTATCTTTCAGCTCTTTATTGTACTGTTAGATTGCGTTCATAGTATGGTTTGTTGTTACTTTTCAACGTTAATTATTTTTAGTTCCTTTTTCGAATTTGAATTTCTTGTAATTGGATATCACACCTGTTGGAAATATAGGCTTATTTTTATTGGTGTCGGCTTATGATCTGTGTAGAATAGCAAGCTATTCTATGCTCCTAACAAGGATGAGATGGCCATCCACAGATGCTTTATTTGATACCATTTCCTAAAAATTTGCTTAAAACGAGAACGGGATTAGCTCCAAAGTATGTGTTTTATTGGTTGTTTCAATTGATTACTATTATTCTCTGCTTTCATTATTATTTTTGAATTAATAGTGATGTTACGCGTTAAACCTGTGTTTAATATATTTTTAACATTCAATTATAAACAACAGACTTAAAGCAGTTAACGACGAACTCGTTCCATCTTTTTGAGCGCAATTGTTTGAATTGCTTTCAGAACATAAATCTGATCTCAAGTCCAACTAACGAGCCCAAGAAAGCACCTGCTCAGAGCTTTTCTTGAATATTTTTCGTACAATATTGAAAAGAATAATAATTGAGGTTTCCCTGCTTGTGTATATTCAAAATAAAGAATATATTTAAACATCGCCCATGGTAAAAAATACTTATTTATTATAACAAACCAACATTTTTCAGTCATAATTCTCCGATTGAAAATTTCTTCTATTTTGATACCTTTCATGTAGGTACTTAACTGAAACATATCCATATAAAATCGTACAACCAAGAGCAATGGTTGTGTAGATGAAAGCAAAAACAAACACTGTCCTATCGCAATAACCATCCGCAGCCATATCTTCGAATTCTGGTAAGTAAGCACTGTATACGAGGTATGCCACTGAAACAAAACTGTTGTATATTAGTCAATCATCAATAGTATAATATGCAACGAGCTTAATTGATTACCTACTGCTCTTTAGTACTCGCCGTAGGCGAGTGGCCTAAATCACCGAGTGAATAATAGCTATTATACGCGTTTTGAATACTTCATCTAGACTACTGAATTTTTTTTAATTTTCCAACATTTGACGGCCATAATATACCCTTTTATAACTAGTGTTGAAGAAATCAAGCCGTATGAGTAATTAATTGATGAGCTCGTCATTGTATATTTTGTAATAAAAGTGATGATATTCAAAGTAGGTTTAGAGCCTTCGATTAAAAATAAGAAAAGCACTAACTGGGTACTTTTGAGCGCTCGTTCATTGGTTGGAAATGATGCTATTACCTCCAAATTTTTTATAGGACTTGCGATTCATGGTAAGTATATGAATGCAAAATCTCAGAAAAACGGAAATTATTTTCTGGAAATTTCTCAAAGAATAGAATATGTAAAAAACAATAAATGAAAAAAATTTAATTCTACGGTTCCGAAAATGCGATCCTCTTGAAATTTTGCATGAACATTCAATATATCAATTTTCATTCACAGAAATAATTTCACTCCAATCGAATATTTTGTTATGGAAATATAAACTTTCTCCTTTACAATATTTGAATAGAATTCTTTATGGTTCTGTTAACACTATGGCCAAAAAAATTTGCATGATACTTATTATGAGCATCTTGTATGTAACCGCAAAATTTAATTTCGATTGGTTTATTTTTGCCTGAAACATTGAATAACAAAAATTTTGAATGACCATATTGAATGACCAAACCAGTATGGAAAACCAGTATGAGTTGGCTGATTATCAAACTTAATTCCTTCGAACTTATAGTGCTTCACGGTCGGACAGCCCCACAGACAGAAAATCAATTTGACTACGGGTTCGTCATCAGGGAATCTAACCCATCGTTTGGGACATAGAGATAGAATAGTATAGAGTTGCTATCAATAAAATGAAAGTGGTATCAGATCCGCCATATACTGCGATACGTCGAAATTTGACAATCATTGAATTTGTTCTAAAATAGTGATTTTTGTAATTTTTTCAAGTTAATTGAGATTTCTTGTGCTTAATAAACAATAATATCGTGTGCTGTATGGCTTTCTACAAGCAGGAGAGGGACAGATAGAAAATTAGAAGAAAAAAAACATATCACAGGTAGGGATGAGTACTGAACAGATCCGCATTCGAAAATTTTTGCTAGTATGTCTTGGTAATCTGATATCTTTTTATATGTGCATATTATCGCCTGAAGAAAAATTGTTTATTTGATATTCAATTGACCTTATTTGAACAGGATTCCTAAACACCAACACGTCGTATTTTTTGGGTGAAATTCGTAAACAGAAAAAACTGGCAACTTAATTCAACCCTGAACTTTCAGCCATATTGGTAATATATAAGCCCCGCCCAGTGGTTCCATTTTTCCTTACACAATTGTATGTTATAGCGTCTCTTCTCTATTCTATCTCTGTGGTTTGGGACCATTTTCGGTTCAAAATTCGAAAATACAGACATTTAGGAAGAACGATAATGCACTCTTTTAAGTAGAATGGGCGCTCAAAAAAATATTCCCACCCATATTCGTTAGTAAGGGCTCTATAAAAAACTTAATAAATATCAGTTTTAACAATTGATATTATATTATATCTTAAAACACTTTTTCATGCAGGGTTAGTAGGAGTTGTTTTTTTTTTCTCTCTCTTTTCGACGAGTTGTTTCTGTATATGTTGTAATATTTACGACGAGTTGTTTCTGTATATGTTGTAATATTAAGTGGATACTTCGTTGGTAAATTTTCTTACTGTTTGTATCCTAAATGGGCAATAAATAAATAAATAAATAAATAGCTAAATCCAAAGAGCATCTGACATCAGTGAATAATTACTCATTCTTTACTAGTTATCAATGGGTTTTATTATGGCCGCAAATGGACGTATAATTATAATGGGGTAGATTAAGGAATAATCTTGGATAGGTAAATATCTGTGCTTATGAAAGCTGAAATATGAGAAAAAGTGGATGAGGATTGTATCACAAGAGCCTTATAAAATCTCTGTCCAGTTGATACTGTAAAAATATCATAATCTACTGGTATGCACATTTTATATTAATAGTAAAATATATCTATCGAGTGTCCCAAGGTGAATGGCCTATTAGATTATTATGGAAACTATTGATGATAAAAATTTCGAATTTTGTGTATCGATATTTGGCGATGAACGGTACATTTCTGAAATAATTTCACATTTCCAGTGTTGCCGGATGTATCTACGACAATTTGGCAACAACTTTGTTATTTTAAATCGGTATTCCATTTTTTTTTATGATTACTCCATAAAATATTAATCTATTCACTCTTACTTTTACATATCCATCTTTAAGGTTTTTGAGTCATTAATTATTTTCGAAATTTTAGATCAAACTGGAGTGTTACGAAAATGACTCTAGTTCGCTCAATATTCAAGATTTAAGTAAGAAATTCAGCAAGTCATTAAATATTAATCTGATCTATTTCACCTCTTGATCATAGTTGTCAGTTATACAGGAAGGACAAAAAAATCATCATTTGCAAAGTTACAAAAAGTTTGCGATAGGTATAGTGATGTGAATGTAAAATTGTTAGAGTGTGTTGTACCTACTGATTCAAAATTGAAAAATATACTAGGCGTCAAATGTGAAAAAAATAGACTTTCGAACGATCTGTTACTTGGCAAATGATGATTTTTGATCGATCCTGTTCACTGACAATATAACTCAGAAGAAGTGACATAGATCAGATCGGCAGTCACTGACTTGCTAAATTTCTGACTAAAACACAAATATTGAGCGAACTAGAGTCATTTTCGTTACAGCCCGTTTGATCTAAATTCAGAAAAAATAATTAATAACTCAAAAATCGTAAAGATTGGTATGAAAAGTAGAGGAATAGATTTTATATATTTTCATTCCCTTTGAAATCCTATTGCATTATGGTGGTTGAAACTTTTACTCACTGTAAATTGTATAATAGCAATCCATATTACACTAAAATAACGTCAAGATAATCCTATCAGTCTTTCCACCACTAACAAAGAAACATAGTATCGAGAGTTCCATAGATTCCTGAAATGGTAAAATAACGTTGGCAATATCTCTTAAATAAAATGCAAAGTTTGGTTAAGTGAGGTCGGTTAGGAAAACTACCCAATGCAACGAGGGAAATTGGAATTTTGTGATCAGCCGGACATTTTTCAAAATTGATACCTCCAATGATAATCGCAGAAATATGAAGACCGATGAATAGAACTCAGAGAAGAATACAATGTTAGTGTATCGTGAAAGTTCTCAATAATGAAATGTACCAAAGATCATAAAAAAATATGGAGTTTATATCAAATGAAAGATTAATCAGTTCAAATAATATTCGACATTACATAAGTTCAAAAAGTGAATAGAACTGACTTCTAACGAATTACAATTCGTTTGATAGCTTTGGCACTGGTCAATATTGATATTGTACTCAGACTTCGATTTCTTTGATTCATAGGTAGGGAAGCACTTAGTTTTTTTCACTTTCAACTTCATTAAATTGTGACAATATGGAATTTGACAAACTCATGACAACCAAGAGCTGATGCAACATTCTATGCTCAAAGTTCTGTGGATTTCTAATTTTGAGTCATGGACCATAATAGAGCACTTACCTATAATCCTTGGTTATGTAACTCTAGTTGGTCCAATGAAGTGTAGTTCAGGGAGTTAGCTCACAGAGGGAGCTTTTGTTTAGATGTGCCCATTCATACATTAAATTTGAATTTTACTACGAATTCATTGCGCGCGAATTAAGAAAGTCAAATGTTGCTAAATAGTTGACCAAAACTCCTCTGTGAGCTAACTTCCTGAACTACACTTCATTGGACAACTAGAGTTGCATAAACAAGGCTATAATATATATATATAATACTAACTGGACGTCGAACTTCCTTACTGTCACGTAGAGAAAAGTGAGGCAAATGGCCGCCATTTGCAGTTTGGGTGAACCACAAATATTTTGATGTTTTATGCCATCTGTGCTCGAATTTTGATTGAAACATAGACGTTCCTTTGAAAGAAGTGATGAAAAGCGAACTCTATATGTTAGTGTTCTGTGAACTCTGACATTTCGGTCTATTAAAATTATTAATATTTTCGATTCTTGTGATTATTTATTAAACAATATTGGTAATCCTATCATTTAAATTCATTGAAATAAAATAAATAAAGGAATATTTATAATTCTAATATTTAAATTCATAGAAAAGTGACACCACTCAAATCCACCCCAAACTGCAAATGGCCGCCGTTTGCCTCAAAATTTTTGACAGGTTCGCCATCTAGTTAGTATTATAAATCTATGTTTTGAGTAGCTTAAGTTATAAAACTATTCGTTGTGGCTCACATTTGAAGAATCTGCGATCAAAAATAATTCTATAAAGGCGTTGTACCGGGTTTTTCACTATAATTTGACCCCCCTTTAACTTTGTTACTGAAAGAGATACAAAAAAATGTTTCGTATAAAAATTTCACGAAATCAACTGAGGTTTTTGGATATGAGTCCAGAAACTGAAATATATACAGGGTCGCCAACATATTGATGGCAACTTGAATTTTTGAAATGAAACACCCTGTATATTTTTCCTTGTTGCGCTAGCTCTTTTTCCCCTGATTCGGAATATGTAACATATGGTGGTCTACCTCTTTTATTCTGAGAACCACAGAGTTTCAAATTTTAAGAACCACCTGTCGAGATCTGTAATCATTTTACAAGTGGCAGAATGCGTTTAATGAAAATGCTCATTTCCGGAGTTATAATAACGTCAATGGAAAGATATACAGGGTGAACAACATTGAATGCAACTATATTTTTTCAAATGGGACACCCTGTTCTGTATTTTCTTCCTTTTTTAATAGGCTATTTCCTCCTGATCTCGAATATAAATGCGTATTCGGATGTGTCTCTTCAATTTTCAGAGTTTCAAAGTTTTGAAATGAAGACACCTAATAAAAAAATATGTAAATACCTACGAATTATTGATATCCAAACAATCTATTAGAATAATTAATTTAGAATGAATACTTAACAATTACTTAACCAATAAAAAATGATAAACTGATGGTAGTATGGTAAGAATAACATCAACTAAAGAAATCGCTCAAAATGACCACCTTCATTCAATACACATAGTTCATATAGTTGTCTCCAGTTGTTTAGACTATTTTCGATTGCATTATTATGGCTCTGATTCAAATCAGAAATCAAAGCTTCAAAATGTTGTTCCTTATCATTACAATATTATCATTATTCTTTGTGCGTTGACGGGATTAGTTCCGAATTATGGGTTTAATATTGGTTGATTTTATATAATAAATATTATTTTCCGCTTTCATTGATTGTCATTATTGCTAAAGTAAATCAAATTGGCCACTTAAATGTTCACGAACTTCCAAAACTCCATGCCAGATGGTTATTGAAATTTGAAACTATGTGGTGCTCAGAGTAAGAAAGATAGACCAACACATGTTACATATTCGAAATCAGGGGAAAAAGAGCTAACCAAATCTGGAAAAAAATAAACGGGGTGTTCCATTTGAAAAAATGAAGTTGCCATCAATATGTTGGCCACCCTGTATATATTTCAGTTTCTGGACTCATATCCAAAAACCTCAGTTGATTTCGTGAAACTTTTATACGAAACACTTTTTTGTATCTCCCTCAGTAACAAAGTTAAAGGGGGGGTCAAATTATAGTGAAAACCCCGGTACCTAAACATTTTAATTTTCGAACAGAATCAGCTGAAAACTTTCTCGAAGAGTGGGTATTTCGTTTGAGTTAGTTATTGGTTCGAATAGTTCTTGATTTATATTAATTTGAAATATTATTTTATTCAAGGCTGAAGGACCTTAGGTCGATGACCATTACTGCAATAATAGTATATTATTCAATGAGCGGTAATGCAGGTCAAAACACACGCAGATGAATTTTGCACCACGAGCCGTCAGGCGAGTGGTGTAATTCATCAAGTGTGTTTTGAGCATTACCGCGAATTGAATACTATACTTTATCCACGACTTCTTCAGAAATTCGAATTAATCTGCATTTAAAAAAATCTGAACAGTTGTCAAAAGCGCTGACAACATTTCGTCCAACCGTCAAACCTCTGTACTCTGTGGTCGGGAATCAAATCAGAGTCTCTAACTAATCAAACCAAGTAATTTCGCGGGTGTTATGTGCGGGTGTTATTATAACACACGCTTTTCGGTTCATAGACATGTTATGACTACCATTACACATAGAAATTAGTTTAATGGAGTGGATAAAAGACATTTACTACTACTACTACAATTTTATTCACAGGCTGAATGACTTCGGTCGATGACCATTACTGTAGTCAATAAAAACAGTTATGATTTATTTTATCCACGACTATTTTACTATCTACTGATTATACGTCTGTGTGCTCAGCCATAACAATAATCATTAGCGAATATTGAGTCATTATTCACTGCTGTCAGATACTTACTTTATTAGCCGTAATATTATATTGTTGAAACTGATATTTCTTTATTGTTTCAGATTTCCTTAACTGATGAATATGGCTGGGAATACCTCTTATATCGAATGCCTAGTATACTTCAAAAATCATCAACTTTAATACAAAATATACAATGTCACGTGTCATTTGTTATCGATATTATATGTCCAACATTCCCTACCCGTATAATGACCATTATTCACTCTACTATTTCAATATTTCGAAAACTAGCGTTCAAAATTTTAAAAATTAAACTGCCTTATTAGAATTCAGACATAAGTTGTGCCAAATTTCATTGAAAACCTTATAAATGAAAAAAATGATTCCACTGAAGAAACTATGAAAAATTTCCGGTTTTTGAGCACTTATTCCAGTTAAATGAGTGCTAAATGTATGTAATTTTCGAATTTCGACCGAAAACGGTGTCGAACGATAGGGTTGTACTCCCTGATGACGAATTCGTGGTCAAATTCAATTCTGTCCGTGGGGCCGTCGGTTCGGCAAACGCCCGTTAGCACAATAACTTTCGAATGGATTGTCCTATAGACTTGAGATTTTCAGGGTGAGTTCAGTTTCCAAATAGCTCGGTTAAGTTAGTTAATCAGCTGAATCTCAGACAAAACAAAACTTATCGAAATGAAATGATGCGGTCATATGCAAGATGCTCATAATCAGCTTCATGCAAAATTTAGTCAAGAAAATCACAGAAAATTGAATTGAAATATTGAAAAAAAATCATATATCCTTAAAAAATATCCGTTTTGGATTAAATTTATTTTATGAATAAAGAAAGATTGATACACTGGATGTTCATGGGAAATTTTGTGGCTATTGTGGTAACAGAACCATAGAAAATTAAATTGGAATATTGAGAAGGAAATTCTTTATATAACCACAACAGAATAATCGATTCAAGTGAAATTTATTTCGTAAATCAAAACTGATATACTAAATGTTCATGCATAATTTTGAGTAGATCGCATCATCAGAACCATAGAATTTATTTTTCTTATTATTCTCGATTTATAGTTCGATCGTTTGCATGAAGATACCGGAAAGAAGAAATAAAAAATTCGAAAACCAAATTCAAATTTCGATAGAATCAGTTTCACCAGGAATGTAATATTCAAACAAATCAACAAAAATATAAAAATCTTCACGTAACAATATTCTACCCCAAATAATTTGTATCGAGAAGAGAGAGGATACCGAATTCGATAATAAGGGAAACTATGGAAATAAAAGAGACAGTCACAGAATATATAGATAGGAAACAGCTGGTATGGTATGGACATGTGCAAAGAATGGCAGAAAATAGATTACAAAGAAAGTAATGAGATGGATACCTCCAGAAAACAGAAAAAGAGGAAGACCAAGAACGACATGGATTAATGGAATTAGAAAATCAATGAGTGAAAGAGGACTTAATGATGAAGACTGCAACAATAGAAGGCATTGGCAATTGGGTATCGGACAACGTCTTTAGGATGTTTTTAACCCGAATGTATATATATAACAACATTATGTAAGTCAGATAATTTCGAACGCTTGTTCTTATTTGAAAACCGATCATTCAAACAATCACATCATATCTTTTGTATCAAGATAGCCGTCCCTGAAATTCTCATTCGAATTCGGTCAACGAACATCCTGTATCCTTAAAACTGAAATCGTTTCTCCAAAATTTCATTCCTACTATTTCCATTTCCATTCGCTTATTCATAAAAATAAGTTCCTATTAAGGATAGATATGAATCTCTATAACGTACGATAGACAAATAACCCAGATTCGGATTCTTGTCACGCAATCATCAGAGCGATTGTCAGGTAAGAGACGGGACGTTTCGCGCCGCAAGAACTCATCAGGAAAATTCGCCAGACGTGGTCCAGTTTTTATGGTCTGCATCCGGTAGATGGCTGTGAAATCCATTTTCCGTATGTATAACGTCCAGTTGTGATGAATAAAGACCGAAATGTAGGTAACCGTATGTAAAAGTATCAACGCAGGACTGAACTGTTGGGTTTTGGGACCAGTTATACAGTGTGTTCAGGCGATTGACGTCAATAAATTATTTGTAGATTCCTCAGACCACTGGCTATCCAGAAATACTCCATGTATGTAATGCGACTTTTTGTAGTTCTCGAGTTGTGATTTTTGAGTGTTTTTTCAATGTATTTTACCAGCATGGTTTTAAAAAATTCATATCTTTCTATGCAGTGAGTTTTTTGCAGTTTTAATTTCTTTACATGGTCTTCCTGAAAGTTGCTTCATTGAAAAAAATATTCAGCTTCCTGAAATCACTGCAACCTACCCGAAAAAGGCTTGACAGCTAAAACTTAGTTTTCAGAAGGATGTATAATCCGTTCACGAAAGGTTGAGCACATAGTAGGCGTTTTTATTTATCTGAAGTTGGCAGTATTTGCTGTCATAACGTATAATAAATTCAATGTTGCCGAATGTACCTAGCCTCGTCCGACGAGCTTGCGAGTTATCAGAGAACTCTATGCAATATTGACAACATTGCGTATCAATCTGACAAGAAAATAAAGAACATAACCTAAAATTTTAATATACACAGTGGAATATGTCAAATTATCATGGCCAACCGACGGCTCAACCTTTCGTGAACGGACTATACTCAAATATTCGTTTCTATTCAAAAAAAAAAAAAAGTGTTTTATAGCTTTTAACTGAGTTTAAAACTTTGTGGAGTCCTAAGCTACAAAATTCGTAAAAAAAAAGGTACTTGATCGAACTTTTTTGTTGTAATCAGCCTTGGAAGGCTAAAAATCATTCAAACTCGGTCATTTTTTTTTTTTTTCATTTCAACGGTAGATTAAACTTAAGAAAGGGATTTTAAATTGATTTTAATCGAAATTCCTGCGAAACAAATGTAGTTCGAGTAATTCATACAATAGTTTTGGTCTCACCACTGATGGAAAATTAACATTAGGTAGTCAGAATTGCATTTTGGGATAGAAAATAAAAGGCACATAATACTATGTTAAAAATATGCACCTCAATAATTTTTAAAATCCGTGCCTCTAATTTGCCTAAAACTACTCGAAATTCTTGTTTTACTTTTCGTTCCGTTTCCACTCAATTCTGTTTCGCTATTGATTTCCTTCGCGTGCACCAAGTCGTTGGAAAATCTCCAAAAAAAAAATTGATTCAGAGAAGATGGATTGGGCGTGTAGGCTCATCGAATGGCCTGCGCGTTGGCCAGACCTCAATCGCATCGATGGTTTTATTTAGGGGTTTTACAGAGAGCTGGTGTACGCGAAGGAAACCAAACAATGAAACAGATGGAGTGAAAAACTTCCAGGAGCGGAATGAAAAATAAAATAGAAAACTCGAGTAGCTTCAGGCAATTGACACGTCACTTTTTAGAACGTTGTCCTTTTCTATAATGTATCGAAAGCAAAGGCACGTATTCTGAAAAATTATTGAAGTGAATAGTAATTTTTAGTATTCTGTCTTCATTTTCTATCCCCAAAACAGGTAATTTACCAACTCAATCCCTTCGAAAGTAATTTTGCTAACGGAGGCCGCACGGACAGAATTGAATTTGGCAACGAATTCGTCATTAGGAGTCGAAACCAACCGAGACCACTTTCGTCTCAAATTCGAAAATTGCAGACATTTGGGCCAAACGATAAAAGCACTCGTTTAAGTAGACGAGCGCTCAAAAAACAAAGTTTAATCATCGAAAATCATGATGAATGTCAACATTCGACATTTTCAACTGTCAAATCATAAAGAACAATTATCGAAATTTGACATTTCCAGACAAACGTTCGAGTAGAATTTTTGCATTTCACCAAAGTAGATCTGAGCCTTCCATCATAGAGTCATAACTAATATAATATAGAGTTCGTTTTTCATCACTTCTTTCAAAGGAACGTCTATGTTTCAATCAAAATTCGACCATGGACCTATTATAAATCTATGAATTCGAGCACAAATGGCATAAAAACATCAAAATATTGTGGTTCACTCTTCACTCCAAACTGCAAATGGCGACCATTTGCCTCACTTTTTTCTACGTGACAGTAAGGAAGTTCCACGTCCAGTTAGTATTATGAGCCGTATTATAGTTCGCCCTTGAGTTGATGACAGTTAATGTCACCTTTATGTCTAGAATTCATAAGACCATAAAACTCACACTCACCCTCAAGGGCCAACTAGAATACGGCTCTTAAGGTCATGCCCCATATGGTTGCCATAGTTGGCATAGATTCAATATTCATGAAATTCGTCTAATACGTCAAAATATAATTCTGTCATCAATGACAAATCAATCAACGTGATATAAGATGCAAGGCAAATACCTCAAAATTTATTTTCTCAATGAAGACAACCAATGAAAACGTACCAGGACCAGTAGAACCAAGAGATGAATACATAGTCAAACTGCCTATAATACTGACTCTTTATAGCATCCTTCACATTGCAATGTTAGTGATGGGTTCTTTATACACAAGATGATTGCCCCTGTGGAACCTCATATACCTCTTTTTCTCATTTTACAAGGTGAGATGATCAGCCAAAAAAAGAAAAATAACCATATTCTTCTTCTGAAATTACTTGACCCATGTCAACATAGTGTGTCTTTTGATCAAAAACAAAGTGAGATTAGATTAGAGTTAACATTCAAAAAATAGAAGTTATAAATGAAAATTCATGCGTTTAAGAGTAACGCGGGCATAATATAAAAAATGAAAGCGGAGATAATATTAATTGATTTAAAATAAACCACTATTAAACCCACACTTCGGAACTAATCCCTTCAACGCACAAAGGACAATCCATAGTGGTATATTAAACAGAGCATCCATAGATAGCTATTTCGCCCTATTTGGGGCTCTTCAGTATGGAGGAGCTCCGTCCATTTCCACTTCATCGACTGAAGGTTAAGTCCACATAGTTGGACTACCACCAGTTTGTATGATAAGGATAAACATCTCGCACTTCGTTCAGGGTTCATGCATCAGAGGTAGGTGTTCGTAAGGATCCCAAAAGATGGCGTTTTGGTTCTGTTATTCTCAGAGCTAGGCGACATTTCTTCAAATAGGGAACCTAGAATGCCTTCAGACGGAGCTCCTCTATATTAAAGAGCCCCCAATAGGGCGAATAGCTATTTATGGATGCTCTT